>VXBI01010620.1:282119-514288 GCA_013397375.1 Toxostoma redivivum | reverse complement strand
ATATATTTTAGTAATATATGACCTTTTATTTGCTTCTTTTGAAATTACTTATAAATTATTCAGAGCTGCATGGAAATCAAGGTAATTACAGAAATGAGTTGAGAGTTGTAGAAGGACAATATTCATAAGTAGTAATTTTTCCATGGGCTCTAACAAATACACTATTTGTATCTACTTGCATCTGTACACAGTGTTAACAATATTTTAGTGGGAAAATATGTTCAAAGTCTATTTAATGTAGGTTTTCTACAGACTTCTTCGGGTCTTTTCACACAGATATAGTTAATGCTTACTATTAACTGTATTCAGTTTAATTGTGATTTAGGGTTTCTTTATAATCTAGTCTCTTATATCTCTAGGCATGGCCAGGAACATAGCACAGCTTAAGAAAAAATATTTGATTAAATAGTTATAATAAAACTAATGTGAGCAACTGAACAGATTATGTACATAAATGCAGCACTCCAAGTGGAAAAACTTAAAATAGCTGGACAGGTAATAAAATATTATCGTACAGAATACAGTACCTTAAGTATCAGTCCTGAGGAGAAATCATGTCCTGTGTTTTGATGCTGAGGTAGCAGACATGTTACTTCATGGCTGGGTTGCTACAGTATTGTAGAATAGATCTTGTTTTACCTGAAGTATTGTAATGTCCTGAAACTTTGTTTCGTAACACTAAATAGACATTTCCTATGATTTAGGATATGCTAAATATGAATCAGAGTTTACTTGAGGACATGAATTTCCAAGTTATTTCTCCAAATATTTGAGAAAGATGCATCTTTTCATGGATCTATTCAATAAACATGCTGCTATTAACTTGCCTTTGACCTGATATAAGGTTTTGGGGTTTTTTTCCCAGCTTTTATTTAAACTTTTCTCACAAACCAAGCAAAATGGTCATGAAGAATTGCTGATTAAGTGCTTTATGGAGGAAATTCCTAAATTGAAGACATTCAGATAAATAATGTACTATGGACTGCAATTGTCAATTACCTTGGGTAAGCATATCAAACTGTTTTTTTAGCATTTTAACATAATGAACATACTAGTTGATTTCACAAAATTCAGTGACAATTTCCAAACTTGTGTTATTTAAAATATAAATGAAAATTCTAAAACTCTGGGTTTTTTTATAGATTTGGTTGCTGATGACATCAGATGAGTTGCAATCATTTGTGCTCGAAGAGTAGAAACAAGAGTTAGTCAAGCTTTCCCCAAGCAGTGTTATTAACTATTACATGACTGAGTTTGATTGAAACAGTATAGCTGGTCAGGGTTAGGATTATAGATGTTTGCTGCATTACTCAGCAATCTCACCTCTGCATTACCAGGCTTTTTACTGTAGCTTTGGACAGATCAGAACAGTCTGGAGACATTGTCACTTTAGACTATTACAGAATCACAATATTCTGATCTGGAAGTGACCCACGAAGATCACTGAGTCCAGCTCTTCAGTGAATGTTCTGTATGGAGATCTAACTTCCCACTAATTACCCACTAAGAAAGTGAAAAGTAAATGCACCAGTTTGAAGCAGGAATTTTTTTTTCACCATGGATACTAAAGATGGTACAAATGGAATTTTTTGGACACTTAATTGAATGATAATGGATTTCCTTTCAAAGCAGACAGTAAATTTGGCTACCATTGCAGTATTCTTTTGAATTATTGCATTGATCAACTAGTACACAGTGATCTGCAGTCTTATTTGTTTGCATACAGAAGATCTTTTGACAGTGTTACAAAACATTTTCCAGGCCATGTGGAATTTCCCACGGATTTTGAAACAATGCAGGCATTTGCTGAACTAAAGTCCTGATTCCAGCATTTTAGAGAGCTGATTTTGGTGAAATGCCAGATCAGTTCTGAGTTTCCAGCAGCAAGTAGGAAGGTGAGGTTAACAGGGAGCATTTGACAGCAAAATCTAAAGTCAGCTCTTTAACTGAGAGGATTTCTTCCTTTCAGTGACCACTTGATCATTGAAATTAAACCCATTTAACCCGGTACTATTGTTTAGCTGGCTGCTGATTAATATTTTGGGTGATTAAGTAATCAGCACTGTAAAGTATCAATTAATCACAGAGGGACAAATAATAAATTACATACTTAACCTACATTTTATCACAGCTAGGAGACCAAGCCAGTTCTCACAGTTCCCATAACAGAAATGAAGCGACTCTTAGCTATAAATCAATACCATTAACCATTTAACACTTGACCTTTAAAGAGAGAGATCTTCCTTAAAGAAAATAAAGATATATTCTTGAAACTCTAGTAGACAATGGATGTATTTTCAAATGAGTGGGTTTTTTTCAAATATAAAATTATTTTCATGAAACAAAATTGTACTTTTAACTGTTCTGATATTTGTGCAAGTACCCAGAAAAAAGAATGAGAACATATAATATGTAATATGTATGAAATACACGTGTCAGTATGTGTTTAGAATCAGGAAGAGAGAGATAAAGAGCTATAATGGATAATGTATATGGAAGTATATATTAATAATATGATAAATACAATCTCAGTTTATATACATAGGTATGCACACACATGTGTATATATATATATATATATATATAAGTATATATTCAAGTGCTAAATNATTGCTTTTGAATACATCAGGAATTAAAGGCAATTCCAAAGGTAAGGGGTGTTATCTTTCGATTTGGGCTCAAGTGTATTTCTTCTGCTTGAGTCACTGGTGTAAGCACATCATGCTCCTGGTACTCTAACCATGATTGCATTCTCAAGTACCAACAGGGGCCTTTGGGGGGATATCATGTAGGCAGTGGTAAGCATGCAGGATATCCATGTTTTTATGGCAGCAAAGGTAGATAGAATTTCTAGGCAAACCATTTTCAAATTCCTGTTATACTCCTGGTATATATATGCCATAGGATCTGAAAATTCAAGATATGGGAATGATTTTATTCATCTTATCGAACTGAGAGGAGACAATGAGTTAAAAAATCAATTCAAATAGTTTTTTGATCTTTGAAAACCATCCTAGAAAAATCCATAAGACAGATTCTACTACTAATTCAACTTCACTGAAATTCTCCAGTATTTTACATATATACTTGAGATCAGAATATGACTAACCATATTTATAGTCTCCAAATTATTCTGCAAACACTTCTGCTTGCATCTCTTAAGAATTAATTCAGTATCATGCTGTTTTAAATGTAAAAAAAAAAAAAATAAAAAGCACTATATGAAACCAAAGAAATGTTAAAAATATATTTTAACTGTAGGAATTTTGTCCTCACGTCAATATAACATTCTTATATTTCCAATGATTTATTTTATCCAGTAATTTTGATGGCTGAAGAGATTTCAGATTTAAAATACCTGTGGTGATAATATCTTTCAGCAAGATCCAAATTAAAGGAAAATATTGAACTAACATAGATGCACATGTGTCTGAACATGATCTCACTATGCTGAGTTTTTTTCAGCGGTTGTGCTTTACCACAGAGAAAGTTTTTTTTTTAGCCATTAGAGGACTACTAAACCTACTCAAGGCCACTTTTTACTGGAGAGAAAAGTAGCAGTTATTGGGATTTTAGATTTGTATCTATAACAATACATACCCACTGTTTTTTGCCTAAATATAGAGACTTTCAAATTCATATTGAACTGTGCATATCATCTGATTCCTTCTGTACTGAGTACACCTTCTGTTAGTGGAAGAAATATGCATAACTCTTCTTGACTGTCAGCATTTAACCATTCCTTACTTGATTTTACAGAACAAGCAGAAAGCCTGTTTGGTGATACAGTATAAACCTGAGACAGAGAAGCTCTTTTCAGCTCTTTGATCTCCTCCTAAGTTCATCTCACTTTTTCCCTTTGGTTTTGGGACAAAAGACTGTGATGTCATCTACTACTTCAGCACCTCTTATGGCTTTGAATCTGATTTTTGTAACCAGTGTGGTAACTCATGGACAGTTTGATGTTGAACAGAAACAACACATTTGTTCAGCAATAGAGGAGCTAATTTAGACCATTTCTCTCTCTTGTCTTTTCTCCTTAATGGCCATTTCTTGAAGGACAAAGGATATTTGATGAAATTGTTTGCCTCAAAGACAGCAGTTATGAAAGCTGGAAACAAAAACTGAAAAATAAGGGCAAGCCATTGTAACTCACATCTGATTGGAGACAGAAATGCCCCCCCGATAAATCAAAATCTTCAACAAAATTTGAAAGAACAATTTCTTTTGATTGAAAGTTCTCACAGATAAATTTTCTGTGTTAAATAAAAAAGAAAAGCTGAAAGACAAGATGCTAAGAAAGAAAAAAAAAAAAAAAGAAAATACAATAAAAAATAGAAAACTAGGCAAATAAAATCCCAGCACCTGGGACAATCTGCGACAATGGGAATTTTTTTTTAGCTTCTGTGCTGTTCTCTGGTGCCCCAGCAATATGACTCATTTACATGTGAATATATAGCTATATAAGGAAAAAAAAACACTTCATGCATGAATTCCCTAGGAGCAATCTTCAGTGAGAAATCCTCCCTCTTCAATAAAGATCCTTTGCAGTCATATAGAACTACCTGGCAAGGTGAAATGAGATGAGCTAGTGCAGGCATTCAAAGTGACTAGACTTTAAAGAATGCCATCCAGAAGAAAAAGTGGAACTACAGATACTTACAGATGGCAGTAAAACAAGGAGAAAAATATCACCTACAATAAAGACTAATAAAAGTAAAATAATTTGGACCAAATATGGACTTGATGCAGCGATGGATAAGAAGTTCAAAAGTCATTAAGCATGTAGAATTTGTTCCAAATTATGGTAGCTATGATTTTGTCTCAAATGGGCTAATCACCATCTTGAAAAACCTGGTTGTATTAGCACATGGTTTGCCTTACTCTCATTTGTTAACAGTATTTTGAATTAAAGGGAAATGCTGTGAATCAATTCTCTGCTTAGAGGATGGCTAAGAATGTGGTTTTCTTTTTTCACTTTTTTGCCACAGCTTTTTTCATAGTATTTTTTAGCTGATATTCACCTTTCTTATTGTCTTTTTCTTAGTATTAAGGTCAAGTCACAGTTCTAATTGGCTGTACTGCTATATTCAATTCATTACATTTTCAAATAGGATGTTTATTCACTTATTGCAATTCTATCACACATGGAGAGAGGTCACCGTGGTTCTCTGCAGATCTATTTCATCCTACCACTAAAATCTTTCCTTTGAAATTTCTTTCTGTTCCAGTGGTTTAAAAATAAAGTTAAAAAACAAACCTAAAAGGGTAGCATTTCAGCTACTGATGTGCTATGGTATCTGTCTTCCATTACTGCTACTCAGTACCATATCACATCATATGCTTCCCTGTATCTTGCTCTTCATTTACACACAGAAATCTGTTTGTGTCCTGGACTGTGAAATAGATATATTTTTGCTCAGTATACTGCAAAGCATCTATCAGAGATGTAAGAGAAAAACAGTTTCTGCTGTAGGAGAATGTCAGTATCAGTGCACATGTGCTCTGTGCCATTGACTGAATAGGTGGCCACTGGAGTATAAGGATAAAAGAAATGGAATTATGAATATCCCTCAGTTTTTTTAGCTATTCAAAATTATTACTATAGTAAATATTTCAATCTCTTTTTTTTATCTCTTTGGTACTATTTACATTGTAAGAGCAGTTTCTACAAGTTTTCATATTGTATCTTCACATGCCTTCATGATCAAAATTGGGATGGCAACAGACATTAGGATGGAATGAGCTACACCAATATAACTCTGAGCAGTTGTATGGAGGAAAGGACTAAGAAATATTCATTATTTCATGTGGTAGAAGCATGGCCATCCACTTCTGATACTTTTCTCAGAAATCATCTCAAAATCATTACAATCTCCTTACGTCCCCTGCCACTGCAATATTTTCAAATCAAGTTTTTTACTATACTGCATATCAGGATCTAGTTAAGATTTCTTTTTTATTTGGGATTGCATTTGAACATTTCCTTTCTTTACTTCTCCATTGTCCTCCACCCACAAAGCCATCTGTTTTGGTGGCAGATACATGCAAATTCTGCAATTGTTGTCATTCTTAGCATAGTACAAACTAACCACAATTCAAAGGAGAAGGCATTCTTTATTTGTGAGTTGGCCTAAAGTGTGCTGTTGTCAAAATTGTTTAACAAAACATTAACAGGAACAATATTTGATTTTCTGAGTATTTAGGACATGCATCTTCTTGTACTACAAGGATTAGAAGACTGGATTTTTTTTTAACTGATTTTTTTTAAGTACTTTGTTCCTTTCTCGTATATTTGTCTGTTGTTTATGGTGTGAGATTAGTGGCTTTTGTCTTTAGTAACCTTAGGGTTAAATTTTTTTCTGAAGAAGGCATTGACAACAGCTAAAGGTGACAGACTCCTTATAGGGCTGACCTCTTATGCAAAATTCATCCTGTTATTAATATCCATATCCTCAGCTTGAGTTGGGAAGAAGAAAAAGGAAGCCAATCTCTTGAATGCAAAGAAGGAAAAAAAAACAGAAAAGCATGCATGTTACTCTAAAAAGAAGGTCAGGGAAATTACACAGTGACAAGATTGTATCCTTTCTCTTCATATTTCTACTTTCATAGAAAGCTAAAACTGGAGGTGGTAGTAAAATAAAGGCTCACACAGAGTAGAGTTCTGACAATAGATCATTAGACTTTGAGGATTCCCTTCTTAACAGCATCATCTTTTGATACAGAAATGTCTCCTAACTTTTCCCACCTTTTTATTCATATTTTAAAAATGAAGGAAGTTCTATTAAGTGGCAAATCCACCTAAAGTGAAGATTTAGTTCACTTTGTTGGGAAATTCATCCAGATTTTTGATACTTCTCAGAGCTTTTCACAACAATTCACTGCAATTTATGAGAAAACTAAAATAAGCATATCTCTCCTTCTGCAATACAGAAAAAAAATTACATAATATGCATTATATTTGGCAAATGTCAGTTACAGAGTGGAGCTTTCTAAGCTATAAGCAGCAGTGTGCTGTACATTTTTCATGTCCCTTCCCAAATATGTCTTTATTTTAAATTTTATGACATTTTAATGAAGGAAATTAAAATACAGGAAGTTGAAAGAAAGATGTGAAGATGTATAATTTTTATCATTGAAATTAGTATGTACAGTCTTAGGAAGTACTTTGTAATTTAGATATTTAATGGGGTCATGATATTGCTGCTAAATTGAGAGAGCTTTTCAAAGCCTTCTCCAAAATCCAATACATTATTGGAAAAACTCTTGGTGATTTCAACAGATTTTGGTTCAGTTCCTTGGTGAATCTATGTTTACTTTCATATGAGATCCTTGGAGAGCCAAAAGCTGGACCATTTCAAATATCTTTATTTCCATATGCTCATTTATTAATTATCTTTATTTTCCAGATTCTTTTTGATCCCCTACCCTAGCATCAAAAACATCACCCATGTCATCAGATGGGAAAACTACCAGGAAAAAAAGTTCTGTAGTTTTATAGAAGGCTTTTAGTTAGGATTTTGTTGTAGTTTGGTGGTGTTTATGTTTGTTTGTTTGTTTTTCCAGGGTTTAAGTATTTAAACGCTGAATGTTATAAACAGAAAATTTTTTTCAGCTCTGCCAGCTTCATTCACCATCTGCGAAATGAATGAAGGAATACATCATGTCTAGGGCTGAAGATAACAAAATATTCTGAAAAAAAAGGCTGCTAGGACATGTAATCCTGGGACAAGCAATGTTTAAGTTCCTATGAAGTGTTGAAACTTCTTAACTCTTCAGTGATTTAAATTCTATCCAGTATTAGTCTTCAGTTGTAATGCTGTACTTACCCATATTAATAGGAAAGGAGGTAGTAAAGCATGCATGGTAGAAGGACCTCTCCAGAAGCTACACTATTTTCTTTCGAGTTTTTTGCTGTTCACACCTCCCTGTAACTCTGAGACAATGCAACATGTTACAATAGCTATAGGACAGCAAGAGCCCAGCAACTATTCAAAGACAGCTCAATCATTCTCCTTCCTCCTCTCCTTTTTCTAGCAGTAAAGGAATTTGAAAATGTATGAGCACCTTTGAGCAAGGATACTGAAGTCATCAAATAAGAATAGGCATCACTGGTGGTGGAATATAATAAAAGAGGAAAAGACAGACAGTAATTCACTGTCTTTAGGAATCTATTCAGCAAGGCTTTCAGAGAACGGCATTGTAAATGAACTCAGCTGTTGCTGTGAACATCAATCTCTGTGAAAGCCTTGTACACGAACACTAACATCCACCTGGTGACTCCCTGCTGGTTAAACAAACAGAGCATGAGGGGAAAAAAGCACAAAAATCTAGCAGTGCTTGTTTAACTTCCATTTCTTTCTCTGATTGGCATGAAGCCTCTGTACAGCCTACTGGGCTTTTTGCAGACAGATTTCAGCCATTGTCCCCGAATTCAGGTCAGCGTGTGCCAATTTACCTGAGTACCTCATGTGTGGAGATGAACATTTGTTGAAAGTTTCTGGGTTAGGAACAGAAAATGTGTCCTATTAAAAGTTTTGTTTTTTGCAAATATTATTTTTACCTTTTTTTTTCATGAATTTTGCTTGAGCACACATAACTCGCTCCCTGAGGCTGCTGGGAGTTGTCTCTTCCATGTATACATCTCCAAATAAATGTCAGACAGCTTATAATATCTCCTCCTCTACAAAGGCAAAGTTGAAGATAAAAATAAGCTTATTAGGCCGGGAGAGATCAATTCCTCTGTTCTTGTCATTGCCTGATGATATACAGCCCACATTAGAATCAGAGTGGCCGGAGGAAAAACGTTTTCTGATATGAATAAATTGCAGATCGGTCACCTGGGAACTGGTGATAAGTGGACCTGTAAAATTTCAGAGAGATCAGCAGTGATTCTGACTGAGTAAATCTGTATGGTAATAAAGTTCCTATGAACTTGAGGGTACACAGAAACTTTAGTTGTTTTTCTTTTTTTAAATACCTTTTCAGTTAGCCATAAGTTAAAAGAAGAAGCACAGTCAAATAGATGAACTCAGATGTATATTTCTTAAATCCTCCTCAGGTTTGCATATTGAGAAATTCTGGAAGATTAAGCTTCCCTGCTTAATTTCTGAAAATAACAGAAAAATATATTTTCCTTTTAAGAAAGGTTGCATATCCTTTCTCTGTTTTGCATAATATTATTTACCAAAATATCTTCAAATTGGAATTATGAGATGACTAGCTGGATTCCCAAAATTCTTTGAGGCCAAAAAAACAAAGCAAACAAAAAACCACTTTACACTGTTCTAGAACATTTGTTTGAAAGAGAATCAGATGCATGCACCAAGGTTTTTGTCTTATACAGCATTATGAGACACTGTTGCTAACTCACTAATGACAGAAATAAACAAAGGAAATTTCTCAATGCTGCATATTAGTAGAGAAGCAAACCAACACAGTTATATCAACAAACTGTAAAATTTTAAATGTAAAGAGTCATTAAAAGCAATTTATCTATGTATTTTGTCAAGCATAATTTAATTTTAATTACTAACACTCACGATGGAAAAGAGCAATAAAGCTCATAAAAAAAAGGAAAAAAAAGAAAAATCTTACGAATATACTAAAACCATTCTTGTCTTGAAAATTTCTTTGTAAATAAAATATTTTTATGTGTCCAAATTTAAAAATGCAGAGATTAGTCAAACATAAAATTATTATTATTTTTCTGCATATGCTTTTTAGACTGTTCATCTCTAATCCTTAAAATGAAATAATAATGTATATGTATTAATCACAAAAGCAGGTTCAATAATGCATGAACAAGCTATGTAATGGTGATTGTGCCATCAAAGTACATTAGGAGAAACATTACTGTCATGGAAGAAGGTATTAAGATAACCAGTGCCCTTTCTTATATAAAATTATTGTTTGATTCATTACTAACTGTAAGGTAAAGACTTTAACTACCAGCGATACAGAATGGAATGTGAAGAATTTGAGTAATATTTGCTAGTAACGAGCCTAAAATCTGTCTAAAAACAGAATCAATAGACCTTTAGCCACAGTTCATGGCCTTCTTGGATGAATATACAAACATGACAAATCCTAGGATGAGGGTGAGTTTTCCCATCATTCACTAAGATGAAAAATGTCAGTCTGCCTGAAGGGCTATGACTGCACTGTCATTGGAAGAGACTGTGCAGGCAATAATGCAGCATGTGGGCTTTCAGCTCTGCAGGGCTTAGTATGACACTGGTTTATGTCAAGAAGAGAACCTCGTGGCTTTAATTACTTGCCAGGTGTTCACAGCACTACTGCATACTGTTGTGCAGTTCCATTAAAGGAAAGCTTTAAAGCATCTGCAGAGCCATGAAAAGAAAAGTGCACAGCACCTGCCCACACTTGTTCTTTTTCAGAGTGACAGAAAACCTACACTAAACTCATGAAAAGCTATAAAAGGAATGTTTATATGGATTGCATGTCACTTCAGAAATCTGTAATGGTATCAGGGCACAAAACTTATTCTGTGCTCTTTTATGTGTAAGCCATTGTTTTGTGTCTTGGTGCCTAAAAAGAAGCAACGGGATATGTGCTGCTCTTCAGGTTCTCAATTTGGTGGCAGAAGTTTGTCATGCCAGGGAACTGAGAAATCTGTAATGAAAGCCATGGTTATCTCATGCAGCCTGTTCAGTCTTGATGCATCGAATAATTCATTGGATTATTGGAGACAAAAACAGATAAAAATTAATAATATGCTTTGAAAGATAAATAGGAGTACATATATAAATAACAATAGCAGTAGAAGTCATAGCGAAATGACAAAACGCTGAGAATGATGGTAGCAGTTTGTAACTTAATCATTCCAAATTGGCAACAAACTTGCAAACTTGGTTTGAAAAAACTTATATTTATCCAAAAAATTAGAATAAAAAAGTCTCAAACCACCAAATTCACAGCTTTGTAAAGGAAATTTTTGACAGCTGAGATAGGAGAAATTACAAGAGGTAGCAGAGCATTTGGTATAGTGAATACTTTTCAGAAGAATCCTAAATTGCATAACTCTTCTAGAGAACTGGGAGTCTGAACAAAGATCTGAGCTGAATCACAATGGAAGCATCATCATGACCCATATAGTAAAGAAATACATTCCTGCTAGCATCTACTGTGCATTCTAAATACTTTGGTAATGTTATTGGGGTTGTTTTGCCCTGAACATATGTTACTGTGAGGAGAATCTGATCAGATATAGCTTTGGATTTGAAAAATTTAAGACATAAAAGCAGTGTTTAATGCCCCATAGCTTAAATGAGCTTGAATTTATTCTGCTTTATGACTTGTGAAAATTTCAGGCATATTTCAAGATTGGTTATTATGATTCAGAAACTAGCAGAAATCATGCAATTTCTAGAATAATATCAAATATCTACTCCATCCCTAATAGATGTACAGTTAGGATTTCCCCCTAAAATAAAAGAAGCATCAGTACAGGGGTTAATCTAGTTCCAGCTCATAGGCAGCCATGCTGTGCCATCAATGTTCAGTCACCTTCTCCTAGGAGAATGAAATAAGACACTCCTGTGCCAAGAGTCAACTATGCAGCATAAATAACTGTCTGTCCCACAGTGACCAGAGATTTTCCTCCTCTCTGCCTCTTCTACTCTACAACTGCCAACTACATTTTCCTCTCGACTGGTCTAATAAACTGGCATTAGTGTTGCTCTGTACATATCCTGAGGCTGCTCTTATTAGAGACTTCAAGAAGGACTTGGATTCTTCAAAATTTTTCTGTTTTTGTTTTGTTTGTTTGTTTGTTTGGGGGTTTGTTTGTTTGTTTTGATTTTTGTTTTGTTTTTTGTTTGTTTGTTTGTTTTTCCCACTTATATGGAGATATTCTAATAAGAATTTTCACTTTTCCTTTCAAGCTTTGCCAGAACCAGTTGCATAACCTGACATGTTAGTTACTCCAAGGGACTAGAAAAGAAGGATCAATGACAGAAAGGGCACACTGCCAGGCAGAGCAGATCTCCATCACATATGGGAGTGCAGAGAGAAATTTAATGGATGAAAGTTGCTCAGGAGGCAGAGTAGATTAAATAGTTAACATTTGTAAATATTTTTGTGGATATCAGTCTTAACCAAGCCAGTTCATGTAGTAAAGCAGACTCCTGCAATAGGACTTGGATCTTGGTTATAGCACTTTGGAAAGCAGTAAAGTAAATAAAATATTTGAATAAAGCATGGGAATTTCTGCTTCTGCAAAGGAATTCTTTTGCCAGGTTAATAAAATATTCCATTTCTAGGGAAGGGTCTAAAACCATATATTTGTTGTTTCTGGATTTCATATGTTCTGCATTCATGCAAATTAAATTGTGGACATGTGTCTTTTGAACATATTTGATTCTAATACAGACTCAAAGACAGAAAAATTCACAACCCTCATACATGAAATAGGATGTAAAAATACTCTGTCCCTCAATTAATTTGAATAAAGAGAATATTGTATAGGAAAATTAATTTCTGCGAAGTGCTTATATACTGTAGAAAATAAATAATCCTGTCTGCAGAATGTTTTCAATAATTGTGCAGAAAAAAGGTACCATCCAGTTTGAATACTAAGCAGAAACCAATACACCAAATAGATGCAAGGAAGCATCATCTCTTCCATGTACTGTGACTGGCAACTTTCTCAGTTTTACAGATCATCATAGAATTCTGGAAAAAATTTATATATAGGAGCCAAATTAAAGACTGCACAGACACCCTTATTGTGAGGCATGTCAGATTTTGATCCGGACTTTTCAGTTTTCATGTCTGACCTGCCAAAGTTTGAAAGTTCTAAAGGATTTTATTTTTTCTTTAGGAGTTTCTTATTTGTTTTGCTTTGCTTTTCTTTGGGAATTTAATTCACATTAATTCTTTTATTTTTTTATTTGTCCGTTTTTTAGGCTGCTATCTGGTGATGCTGACCATTACGTTGCTGACAAGCGTTATCAGCAATTCTGTGTATTTCCATGTCCATCTCCTTACATACGTGCTTTGCAGCCCTCCTTCAAAGAGGGGCCACTATCTGTATTTCTCTCTCCTTTAGAGACTCCTTAAAAGTGTTCAGGATTTGAAAAGAAGCCAGAAGGAAGAAGTACGTGGTAGTCAGAGAAATGGATAAAGGGAAGATAGAGAAAAGCACATTTCAACCGGGATAACATAAATAATGAATAAATTTTCCTTTATTGTTAAATACCTCTTCTAAATCCAGAAAAGTGAGAACTGTAATTGTTTTTCTACAAATAGCCTGAAGGGACTGAAGGAATGCTTGTAAGTGAATAGGCTGGGGGTGGGACAGCTGACCCAGAGAGAACAAAGGGAGATTTCATACTGTGTGATGTCATGCTTAGCAAGAACAACTAAGAGAAAAGTAAGGGAAAGAGGAACATTCATGGCTGTGATGTTTGTCTTCCCAAGAAACTGTTTCTCATGCTGGGGCCTCAGTCTCAAGGAAGTGGATGGACATCTGCCTGCCAGTGGGTAGTGAATAAATTCCTCTTTTTTATTTGCTACTATACATACTTTCTGGCTTCCTTCTATAAGACTGCATACATAAGTCTTCTGACCTTCCTTCTGTTTTCTCCCCATCCCAAGGGAGAGGGGATTGATCAAGACAGAGAGTGGGTGTTTGGCTGCTGAACCAGATCAAACCATCATGGAAACATTAAGCAAATCTTTTTCCCTCCAAAGATGCAGCCTTCCTTATCACAGCGAGCAAGCAGAAGTCTTTGAGAGGTTTCATAAACTAGTAGGAGATATTTAAGACAATGAATCTTATTGTTAAAGGATCAAAGATGTAATGAAAATAACATGAATAAATCCTGTGTCATTAGTGGCATTAAGAAAACTAATGCAGGATCAGGGTGTTTCTGTACATAGTGCCAACACACTGAGTGTATGGTCGAGACAATGCAGTAACCTCTGCAAAAGATGTTCTGTTAGACATTCTGCTGTGCTCCAACCACACTAACACCATTACTGCAAATAAAGCTTGCAGCATGTCTTGAAAAGAGATTCACAATGCTCGAAATCTCTGGACGGTACAAGTAGGAAGGTTATTACACCTTCTGGCATAGTACAGCCAGCAGGGTTAGAAACATAAGAGGAAATATTTAGTTTAAGATATTTTAGTAAATATTTTTCTTTTAACTCACTTAACTGACATTGTACATGATAGTGTTATTCACAGAAATTATTCCTTTCCAGACAGAAAACAAACAGATAAACAAAAAAAAAAAACCCACACAAACAAACAAACAAAAAAAAATCTAAAAAAAATTTGCAAACCACTACAAATTAATTTCAACCTATTTATTCCATTTAAAAAGGAAAACTCAGAAACTGAGCTTGCTGGAGTGCTTTTAGCAACACATCCCAATGATCATGATGTCTTAATAACTATTAAAACCCAAGACTTACCAATGGTTTTTTATCAATGATTCCACAAAGATTTTTGTCTCTGGATCATGTAAATACCTGTAGATTCTCAGCTGGTCCATCTGTAGAAATGGAGAGAGAAATACGTAATATGTTACATATAGATTTCCTACCTTCTCTTAAAAAAAAATCCAGAAAATATAATAGTGCTAATATTCATATATAAAATAAAATCTCTCCCCCCATTTTTAAAATTTATATCTTGTTTTTTGCACTGCAAAAGTCTTATATCACTTATTCATGCCAGAAAAATGCACTACTGAAAACTTAAGCGCTAGAAACAAATGCACAATAACTTGTCCCACAACCCTCATGTGCTATTTAAAAGTGAAATCTGCCACAGACAGTAGATAATATACTACATTATGTGACTTTTATACTTGTGGTAAATATATTTGATCACAGCTCTAACACTGCAGCAAGATAAACCATAATGAATCTACCAGTATGTTAACCACCCCAAACACAATCAAAACCCTTTCTTTCTCAGTCACTTTTCCCTTCTTCAAATATAAATAAGCACAACTCAGATTATTACCAGAATCCCCATGCTTGAAAAGGCACCTTGTGATCAGAATTGTAGAGAATCTTGTATTTTCTTTTCCTAAATTCTAGCTGTAGGTAATTCAACTACTTATGATTTCATCTCCTACCTTTCAAGAAATGTTTGAATTGCCTTAAAATTTTTAGTGATCAGTTTGTATTTGTGGATTAAACAGATACTATCCTCTCTCCTGCCAGTGAAGCTGTGTCGTTTTTATCATTAAATCAGTAAGTTAAATCAGCTCATGTCGCTTCTCTGCCCTGACTAGAAAACTTCAAGACAAGTTTTGGACACATCTTGGCTGTCTACACAAATCATCAGCAACTCCTACTAAGCATATCCAGAATGGCTGATTTCAAAGGCAAGAACTTAATTGCACGGCATAGCTAAATCCTTCTATTTGGTCAAAAGACCAAAGAGTGGACTCTGATAAAATGCATTTTGCTAACACACATGGATATATTCTAGGTTTCTTTTCTATTTCTTGATACCAAACAGCTTCTGTTATACAGGAACAAAATCTCTTTCAAATGCAATATATTGAAATGCTCTTTGCAAAACTTCCCCCCAAAAATCCTTAAGGCTTCATTAAGTAACTTGGTGCTACACACTGTTTAAGATTGCAGGAGAAGCTGTGAGACACACAAGTTAGCAGCTTCTCTGTCTTACTACCTCCCTCTGATAGTGGGGACTTCTTTGTTTCCTTGCAGCATCACATAAGGAGTTAGGCAGAATGTCACTACTAGGAGCTAGTGTGATGAACCTAGGCCAGAACATCATTGGTGACATGTCAACTTCAGTAGCTAGAGGTGCTTCCAGAAAATCTACAAAATTAAGACTGCAAATTGAAGTTGGGAGTTGTTATATTTTGGGGGCTGTTGCTTGTTTTGTTTGCTTTTCAGTGAGGAGCACCTTGAGTACTTGTCCAGTTCTGTGAATTCAGGATTCAGGAAGGACATTGAGGTGCTGGAGTGTATCCAGAAAAGGGCAATGAAGCTGGTGAAGGGTCTGGAGCACAGTCCTGATGAGGAGCAGCTGAAGGAGCTGGGGTTGTTAAGCCTGGGGAAAAGGAGTCTCAAGGGAGACCTTATCACTCTACAAATATCTGAAAGGAGGCTGTAACTGAGTGAGGGTTGGTCCATTCTCCCGGACAACCAGTGACAGGACAAGAGGACACAGCATCAAGCTGCACCAGGGGAGGTTTAGGTTGGATAATATGAGGAATTTCTTCACAGAAGGGTGATTGGTCATTGGAATGGGCTGCCCAGGGAAGTGGTGGAGTCACTGTCCCTGGGATGTTTAAGGAATGACTGGATGTGGCACTCACTGCCGTGGTCTAGTTGAAATGGTGGTGTTTGCTCATTGGTTGAACTCTGTGATCTCAGAGGTTTTTTTTCCAACCTAATTGATTCTGTGATTCTGTGAGAATTAGGAGTCAAGATCATATTCTGTAGAAGTTGGTAAGTATTGAAAAAGTGTCAGGATATTCAAACCATCCGAAGTAAATTCTGGAAATACCTTCTTTACCCAAATCCCCTCAAATATGTCATATTTCATACTTGAGGATTATGTAATGAACAGATATGTACTACAGTCAGAAGGGTAGCTATCTGGAGATAGCACAGAGTTGAACTTATTAAGCAGGTTAAGTTTTGTATGAGATGACTCCTTTCACTGGCTAGACAAAGTTACTTATCTCTTAGCCATTTACAAGCCACCTTTTAAATCAAGAATGAGTAAAGTATATATGCCTGTCTCTCTACAAACATAAATCAGGACACTATTCACTAAACAGAGAGGAATGCAGGAAGAAACCCCACCATCTCATAAACTGAATAACAATTGCAATCTGTTTATCACTTGCCTCAGGATTTAAGTGTTTGTGGTCTACTACAGTTTGCTTACAGTTGTCAGAAGATAGAACTGTGGAGCTAAGTTCTTCCATACAAAATGGCAAATTATAGGTAAAAGAGAAACAACATATGCTATTTACAGAAAAAAATATAGCAGTCTGAGTATTTCAAACACAAGAAAAATATTCAAAAACTGCAGACAATTTAACAGAAATAGGCACCTAGCTACAGAGTTTCATGCATTCTTCCTTTTCCTTGACCATAATGCTGAAGATTTTACTAGAAAAGCTCTTTTGAATTAATAATTAATTTTCCTTTTTTTTTTTTTTTTTCTCTCAAGACAGACCTTCAAGGAAGCATTTGCAGGGTGTTCTTACTTTCAATAAAGAGTGAGATTAGTTTTACTTCACAAATTATGGTGCAAAATGGCATATATATATATAAAACATATCCATTTTTTCCTGAATTCTGAAAGAGCTTCTGTTCTTTGAAACACAACTGACTGATTACAAAGGTAGAAAACTTGATTTGGCCTTTGTTACTCTATTTTGTTACTGATGCTGCTGCTAAGTTTCCCTTTTAATTAGTCTAGCACAGCTTTTAGATAACCTTCACCTTTCTTCCTTTCAGTGAAGATTATCTATATTCTGTACATCACATTAAAAATCAGATGCAGACAAAAATGCAAGGTGGCTCTTCTGAAATTTCCCTTTAAAAAAGGGTGCAACCATTTGTAAAGGTTTATTAACCCAAACATTTGCTGGCTGTAGCTGTATTGCAGGTCACAGCTGTGTTGCAGGTTATTCACTGTGTTTAGTATTGAAAATTCCTTGGCACTACATATCTTTGCCTTGTGGAATTTTCATGGATGAGATGCAATTGACAGACTTGCCTCCATGTTTAGATAAAACCTCAAATTAAATGTCTAGAGAAATTCTTTTATGTAACACTATAGTAGCTTAAATTCTCTTTTGCTAATTAAAAATCCCTGAATTGATAGATGTCTATCACCAAAATAAACTATTGATAAAATCTGACTCCTTGGGGTGATAACTAACAGTAAATTATATAATAATGTTTCTCATTTATTTCCAAAATGGAAAGAACCAAACATAATGCATCTGAGTTGCAAAATTTTGTGATAGGAAAAAAATCAGGAAACTTTAAAACTGGAGGGAAACTTTAAAGGAAGCTGAAATCTTCTGACCTGGTCCCAAAAAACTTCAACATAATAAATAATAGAATCAGAGGAAATCATACTAGTGTTTATAACTTCATTCAACTTTTGACATTTACATCCTGACAGAATATCTTCAGGAAAAAGCCTGAAGCTCATTGAGACATGAACTGTCAGACACTATACCTTTCAGGATGGTTTGTTGTGAAAGAATAATGTTTCCAGACAGGCCAAACGTGTCCACTGCTGCAGGCTACCCAAAACACGTTGAGAAGAAAAGTGAGCAAAATTCTGACTTTGGTTTTGCATAGTGTCATCTGATCACAGCCTGCTTTCTTTCAGTTTGTCATGGGGACCACAGGGGCTGTTGAAATTCTGTTGAAATAGGGGCTACCTGGAAGAGGAAAAGCTGTGTAGTGAAAACAATACTCTTGTCTAAGAAGTCTGTGTACTCTAGAGATAGCTGCTGTTCCAGTCTGTCAGACTGTCCCTCCCAGTGATGAATGGGGGAGAAATATGGGAAGAATGAGAACAGAAACAAAATAAAACACCTGCACCTCCAACCCCATCTCTTGTCTCTACAAATAGATGCAAACTCCTGTTCCAAGACATGGAGATGCCCATGTAACAAATTACCAATTATACCCTTATGACAGAAGATTGACTCTGATGTCACTTTTCTATCAGTGGGCAATTAATGGTGTGTATTGTTGAAGCATTTAGCAGGAATTAGAGCACAAGTAAGAAAGATACCAAAATGAAGAAAAGTTCTGTCAGCAGTAACTCATGCAGCTGTCAGTCAGGAATATAGGTCTTCTAAACTTAAAGAAAATCTTTGCCCAAAGTAACACAGCGGTTGCATACATGAAATAAAGTTGGAATATAGAGCTAAAAAGCACCAATCTACCAACCAACCAACCAAACAAACAAACAAACAAGTAATGGGTAAAATAAAGAGTGAAAATTTTAGCTTCTGAAAGAGTTTGATCAAAAATCAAGAGAACACAAAGCCTCAGATCTCATTATCTCTCACAGAACTGACGAACTTTCTTCCTAAAAATTGTCTTTGTTTTTGAAAGTCTTGCTCCTGATTTATATCAATGTAACTGAATCTGAGTTCAAAAGCTTTGAACAGGACATCCTTTATGATCACCATTTTTGAAGCTCAGATTGTAATAAAAAATCAGATCTTTCATCCATCTCTTTAATTTTTTCCATGTACACCAAATGATTATCCATAACTCTCAATCCTCTTGTGAAATAGCTGAAATAATATTTGTGAAAAAATATGAAATAAATATAAAAAAAATTGAGAAATATCTGTGTTCTCCATATTTGTCTTGAATAGTACATTAAATAAATAGCTCATCCAAACTCTGATGTCTAATCATACCATAGAAAATTATTCTACATGCATATAAAACATTGTGAAATTACATGGTTTCCAAGCCATAGCCAGTGAGTTAATATTGATGACTAGCTGAATTATCTTACCACCATACAAAGTTGAATGGAATAGTCTCTTTGAAGGAAGGGGCAAGGGGAAGGGGGAAAGGTTAAAATCCAGATGCAAGTATTTAGCTTTACATTCATCACTCCAAATTGTAGTGTTCCCAAAATGAATTTGCTTTCAGGACTACATTAAGTAATTCATCATTACATTTATATTTTTTAAAATAATTGAACATCCATACAAATTAACAATTCATACATCTGGCTGGCATCAGAAATAATTTAAAATAAAATATATTTACTTTTATTTTATCATTTTCCTTAATTTACAAAATTCCATTAAGGTTCACAATCTAGACAGCAGAGGAAAACTCCAATAGAAAATTCAGGTAATTTACATATATATTTTCAGTGATTCTTTTATAATGTGTGAAGGTAGTTATCAGTGAATTGCTAAAGATAATTTCCCCATAATTTTCTTCCTCCTACATCAAGCATTATAATTGCTTTCATCCTCCATACCATGCGTGCTGGTGTCTTTCTGCTCCTCCTCCTTCCTGGATGGAGAGTGAGAGAGAAAAGAATATATTAAATCAGGTGTAGATGTAGTTTTCATTTTGGTGGTTAAGGATTTTTATTAAAAAAAGATAGAAAAGGGAAAGAAAAATTAAAGTGTGAACTCAAAGTGCTTGGATTCATTTAGTCTCCTCAAAGTGAGCTCAAATTCTAATTCCAAGCAAAAATCCAGTCTCACATGTACCATCTTTATGGTAAGCATTAGGTTCTTGGGTGGTGGTTAGGAGGGGACAAAGCTGCATTTGGTTTCTGTCCTGCTCCTCTCACATACCTCTTGATAAAAAGATATAAGAATGTGTATAAATCAAATTCTGCTCTTTAATATGATTTCCCCAGCTCCTTCTTGCCTCTCTCTGATGTTCCCACACTCAGTTTTCAAGGTTCACATGAAGCCCAGGTTTAGTGCATTGTGTATTTATTCTGAGTTACAGGCATTCCAAATTGATCATGCTGCCTGGTAGCCTTTATACCTGCAATCCAAGGATAGTATTTGCATTATTATAAAGGAAAGAACTTGTAGGGCACCCAATCTACCCTTTGTCCACGTTCTCCACAGCGTTCTTGCCTCATTGACCTGGTTGCTTATATAATCTATTTGCACAATCTCTACAGTCAAGATGTATGGATCACAAATGTTTACTATATTTATTTAACAAACACATGCCTGGGATTTTTTCCTGCTCCATAATTAACCTCCAGGCTCACAGCAAACCATCCTGGAGGCAATTCCTTCTGTTGTCAGAAGCAGTCTTTGATGGAGAAAATGAAATTACTTTTCTTGAGACCATTTTAAAGAAAGGGTTCCCAATGTGTCCAGCATATTCAGCATTGGTCATCCAAGACATGCAGTCACAAGCAGAAGTTTTAGACAGTGCATTGTGTATTTTACAATATTGCAGTACAGCTGGACCTGGTGTGAAGCACAGAAAGTTATGAAACTAAACACGGCTTTACACAAGCCAATGAAGCTACAGGCAAGATACATAGAGTAGAGCACTAAATTTTATTGTGTTTTATTTCATGTTCTCATATGACTTTCTCTGAAAAGAACAAACAAACAAAACAAAACAACCCTTCCTCCCCTCCCCCCGGCCCCCCCCAAATATATGCAGCCAGAGAGGAATGGAGTAAAGGCAGTGCTGATATTAGTCCTGTATACTATAGTTATCAGACACACTCTGCTGGACCTCCATTGCATTTTTCTATGGAACCATAGCAGATAAGACAGCTAATGAGTGCGAAAATCTAAAAATAGATTTTAATATACAGCTGCATCGTTTGTAACACTTTGTCACTTTAGCATAGTAGTTGCACTTTCTTACATAATTTTCTTACATATTATGCTACTTTCTTTATCCCATTTAGTCTTGCTTTTATTCTAGCAAGGATGCTGTTTTGCATCATAGATTGTAAACATAATAAAACGTAAGGCTAAAAGATTGGGAGAGAGACTCCAGTGGGGCTGAACCCAGGGGGAAATTACCTAACTAACTGCTCTTCTAATTGGACAGTATTTTTTAGATATGCTAATTTTTAAAACTTATAAGAATTTTAGAATTCCTATGCCAGGTGTGCCCATAACCATGGGGGCACCTGGAAGCTTCCATTAGAGATGATTTTTATCTTACTATTTTAACACTGTTGCAAGTGTTTTTTGTTTGGTTGGTTGTTGTTGTTGTTGTTGTGTTGTTTTGGTTCGGTTTGCTTTTTTGGGTTGCTTTTTTTTTCAGGCAACAACATTATCACAGAGATGGAGGCCATTAATAGAGATCATCATTTGCATTGGAAATTATATAATTTTTGTCTAAATTAATAAAGGAAAAATCATAATAATGGTAGAAGTCATAATAATGATAGAAGCATATGTGAATACAAAGATGACAGGAAATGACTACAAGTGTTCAGCAAAATATGGGCAGTTTATCTGTGCTGAAATACATCTCTGCTAAATCATCACATACAAAATCCACAAAAACTTCCTTGCCATTGGCACACATTACAGTCTGTACTCAAAATACTTCTGCTCCAGAAAGGACTCACACTTTATTTAAAAAGAATGACATGCTAACATGTCTCTAAAAGGACAGACAAGTCAGCACAATTGTGAATCACTTTTAGATTTTATTGCTCAGCCTGTTATAAATCAACAAGTCTGAGAACAATTTCTTTATTCTGTAGAAATTTGTAATACTTATTCCTGATGGGAACATTGTGCCTGCATAAAATTCTGGTATTTTACAAGTTTGGGCTCCAAATACACAGAAAGGTCTTTTTAAGACACTTGTGGCATTTTAAAGTGTTATTAGTATAATATATACCTCTTTCAGTTTCTTGCAATAAATAAAGCACCTGGTTTCACAGGTGGAGGATAAGGACATGGTTTCTATAATTATTTTTTTTAACTTCTTTAAAGCACATTTATAATAGTTCACTTTTCTTTCCTGTAATATATGTGGCACATTCAGATACTTGCAGTGTGGGATTGTACTATAAGTGTGTTAATGCTCTACCACGACAGCCTGCATAATTCTCTCAAGGTTTTGACATTTATGAGTACAGTGATTTCCAATTCATTCTTGGTTGTTGTTACAGCATGTCTTTCCTATTCTTTGTTTATAAAATAGAAAAATTTATTGACAGCATACACAACTGCAAATTGCATCACAGTACAAGCATGAATGTATTCATACAGTCAGCTAAAGGGTAAAGCTTTATTTCACTCCCTGAACATGTTCCTAGGCTGAGCAGATTACATCATTCGTAAGGAAACACACCAAAATGTCATAAGAGAAATGAGGATAGAGATATTCAGAAAGAACCAATGGTCAGAAAAAAGAGTTTTTAAATACTGTCTAATGAAACTGAGACTCCCAAGTTTTTAAAATTATTTTTAACATTACAAAATTGGTTTAAATGCAGTTTAAATTATGAACAGAGAATTAAAAGATATGCTGAAACAGCATTCTGTATGGCAGGCTTTATTATTATGACTGGGAAGAAATTGTGTTTATGTTGTATGAGAAATTTTCACAGATGTTTACTGTCACCTCTTTCTGTGCCTTGTACAGAGAATAATTACCAAGCTGACTATTATAGGCACTCTGTACTTTAGAGCTTTACTCAAGACCTGATCTTTACAAAGATGATTTTTACTACTACAGGTAATTTAGATTGGAAAAGTGCTTAGGAAAATGAGATGTGATGGGAAAACTTATTCTTGTGCTAAAAAATTAACACCTCACCAAATTTTTTGCAATCATTTTCTAGTGTATGGTGCTGTAATCTCCCATCTCAAGCTATTCTATGATTATTTCTGCACCTGAGAGTGAAAGAATACATGCCAAAGCTGGGAAAAAGAAAAAGAGTGAAATGGCTACTGGTGTGGGCCAGAATAACACATTTTGATTTGTCAGAAAATAATAACATATTCAAAGACAAAAACAAAGTTAACATTGCCTGATGCTCCTGAGCCTTTGGTTTGCATGAGGGAAGGACAAACAAGTTTCCATGTTCCAAGTCATACAATTTTCCCAAGTTTGGTCATTATTTTCATGCATGATAAGACATTGAGGCATAGAAGCCACAGCATTTGAGCATATGTCAGCTTTCCTGGGTTAAATGGAACAATGTTATATAAGGCAACTTGAAATCACACAGAGCTAGATTTTTTTTAAGAGGACAGTATCATTATTAGTGAGGTGCCGGGTGTGTAGAAGGAATTTCATCTCAAAGGGCATGAAATAGCTGGAAACAATTTTGTACCTGGACTAATGACACTGTCAGAGCTCAGACTGTACCCTAAGACTTGCTAGATCTTTGGCTCAGAAAGACAATAGAACAGCAGTAGGTAAGGGGTACACTGCTAGAACATCCATTATTGGCAGCTGTGTTTTAGGCAGTCCAACTTTCCCTGGAAATATAGAATAAGTTGTCAGAGGAAAAGGAATTTGACATAACCCACAATGAAAGTAGAATAATTTTAAATAAACCTTATAACTTGGATCTGAATAATGTAAAATAAACCTTATAACCTGGAGATATTTGTCCTACAATGAGATAAAATATGTAGTTGGAGGAAGAAGGAAAATTGTTTCATTTAGAGAAAACACTTTCAAAATATAAATATTTATTTGTCTATGTTGGCTTTCATTTTTACTCTGGATGCCCAGAGTAAAAATGCATGTGTGATCATTCAAAAAAAAAACATTTAGCATAAAAATCTCTTTGGTTCCAGTTCCTACTGTGGTTTAGGGCAGACATGGAGGAGTGCAGGTTGTGTTTTAAGGATTTATATGTTCAGATCCAAGAGATTTCCTTTGTTTTTATGTACAAAATTTTTTGCTTCAAAAATATTTTGCAAAAATTTGCAGTTGAATGTACACATTAAAGGAGAAGAAGCTGGATTATACATATTTTCTGATTAATATTTCAAGTGCTGCCTGCTCCAGACAACTGCTCTGTCACAACAAGTTCCATTTCTCCTCCTGCTCCAGCTTCAGTTCCTCCCTTTGCATTTGTACTTCTTTGGTCCTAGATAACCTATAAATAATATTTATACCTGGTGCAGCCACAGACCATGGCTGCATTTTATTTTCACTTTCCATAAAGGCAATCACTTGCAGTTTAGAGCTAAACTCGTTTTGGCTTTGATTTGCTTAACTTTAGAACAAGCACTGTTAATAATGAATGTTGAGATAATGTAATAAGCTATGAAATATCAATAGTTAATGACAAAGCAAAAAGTGAAAGAAGTAATAATAAAAAACGAGATCCATCTAAATATATGGAAAGCATTAGTTATATCTACTTTGATATTTCTTGTGTGCTACTATCCCCTACACCAAAAAACACTTTTCAGATAAATTCAGACAAAGTGAGATAATATTCTTCTTTCTTTAATACAATCAGGATAAAATGTTGCTTTCGGAAGCACTTTTTGTGTGAAAAAAAAAATATTCATTGTCCTAGAAAAGTAATATGTTTTGTCTCATTCATTCTCTTGAATTTGATCCAAATTCCATAGTAAGAGATGAAAGTAAAGAGTCTTTGTAGAACTAAACACACCTATATAGATGATACATATATATATATATACATCTTAGACCTGTATATATATATATATATATTTATATAGATGCATATAATTTATATACCTGTATATATATATATGAATATTTTTTCTATTGATATATGAGAATTCTACTTTTGAGAATGTTAAATTGTAAGGAAATTTTCAGAACTAAAATATAAATAAATAAATAAGCAAAAATAAAACAATTTCCTTAACTTCATAGTACTTCTTATAATGAGAAAAAAAAGGTTTAGGATTTATAAGGAAATGCAACATTCAGAAATAACTTCCTTTTTTATCTTTATTCACTTTCTCTTTTTTTAGCGTGAAGTGTTTGTGAGCAACTATATTTTACCTGTTGCACAGTGTTGAGTGTTGTATAAAGGATAAAGCTTTAAACAGCTTAGTTTATAGCAAGTTTCTACAATCTTCCCTCCATATCATTGCTACAGAAATAGACATGACTATGTTATGGAGCACTGTAAGTTCGGTCAGCATACTATTATAAAAGTGAAAGATTTAGGTTTGGATGGCACTTCTCACAAAATATATAAAAAGCTAATAATGCCAGAATAGGATATAGAGAAAAAAAATCTTTTCTGTTATGCTTTATTCTTGTAACACACACATACTGCTGTAATTCTTCTTCTTTCATTAATTTAATAAAATATCTGTTTTACCAATCTAATGTTCCAATATCTCTTACTGGGAGGAAAAGAGATGCTTGCAGAATCTTTCAGTTATTGCAGCTGTGATCTTCAAATCAAGGATTCTGCTCAGTCTGTAAGAGTTTTTCTTACTTGCCTATCCTAGGAAACTTAGATTTCACATGTAAAAAATAGGTATTCTCCTGTTCCAACTACCTAAATAAGAATCTTTATTCTACTCCCTTCTTCTTCTGGTAGTCCCTTTCTGATGCTAATGAACATTAACATATAAAAAGCTCAATGCTAAATCTATAATCTCTATTAAAAACAAGCATTTATCTCCTGTTATTATCTTCTAAGTTTTTTAAGCTTTCTTTATACACCTACTTTTCCTTTCCCCCATGTGTATTTGCTTTGGTTTCTAGCAGCCCACTAGTGAAATGAACTCTTCTGAATTGTTCACCTGGCTTTCCCTCCTATCCTGCTTTCATTAGCCTTCCAACCACTCAATTAGGTTGTCAAATCACGTAGGCACATAGACAGCATGTGTTGCTCAATTACCTCTTTTAAAAGAAAAAAAAAACCAAACCTAAATAAAATTAAAGCAAATACCCCTCCACCTTCCCAACCCACCCCCCTCCCCCACCAAAACACTAAAAAATTTTCTTGCTTTTAAAAATAAAAATCAGTGAAGTTGTCTAGTTTTCTTCACACAAATAGTTAACACTGACTTTCAATTTAAAAATATTCAGGGTGTAGATTTTTAGATTATGGAGAGGAAAAAAGGAACAAGAATATAAATTTTGGGTAAGCATAGAAGCCCTTTATTTCTTTTGTCCAAGCATATGAAAAGTTTACTACATTGTCCGCTGTATTGCCGACAAATAAGTTTTCTAGAAGGTCAGAGATTTAATACACAAAATACAGGCACAAAAAAAGGGGTGGGGGCGGGGGGAGATAAAAAAGGGAATGAAAACACTGAAATGCACATATAATTCAGATTTGCTGTCCCAGAAGTTGTGATTCTTCATGTTGATCTCTTCATATGCATGACTGTGCCATACTTCATATCCTTCCACATCGTATGTGGGTATCATCCCCCCTAAACAGGCATTGCCAAAATGCATTCTAATATGACAAAAATTCTAACAGTATTTATTTTACATATGTTCAAATAAGATCCTGCCCTGGCTTCCAGTTTAATTACAAACAGGAAGCAATGAGGATGAATGGCTATGACAAGCAAAATGATGGGTTTTAGTGCACTTATTTAACTGTATGAATAAAAGCACAATTGCACACATGTAAATGAGGATCTCAGTATAAACTGCATCCTACTGTGAAACTCACATTTTTGCTTCTTATTTTATTGTGTTCTACATGAACTTCAAAATATTACTGGGGTCATTTTGGTAAATAATGTTTAGCCATTTGAGTAGAGATGTTTGTATCAGAAAGGTGCATTGGGACCAGCATTTCCTGGCTGTTTTATTAAATGTGGATGTAAATTACTGAGTTGTACATGCCACTGTCTTGCTGCTGGATGTCCTGAAACATTGGTAAGACACTATTGCTTTGAAATGTCCAGATAATTAATTGGGAGGAGCAGTTAGAATTTCCTGCTTTTGAACACATGATTTTTTTCAGCAAAACCATCTCGTTTCACTTGGACATTCCCCAGTTTTCCTGGGGAAAAGAAAAAAAGAAAGCAGCTTTGCAGCAGATGTCGTTTACCAGGATATGCAGTGCTGGATATACTTGCCAGCAGACACATTCTACATGGATGCTTTTGGCACACGCTCTGACACAGATGGCGTTAGCTCAGCAGCACAGCCAGAGCACTGGCTCTGGATCTGGATCACCACTCTTCCCGGATCTACATGGTGGGTTGAGAAGCAACCAAGTGGTCAAAATAAGTTTAGAAATACCAATCTCTTCTGTCGAGTTTCATCCAAGCTTATAGCTTGTTCCTCTCACTTTAAATAAACAGACTAGAAGGACAAGGCTAGACCAAATACTGGTTTTCAAACAAATGGAACCTGGACAGAGGAAGAAGATGCAGACTGAAAAGATTCAACTCTCAGAAACAATTATAAAAATCCATTCCAATTTCACTGAAAACACTTTTCATTTTTTTTCAGAATTGAATTTAAGAAATTAAGATAGAAGGATAAGTTTTATTATCCCTATACAGTAAAAATGTACATAGGCATTCAAAAGCTGATGCAATTTTCGCTGTGTGGTATTTCCATTTATTCACAATGAGCTCATTAGGTGTTCTGGTTTGAGTTGCACTGGGCTTTGCACTCACAAAAGCACCCATTGAATTTGGAGTATTACTGTACTTTTAGATGTAAGTATTCTTTTAGGAGTCCAGAGACTTTTTTCCTTGTGTAAATTGGTTAGAACAACTCTCCTGTGGATGTTTTATTTGCAAAGAAAAATATCTTTTTATTCAGAATAATTGTTCTGATCGTGACAAGGCCTTTATAGTGAAATTGTGATGCCAGGAAACTTTTCTCCTTACAGACAAGGTATAGGTATCATGGCAAGCCTAATCCCTTGTTTCTAAGGAAAGTATTAAATTACAAACTGGAACCTGAGAGAAAACATTTAATTTAATTTAATGGCATCTAAGTACTCTGAGTGTCATATCCATAGTTACCAATGCACTGATGAAGTTAGAATATTGCCATGATTGCATCATTCTAAACACATAATTTATATGTATATTTATAAATATTTATATTTATTTTTATTATATATATGCATACAATGCCATTTGATAAATTCTGCTCCCTTGCCCATTTTGCCTCTCCCAAAACTCATTCCTTATTTTTCTTTTATTTGGCAATGAGAATAAAAATAATGAAGAATTTTGTGACCTCTATATGTTGTAATTTGTACCTCATCTTTGGGGTACAGACCCCAAAAGATTTTGTAATAAACCCTAATTAAATCCTAAATTCAAGTCAGGGATTTTCAACAGTATAGGAATTCCACTTAAGAAACAGACTAAATGGTGATTCTTATGATGTTACATCAAACCTGTTTCATATCTAATTTCCAAATCTAATTTTTTGAGGAACCTTTTCATTTAAATTTAATATAATGATCAGGATAGAAATTAAATGAGTTTAAAAGATTCTAAATTATAAAAGTGTATCCCTAGAAGCAATAGGAGAATTCTTTTGTCTCTAAATAAACTTTAACCATACACAACTGGTAGCAGTTAACAATAAAATATCATCTGAAGAGTTTTCTTGCAATTTTCTTCTCTTGATTTTACCAATGCTACCATCAGAGTAGGATTTAAGCAATTCGAACAGTTGACTCTGATAGAAACAATACCTTCCCATCCCTTGACTAAGACAGTTTGGTAGATCTGTCAGAATTTATTTTAGCTAGAGGGAAAAAAGAAAAATAGAATTTGTAAACAATTTCTTCTGTGATAACCAACTGGACTTTCTGCAAGGAACTTGGATGACAAAAACCTCTATAATGAAGGCCAAATATTTCTGCTAGAACACACAGGCAGGAATGCAGATTTGAGTGCATTTGTGGTTGTGTCTTTTCAGTGTGACTAAGGGCTCAGTCAAAGAAAGCTTGTGAGCTTCAGCGAAAATAAGTGAAAACTAATTTTTAACACAGCCACTTAGTGTGTGGGAAAGACATTTAGATGAGGATGAATGAAGAAGGGAGGGAAGTGGTGCTTCGAAGGAAGTGGAGGACTGTGGCTTTGACTTTGGGAGACAGAGAAGGGTATATACAAATGGGAACACAAGCCGTGACAAAGAAAATAGTTGCCTTTATTCAGTGGCTTTCATTAAATCAAACACTAAGTGGCAATTACTGAGATTCAATAGGTACATTCAGACTTTGACAACCTTCCTCCTCCTCCCAACATGGCTTTTATATTTCGTTTGTCTTGAAACACCTGATGGCTTTGTGATGTGAAACAACTATTACTCCAAACTATGTAACACAGTGTGGGACAATCAAGTGACCCGTGAAAGGCTCTTTTATTTCTAGGTAATTTGAGACGTTTTTATTTATGGCTTGTCTGTGATTGTGTGGGAATGTATAAGTGAGTGTGTGTGGAATTATGTTCAGAGGTTAACCTCTTACATTTTTAGCTCTGTCATGCAATATGTGTGTGTTTTGTTGGGTTTTTTTTAGCATGAAACCAGTTTTCAGTTTTGTTTTAGTTTTCATCCCAAACACCTACATATGAAATACAAGGCTTTAAATATTTGATGCATTAAACAAAATTTCATTGAAACAAAATAGGAAAGATAATTTTATATTTTCTGATGGATACAACAAGAACGTAAGTAAGACAAAATTTAAATTATCGAATCTAGTCAGGTCACTCCTTTTAACATACATGCCTAAGTGTGACTTAATACAATGCTTTGTGGCTAAAGAAGAATAGTATTTAAGGAACACAGAAATAAAAAACCATAATTTTTAATGTGGAACCCAAGTACCTATTAAAGATCATCATGCCACGAATCCTATTTAAGTAAGTTACATCTCAAATACAATTTTTCTTTTAAACACTCTTCTTCTGATTGAAAGCTCGTTCCAAAAATCTCACAAAGAAATATATTTTGTAAGTTCTTTTCATTTCTGTTTTTAACTTTGTTCTGTATACTGTTAGGGAAATTTGAGTATGGACTCACTGCAGCAGTAAGTTGTGTTTGATATACCATGTGTTAGATAATGAAATGCCATGTGTCCAAAGTGGTATCAGCTCTTGATGAAGAGAACTATTCATCTGTATGACAGTTTCAGATAACATTCAAGGTATGTTGAAATACACAATTTTTTACAGACGCACTCTAGATGTGAGGGTTAATGAGACAGAGTACATCTGTCCCTGAAGAATATTGATTTCCTGATGTTGAGAAATCTTTGCAAGTTCTTCTAACCCCTTCTAATATATTATCACTACTTTCTGCAAAATGTTGGGTTTTATCTATGAAGCATTCATCAAAATAAACATCTAACCTTTCTTAGTTTTTGATAGTTATTTGGACAAAACTGCACAGCTTCCAGATATATCTATCTCAGAACTTACAAACACCTTTGCTTTCTCTTCTTTTTCTCAATCCATGGGATTTAAATAGTAGGTGAAACTAATTTTAAAATGTTTACTGCTAAAATTAAGGAATGTATTAAAAAGGCAAAATATATTTAATGTCATATTTTTAGAATATTATAATCAGAGTTTTTTTTTTTTTTCTCCTCAGACTCAAACAAGACAGCATTTTTTAAAAGGACTTATGTTACTAATTCTGCTTAAAATTAGCTTCAACTTTAGGGCTTTTGACTATTACAGGGCTATAATGGCTGAAGGAAAACAATAGGAATATACTTTGCTAAGAAGGGCACATCTGTATCCCCATTAGAAAGCACATTAGTACCCAGATTCATGTATTTTCCTTTTGCTTGAACTTTAGCTAAGGTTCATAAGGACCATAAGCACCATTTTCATATGAGAAAAACTCTATGTTTAGAAAGTTTTCCAACACAGAACATATGCAAAGTGCAACATCTTGTGCTTGTGGGTTTTTTTTCAACTTTAAAACTGACAAGGTTTCAATAAACAGGTTTCAGTCTTTAAATATCTTTTCAAGCAAGCTATCTCTTGATTTTTCTTAAATAAAATTTCTCACTTGAAGAGTATATGTTTCTGTTTATGCAAAACTTAATCCTGACTATGGAACATTATTGACATTTCTATCCTACACTTCAGGTTTTTGGTTTTGATTTTTCGAGGCAACAGCCAAAGCGCAACTATTCCTCACCATGCAGCCTGAGATGTGTAACACCCTGCCAGCTCTCTCACTGTTTCCCTTCGAGGCTGGCAGGTATGGCAATGCTCTGGATTTTCAGTGACTCACTGGGCAGAATCACTATGGTGCTTAACCTTTATTTGTAGCAGGCAGTGCTGGAAAGGGAGGGGCTACTGAAGAGATGGAAAGCACAGTTTAAAAGAGGAAAAGTTGTTTAGAATGCTAAACACGTTAGTTTACATGTTACCAGTTATGATTTCATCATTGCTACCCATATTTTCATTCTTGAAGCTGTTTTGCTTTAATAAATGAATCTTTAATTAGAAATATATTTGAATTGGGAAAAAAAAGTTGTTGAATCTAAGCAAGATACTCGAAGTGTTCTTTTTTTGTTTGTTTGTTTGTTTGTTTGTTTTGATTGATTCTTTTTGGGTTGGGAGTTTTGGCTTTCATACAACAGATTGGCAGACGTGTAAGTATGGGAAAAATCATCTTTTTCTTACATAAAACTTTTTTTTGTTCCTCTAACAAAAATAACCCCTTGTACTGATTGTGAAATTAATATTTTGTTTGACTGCTACTATAGCTGCTTGTGAAATGAGATTTGGTGATATCTACCCTTAACAACTATGCTAAACCTCTGAAAATTCAAGATTATGAAACAGTCAAAACTACTGCTATTATTAGGATACTTTTGCTGCAAAATTACTGACTGCCAGTGTTATTACTGAGTACTGCAATCACTTTTACCCCCTATATCTGTTACCAGCTACTATTGTCATGATTGTTTCCATACTAAGTCTGTTGCTGCTGCTACAACTACTACTATTAATATTAAAAATTGGTCCCTGGTTTCAAATTGCTTCCGTTTCAGAATCAGTGGCATTGCCAACAGGGGATCCTTTTTCTATTGTAAGTTCACAGTCAGATAAAACACTTTCTGATACTGTTTATTCCTTGACTAGAGAGAGCAAGCCTAGATAACTAGTTTAGACTAGAATCCTTCATACAACTCAAGTTAATGGAATGAATCCTATGTTAATTAAGAGATGTCCATGGAATAAAGAAAATATGAAGTTATGAATTTGCTGATCACTTCTTTGCAGCAGGATACTCTAGTCATAGAAGGCTCTGATTTATTCTTTACTTTCAAACTGTAACTCTCCTAAGCTCATGAGAAGAACAAAGTGGAACTTAGAAAAGACAGAGGGACCTCTTAAACTTAATTTACAATAATACTTGTCTCTTATCACATTCTTCTATTGTCTGAGGGCTGAATCAGAGTCTTAGTAATACTCAGAGCACAAATTTACTATTGGCAGAAATTACTGCCAAGAGCAAATGCCGTATAAATTAACATCTCAGTATTCTTAATATTAGGGAAAACCACTTTCTCCTTTCTCTTGGCTCAGAAAATAATTTGCTCTTGGCTTAGAATATCCTTTGTGCCAGTTTTATGCTGCTAATAATTCACATATTAGCGATGTGAATCCTCAATCTTATCAGCTAGTCTATATCTTCTCTTTTCTCTATCTCTCCAAACTCCTCTTTGTTCTGCCGACAAGTAAGCAGAAGATAATTGTTTTCCTCTTCCTGAATATCCATTGTACAATCCAAATAGCTTCTTATTCTGCTGGACTTCTTCCAGCTATAGGTTATGATTTGGTTGTATCTTATCTAGAGGGATTCTATGTATTTTTAAAGGGATTAAATGTTGTATATGTTGAATAGGGAGAACAAGCATCTAGCTATTGAATACATCTCTAAGATTTAATAATTATGTAAAAAAAAAAAAGCAAACAAGCAAAATAAAACCAAAAAACACTTCACAATTTTTCTCTTTACTTTATGCTACTTGATCTAGACCAAATGATTATTTTGAAAAGTGATAAAAAACTTCGTTCTCTTTTATGATATGAAATCAAACTTCTTGATTAATTACTTTTTTTTTCCTTAAATACAGATCAAATAAGTCATGTGCTTCTAAGAAAATATTTAAAACTTATGAAAAGCACCTTAGCAGAAGTTCTCATTTTTACCTGCTGCATGTGGTAGAAATATAAAACTAAAGAAAAAATGGGGAAAGAGTTTTGGAGATTTGAAAAATATAAAAAAAATTTGCACAATCATTTTTGGCTCATTCTCAAACCAATAAGAATATACCAATATGTCTGGCACAAGGACAATCACACAGGTTACTGTGAATAATAAATGAATAATTTTATTTCTAAATGAGCTTTTTCCCTCCACTCTTTAGAAATGAGAGAGAAAATCAAGAAAATTAAACCATCAGTCCTCTATATCAAATCAATTAACAAAGAGTTAACTTTAGCCTTCAGAAGTCCTTTGATGTTGGTTGCATCACTGTTGAGAAGACTCCACTTTTTTCTTCGTATTTGTAAAGTAAGTTCTTTGTAAATTATAAAAGGCACCTAATTCTGACCAGAGTTTCTCTTGTAATGAGCACACATCAAAAATAAATCATAATAATCAACAGATGAGCTTGAAAACAAACCAAAACACTGACTTGTTAAGATGTTAGAAAAATTAAAATTCTTATAACTCTTACAAGAAAACAACATTATACCAGCTTTTATCTGTGTCAGGGGGAAAAATATTAATGCTTACTAAATAAATACATCAGAAAATAAAAAATTTTTCAAAGTTGAAACTGGTTTTCAGAGAAAAAAATACTTTGAGCACAAATTAAAATACTTGCCATTGTCATTTTAACCTAAGGCAGCAGATTAAGTATCAGAAAAATATCATATTTACTATTGAAACATAAAGATTTATGATTCTGTGATTTGTTTTAAATAAAGTATGTTTTAAATTGCAGAACAGCAGATATTTCTCCTGAACAGTCTATCAGTGCCTCTTGACATCAGCACTTGGGAGATAAACTTCAGAAGGATTCTAAAACTGAAAAATTTAGAAAATTATATTCCATCACACATCTATTGCAGAGATTGGTTAGCCTTTACTTGTTTATTGTTTTTCCTTTGTGCATACATTTCGCATGTATGAGTTATTTTAATTTTAAATTTTGTTAATCTGAACCAAATTACATTGTCACCTGTCCATGCTGATATATTCAAAACCAAGAAAATGTCGCAAACTGGTTCATAAGAGAGAAAATTATGAGCTGAAATATCTACAACACTCATCCTCAGAGCATCTGCTAAAGCAAGTACTAGTGAGAACCTTTTTGATTAGCTCTGGTAAGGTAAACATGAAAAATACAATGAAAATATTCCCAGAGAAAATTTGATGTATTTTATATTTGATTCAAGCTAGTAAAGGGGCACAAAGAATGGAAGGTCCTATTCATCATACACTTGTAAAGGAATCAAACATTGTTCCACTGAGCCTCAGGAGGTGAAATTTAAAGACTAAGAAATCCACAAACACAGGTTAAAAAACATTTCTCATCTCCTTCTCTGTGTTCAGAATACAAAGAGCATGTCTGCAACTATAATTCCCATTTTTCTAGACCTGTGTGTCCATTTATGTTTCCTTCTACTGTGGTTAGAATGAAATATTAGCTTGAATTATGGCTAGGAAAGTATAGTGAAATATTCTGGCAGCTATGTTTCCCAGAAAGGTGCAAAAAATACCCCTGTGGATGTTATGGAACAAGAAAACAAGACAGATGTCATTATCTCCATGAACTGTCAGCAAACTTAATAAAATCAACATATTTAATCTCTTTGGAATCAGATGTTGATCTTTGGTGAATGAGTACTCAGTATCTTCTTCAAACACATTTCTTGACTCATACTTGACTCAAGTAGCACAGAAACAAGATTTCTACCTTTTAAATCCATGCAAACGACATTTTTAAATTTAAATAATACCAATTAATACTGTCTTTTAAACTGAATCTGTAGGGATACTTAAAATAAGAGTGAGGTAAGAGCTTTCATCAAATTTCATGGGGGTCTTATGATGCCAGATTCCATTTCCTCTGAATGATTCTATCCCCATTGGTGGACCTAGATATATTGCAATATTTCACTTTCTTAAGTATTCCCTTCATTCCTCCTCCTCCTCAATGTTTTCATGGTAATGACAAACAGGATCACCATGGAGCATCTCAACAGATCCGTTGCCTCCTTCCAAGAGTGGCGATCAGTGGCGATCAGTGGCTCAGGGTATGCCACAAGATGCACTTTAATAAGGTTGTTTGTCTTCTGGGTTATCTTGGCCCTATTTCTGGCATTCCCAGCTTTGGGCAACTTCCTTAGTTGCAATTCCTGTCAAACTAGCTTTCTCATAATCTTGAAGGACAGGAATTTTTATAGAGTTGTCCCATATATATGCCAAGAATTTGTAATAGTAAAGTAGCTCAGGACATCTTGAAGCTGATAAACCCCCATGGATTCATTATTCCTCTATTTAAATTTTGAAAAGTTTTAATACTCCCACAACACAAATAACAACTAAGGTAAACAATTTCCAAGGACAAATGAGAAATACTATAAGGTATCTGAGGTATTTGATTTCAAGAATTTGTAGCCCTTCTGTTACAAATTCAATAACCACCACAATTTGGCCTAGATTTTTATTATTGAATCTCCTGCCCAGAACCTAGATTTATCAGGAGAATTACTGGGGCTTTTGTAATCTTTGAATGGAAGCCAGGTCCACACTGGAATGAATTTGGGTATGATTTGTGGTTCCCTTTCAAAATCTGATCAGACTCAACTGTTCTGTCTAGAGTTTTCATTTTAGAATTTGACTGATCTTGAAACTTAAAAGTGGGGGCTAGACAGAGAGATGAACATACCCTTGTGAAACATTTTGAAGACAGCTACCACAACCACACAGACTTCTGCTTTCACCTTGAATCAAAAAATGGTGCAATCTTCTGTTAAAAAAGCTACCCAAATTTCTCACTAACAATTGGGTACCTTTGATAATTTAATTTAAAGCAATATTTATTTATTTGTGATTTGTTTTTTCCTTCTCTCATTCCAACTTTGCTGTGCTTAATTATGCTAAAAATATTTAACCCTATAGGCTAAGATACACTTAATTTACTGCCCTGAAGTGATAAATTTGGATTGTATGAGAATCAAACACACATACCATGTCCACAGAGAGAAAAGAGTACCAAGGCTTCTCATGGAGTAAACCTCACATGAGCTTCCAGTTAGGGACCTGGGCTCAGTAGTGTGAATTTGTCACTTTTTTTTTTTTTTTTTTATATTTCTATGTTTTACCAACAGAAAATAACCACTACACCATTATTTGAGGCATTTTGGTTCTTCACATATACTGAATTCAAAGCTCCCAGACCTCTGTAGCTTCCCATGCTCACACAGAGTCCCTAATCTCACCCTTTTTGGATAGGATATTTGGAGCCAATGCAGCAGCTGCTTAATCCAAGTTTTAAATGCAGCTCACTGCAAACATTTGCAGCAGTGAATTAGTCAGGTTTGATCAATGAGTGCCTTTTCCTCCATAAGTTTAAGTATTCCAGACAAGTGCTATGAATACTTCTGGCTCTGGGTATGGTTTCACTTAGGAATTTGGAAGGGGTGGGGTAGGCTCACATGGGTAGAATGGGGCATGATGAAAGTTTTCCATGGAGGAAAGAATTAAAGGTTCAGTAACAGAAAGATAGGGAGCTGAAAAATTTATGTCAGAAAATTTCTTAAGGAGATATCTTTGGGGAATGTACTTAATTTATTATTTCAGAAAATTCTACATCTTCTGAAAGGAGTACAAACATACCCAAAGACAGTTCTGAGGTTTTATGCCTAAGAAACTTCCTACTTGCCTCCAAGGCATTCAGTCATCTTGTTTACTTTGCAATGTCTGGGACACAGTAACAAACACTTTTCTTGATTAGGTCTTGGTGAAGGTTTCAGAGGCCATAATTGGTTCACAGCTGTCAAGGCTTTTCTTCCCATTGCAGGGAGCAGCTGATTATTCTCCTCAGTCTGAATAGTGCATCACTTTACACGTGCATATAAGGCTCTGGTTTTTTCCTGGTTTGTTTTTTTTTCTGTTGGGTTTCTTTTCTTTTTCTTTTCAGATTATTTTTCTCTTTAACTAGCCACAGAATCATGTATAATATAAAATTATTAACCAGCTAATTCAAACTTGAAGCTTTAAGAAAATAAAAATTATCAAAAAATACTATTCTGTATTTACTAGTTGCAATTAATAAATCCAAAATAACCTGCAGGAAATGTAATTATTTTACACTAAGTTTCTGGGAAAATTAAAATTGCAACATGAGCAGGAGAAAATCCACCCTCACCCACCTCAAAAAATCCAACCAACTAATCAACAAAATAATAAAAAAACCCAAAACCCCAAACAACACCCTCCATTACCTCTGAATAACAGGAAGTAGTATATATCTGAAGTCTAGATTTTTTGGTATATAAATATAAAAAACTAACAGGATATTATTTTTAAGTTCCTGCTCAAATACTAATTTTAGGCACTAGACCAGGCTGGAAACCTTTTTCTCTGGTCATCTTAGACAACCATGTATTTACCCATCATTTTGCCTTCCCCATTAATTTGCCATTGCCAGCAGAGATTTGCATAACCTCTCATGTAATTGGTGGAAATCATCTAAAACTTTTCTGTAAGGATTTTAGATGCCACAAAAGAAGCCCAGGTGAACAGAACAGCCCACTTTATGCATCATAGGTATCTACAAATTTCATCCCAGAAATGTCTGTTTTCATTGACATAATCCCTTTCCCAGTCCTAGATCTCACTAGCTGTCTATATGGAGACCACTGAACTAAAAGACAAACTCACAGATTACACCACAGTTCTGTGGGGTCTCCTGAAGTGACTACTAAGAAAAGTTTAAGTGGTGAGGTGAAGTATGCAGCAATTAAAAAGAGCCCTACACATTTCATTGATACTAAGTAATGGTAAGCACTTTGATTCAGCCTAGTTTTAATTTAACATGAAGTTATAGATCAGCAATTGTTTTAACTGAGAAGGCTTAGATATGATTTCTTTTATAATGTCCTCTAAATATTCAAAATATTAGATTTTAAAGCTAATTTTTTAAATCAGTTTTTTCATGCTATGTTGATTTTCTTCTCTCCTTCAAATCCAGTAATGTGATTTAATGGGGACTTATTCCCATAATGTGGCAGTACAGAAGGTCTTCCAGTATAAATATAGAAGACATACTGTGATGTCTGAGTTGACAATAGTATCTTGTTTCCATTTTTTCTGTGTGTAGTGATGTTTCTGGCTAAACCATGAGAAAGGCTCAAAGAGCATTTAAACAACATCTAAAACTATTAAAATGTGACACACAGATCTGGCATTCTTGTTTCTGTGTTTCTTAAGAAAATTGGAATATGTAGCTTTTACTCAGCTTTTTTATATGCTTGATGCGTTTTACAGGGTCAGTAGCTCTGTATTCTTACTTATCCATTTCATTTGAGCATTAAAAATTCATATACTGAATGAGTATATGTAAAATATTTGAGTAATAAGATGTTTTGGAAAATTGACTTATAAATTTTAAATTGAAACACTACATTTGCTCGGAACATTACTTTTCCCTCATTCTTAAGGGATATCCAGGGTGTTAAATAGCCTTGCCTTGGGTTTATTTTATAGCTGACCTAGATTTATTACTTTTTAAAGTAAAGAAATGTATCTTAGTCCAAATGCACATAAAACTTACGTGGATTGTGGAATTTTTTTTAAATGACTGATACTGCACATTTGGAACACAATGTGTCTTTTTACATACTGAAGAACAGAACCTGAAGACTGGGTAAAGAGTATCTATACTGTAAGAAGTATCTGCTTCGTGTATATTAGCTTTATATGCTCAGATAGTGATGGAAAAGTATTGTTTTTAAAAAATATTTTTTTTCCATTACTGTAGTGGCTTCTTTTGCATTCAAAGGCAGATATATCTGTTATTAAAATTCACAACACTGAATGTTTTCTATCTGTTTTCATTATGTGTACTGATTACTGTATACTCTTAGTGATCTTTTTTCCAAGGCTTAATAACAAGAAGATTCCTAACAGCATTTCTGTTTTTTAATATTTTCTATTGCAGTCACAAGAGGGACTACACTAAAACAAGAAGGACTAAATTCAGAGGGGTTGAATTTTTTGGAGACAACTGAGATTAGGTGCCTACAGATCTGTGTCTATACATGAGGGAAGTGACAAACCTAACTACAGTTAACAAAGAAAAAGCCAATATCATCCGTGCAGCCTAGAAGAATTATTCTGCTGACATACTGTAGGTCATTTTTAGGAAAAGCTGAATGGCTACCAAAGCTGTTTTGACTTTATTAATTAGGTCTTATTTAACTAACGTGAGCAGAGATAGCTATGTGACTTAACCTGCGGCTAAGTCAGGTACTAGTGAGGAACAAACTTGCTAACTTAATTTCCAGAAAAAATAAGTTCTTCATATATGGTGGGATAGATTTTGGGAGCACTGCAATTAGGAAAGAAAAGCTGAGTTTTTTTTCTCAATGGAAATAACTCACATGTTTGCTTTTTTAGGCAACATATGATATTTTCTTATTCACATAATTATATTGATGGAGCACTGGAATAATTGCCTGGATTCACTGACCAAGCTTCTTTCAATCATTTAGTTAAGTTCTGTAGTCGTAACTTAATTGAATAATTGAAAATCCCATATGCTATTCATAGTAATGATTAATAATGATTAATTTTTAAATGCTTTGGGTTTACAATACTCAGAAGCTGGCTTTGTGGCTTTTATCAATAAAAAGTCACAATAAATATTTAAATCATACTTTAAATCATCTAAAAAACTAAACATTGTCATTTTCCTGAAATCACAGTGAAAATGTTTCACCAAAACAACAGGTCAAATTAGAGATCCATAGTGGCTTTTTCCTTCACAATTTTATGGAATTTACATTAATCCTAACAAGTGTTACAGGAGTCTTTGAGAAAAGAGTGAAGATATATGAATAAAATGGTATTACTGCTCAGGATAAACTGACATCTCTGCAAAAGTTGTTCACCTGTCTGCAAATACCAAGTTAATAGGATGTATAACTAAGATATGTCAGATGGCATGAGACACAGAAAGAGTCCTGAATAATGGAAGAAATGTAAACTTGGTTATTCAAAGTTGAGAGAGTTGCTGGTGAGAAGTCAAGAGTATCTGAAAGGAGAGGAAGAAATTGTGGGAATTCAATTAAGGATTTTTTTCATCTATGTGTTAAGAAAAATAGGTTCTCTGAAGCTGCTGAGAATAACTGCCCATGTGTATTTCTCTACATGTTTATGATTTTTTTTGAGAATATTGATTGTGAATGTCATGAAGGATCTTGACCTAGAAACCCCTGAAGTCAGTCTGGGGATTTTTAATAATCAGAGTATAATCAGTGCCCTTCTTCTATATTATCTGTCAAAGAATCTCACTCTCAAAACAAGATTCAAAAGAAATTTTAAGTACACTTCTCATACATTACGCCACTTATTATCCTAACACATCAGTAAAGCAGCAGGACAGATATTATGATGATAAGGCAATATGTACACTTTTGTTTTTCCTAGGGCTTATTTGGATAGACTCTTAAAGACAATAAATTGTATCAGCATCTTTCAATCCATTCCACAAATAGTAGAGAAAGAAGACCACTGCTATCTGTTAAAAGCTATTCCAAAAAATGGAATCTGTATCCTGAAGTCTCTAAGAGGCATGAAGTCTGTTGGAATTTGTATTTTAAATTTGCAATTTGAGGAGAACTCTTAGAAACTTAATTGTATAGAAACAGCAAATCGCTCTGCTCTAAGCTCATCTCATTGTTTTAATGCTTATCCCACAGTCCCATGGTAGATGGTTTAAGAGAGTTCTGTTATCTTTCATATCACTCAAGTACTACTAAAATTATCAATCCTGTGTGAAATGTTGGGTAGCAAAATTTTCATATGGGGCCTCCAAAGTCTAACTGACAGAGAGAGTAAATGGTCTCCACAGAATCTGTTAGTCATGGAAAAGTTACTTTGGTGTTTGATTTTGTGAGAATCAAAGGATGTGGTGTTGCTCTGTTGTCTTCTTTTGTTCTATGTGTGTCTTATTGCTTGTGTACTTATTTGCTCTTCATACAACAGAAATTACTTTGGACTGCTGAAAGGAAACAATAGGACACCTTAAGAGAAAGGAAACAATTAGGCAGTTGTGTGTAAGAAATTTCTCTGAGTGGGAATAACATCAATCAATGGATACTGTTAGGCTTTCTTGAAATATTAATTGTATTTTATTAAATCATTACTTTTCATGAGAGAAACTATTGCTGTTATCCAAAATGTACAGGTTTTCTTTAAGTAACACAATAAAGTGTTTAAAAGTTTATTATTAAAAAAAGGAATATATGTGATTTATACTCAGTAGCATATTTAGAGCATAGAAGAGTGTAAAAATGTCAAGATGTGAGTTTGTCAAACATAAAAGGCAGCTTTTCTTCTGGTGAAATATGTGACTGCTATTGAAAAAAATATTTTCTTCTCTTGTATAAACATAATCAGTCTCAACTGAAATTTCTTACAGCTCAATTATATTTTGCATCTAATCAGTTCCAAACTCTTTGTAGGTGCACAGAGATGTGGAAATCAGCAACAGATCACAACAGAAAACAGAAGGTGCCTTTATTTAAAAGACACCTGAATGAAAGATGGGAATAATACAATGTTGGGAACAATGTTGGTGCCAGGCAGACAAGACCTAAATAGAAAATGATCAGAGATGTCCATAAAACAAAAGCATTCAAAGATGTCAATGAACCATCAAGTCCGCAGCTGTCTCCATTTTCTTTTATTTTAAACTAGTGCTTAGCAGCACTAGCAGAAAGAGTGCTGAAGAAGAAGAAGAAAGAAATATATAGAGGAAAAATATAAAAAAATATGGGCATAAGAATTTCCAGTGTTGTGTCTTTGGGTCTGGAATATTTCTGTGCTAGAAGAAGAGAAACCATTGTTAAGTCTCTTCAAGACACATTTTAAGATATATTATTTAATATAAAAATTGACTCTATCACTTTTACCCACCACGAAAGTTTAGAAAATGAAGACTTACTGAAAATCAACAAGAAAAGGTTCACTATTTCTGATATATCCAGTTGCTAAACAGGTGCATTTAAGTAATAAACTTAAATGTATTCAGTCAGAGAAAAGATGGAAAGGGGGTCTCCTGCATCCTGTAAGAACTGTAGATATATCTAGCATGTCTAGATGTCATAAGAATGGAATGAGATGAACTGGTGGAAAACAAGGAGATAAAAATTGTGTAGCACATTACTCTGTTACTCTACAGTATAGAAGAGAATGGAGTGAAAATCACCATAATAATAAAACATAAAGGTAAGCAAACTTCCCCAAAACTCCAGGGAAGCTCTGAACTTGCTATATGTATTTGGATCAATACCTGAGTCTGTGATGAAATGGGAAATACTAATGAACAGGTCTGATTAACAGCCTTATTCTCATCCCTACTGAAATAATAGCCTTAGTTTCTGCCTCAGAAGAGTATATTCTGATCACTTATACAAATAGAAATGGAATAAAAAAAGGTATTGAAAAATAAATAAAATGTGATTTAGACATAATTTGACAGAAGTGGAGCACATAAAAGCTCAATCAGCTAATGTTTTAGAAAACAAGATTGCTGAGCTTTCCACACATAATAGGAGCTCCCTCGATTATTCTCTGGTTTGAGCAGTAATTGCAAACTGTGCAGTATGCATTCATAGGCAACAAGATGCTATTGCCAGCATTACTGATACATCTGTTTTGATCCAAATTTTGAAAATTTAATGATAAATAAAATTTCACTATAATTGAGGCATTTTTTGGATCAATATGGTCATGTGGGGGGCCTTTTTTGTTTATAAAACCTTTGATGCTTAACTGAGCTTTTCCCACTATGCTGATTGTCCCGCAGAAAAGTACAGAATTTAATTGATTGAACTTTTTCCTGATTTAATATCTCCAAAAGTTTTTCACTGGACTTAATACATATCTTTACTCCAGAATACTCACTGACAAAACTTTTTTACTTCAACTCTCAGATTTCTGAAACAAATGTCTGAATATTTGTTTTTGCAGTAGCTGGATCTTCCTTGGACAGAGGTTAAACTAGACAATTAAAACACAGATATTCTGCTATAATTTTCTATTGTGAAATTACAGACAATTTTTCAGTGATTTTTTGTTTGTTTGATTGATTGATTGATTGATTGGTTGGTTGTTCTTTTTTTTCCCCTTTTAATCATGAGGCTGAACAGTGCAGGAGATCAGACATGAGACCTGGATCATGTCATATGTGTCAATGCTGGTCTAGAATAGCTGGGAAATTACTATCCCAACAGGACAAAATTAATTAGGAGCATGAAATCAGATCCTCTAGAAGCAGCAATTAAGTCTTTCTGTTGTTTACCTGCATTTGAAATTAAATCTTTTTGTTCTATTTTCCATACCGGTTTTTGGTTCACATTTCACTTTCTATTGTGCCTAAAGTCTTTATTTTCTATTCATATTTTTCATGTTTTAGAATCCTATTCTCATCAACATGAACTTTATAAATGCTTTATCTTTCAAATAAGTGTGTTCCCTTTTTGGCAGATAAAGAAGGAACAAAATGAAGCCTGTTATAAAGAACTCTGGCTCTGATTTCGTCTTTAGAGATAACACATCAGTCTAGCCAGTGTAAAAGGCTCTTGCAAAACGTGTAGACTCTTCCTACAGAGCTACTGCTCCCATATAGAAAACTCTAATCTTTTGTCTCTGAACTCTGATTTCACAGAAGCCTCATGTGCCAAAACAATTAAAATAAATACCGGAATAATTTTGAAATATTGTTAAAGGATGAGACAAGGATATAAACAAGCATGTGATAGGTTCATGAATTAATTGTTCTGGTGTGAGGAAGTATGTTATCCTATTATTATGTCCTTTGCTGCAGTTCTGAGAGAAAAATGTTTATTGAGAGCTGTCATCCGTAGCAATTTTCAAACACACTACACAGAAAACAAAGGAAATGTCATAGCTCTGTGGACAGTACTGGTAAGAGAGGCTTTCAAGTTAAAAATGAATAAGACCATAGGATGAGCACTGACATCAGAGCCAAGTTTTCCCCATAAGAATTAATGACTTTCCTCTTATTATCCTGAGCTAAACAAGGAAGGACTGCATAATGTATGCATATTTAGAAATCTGCACGCCCTCATCACTGTGCAGAACAAAAGCAGGGAAAGTAATGGGAAATCTGCCCCTGTAAGGCAGAACTGTCAGAGGAAGTGGTGCAGAGCTGCACTCAACATTTTAAGAAAGCATTCTACAGGAACATCAGCTGGTGCACTGTGATTTCAAGACAATATACCAAGGCAGGGAGATGGAAAGGTACTAACCAGTTACACTGTGCACTCTGGGGATTCTTGACAGCCCAGCACACGCATACTGAAAAAGCTTTGCAGAATTAGCACTCTTTGAACTCTCACTCCATCGGGGAAAGTAACTCACAGGAAGGCATGATGAATTATAAAGTGAAAGTACAAGACAACAGAGAGATGAGTATAAAGCAAACAGGCTTTTATGATTCGAACATGGAAAGTGATTATTCAATGTTCAGATCTGGGAACAGATAATTTCCCTTCCCAGCAGTACACTGTTATGATGAGAGCTCTCTACCTTCTTCTACTGTATCACAGAAACCAACACAGAAGGCAACACACCCCAGAGACGTGAATGTTGGATACTTAGGAGAGGGCAATTAAAACCCCTTCTTTGAAGAGGAGTACAGAGGTTACCACCATGTTGTAGCTACTACTTTCAAGAATTAATAGAACAAAATGTTTCCTCTACAGCCTCCATGGTACAGCGGGTACTGGATCTGAGAGAAGATTCAGGAACTAATGTTTAACTTCTTGACACTAATTTAACATAGCTAAGGAATTATGGAATTATGTATTTATAAATACTATTTTATATTTGATGTATATGAATATATACAGACTTATACCTCTCTCTCTATTTTTTTAATGCAGATATACTGTTTATGTAAATCTTGCTATAAAGATATAACATAAAGTACTTAGCCTGTGTCTCTGGGAAATATGTTAATCATACAGTAAAGGTAGTGGTGAATGACAAGATATAGAGACTTGAAATTGGCCCCAAATCTACAAATTTACCTTCCATTGACCTAGTAACTTTAAGAAAATGCAAGAAATTGCATAAATTCATCTTATATATGGAATTTATTGTGCAATTACTTAATTGTTTTAAAGAGATCTATGGCTGTATTAGTAGATTTACTGCACCATTCCTCGCCCTTGAGACCAGCCAGGAGCAATATTCCACATCTGTGCTATCAAACTTTCCTTGTCATCAATATATTTTGTCTGAATGTGGTTTACCTACAGGCACTGCTCTCTCCCTTGTAGTAAATCCTGTTTTGTACCTGGACATTGTTTGGGAGTGTTATATGCAAAACAGGCTTTCAGCTATTCTGCTAATACCCAGTGATTGAGTGTCTGGAGGCATTCCCTGCTGCTGCTTAGTTTAACAACATAAACTTATTCTGACAATCTCAAGAGCTTTCCTACAATTTCCTTATTTCTGACCTCTATCCTGCCTCCTCAGTGCAGGTACAGGAGCTCATGCATCTTCCTTTCTGGGCTACTTTACACCCTATGGTTATACTCTGAGAACCCTCAAGTAAGTACAAATAGTTTCTTACAGAAGTAATAATATAGCTGCTGCAGCAGCTCACTAATATGGTGTAGCTGGTCCTTTTTTGTAGGACTTGAACTTGTACTACAATAGAGAGCTATAACCAGACTCCATGGATTTTTGGGTAGCTTCTCCAGTATGGAGGCTCTCAGTATGCACTGTGACTTTCAGATTCCTACAGGAGTGGAACTTGAAGTGTTTAGAAAATGTAGGAGTTTTCTCAAGATGCTATTTTGGATAATTTTTATAGAAGTGAAACCCAAGTTTGCACCCTCAGATTTGTCATATTAAAGAGTGTTTCAAATAATTTATCAACTTCATTTAAGCCCTAAATTAACCATTGTCCTGTTTATTTTTTTGTTTAGTATTTCTTTATAAGTAGATGAGAATAATTACCTTTGTGATTTTACAGTATTTATGCTCCATTTTGAGGGGCTCATTAAAAATAAACAGTATGGGGAAAGGCAATTACCTTTACAAGCTTCAACAAACACACACATACACACGTAACCAAACCCAAAAGAAACAACAAACCAAAATAAATATAAGAACATTAAAATCTGAAAAAATAAAAAAAAGACCCCCATGTCTTTCTGCTTGTCATCAAGAAAATGTGTTGATGCTGCTGATTTGATTTGTTACCAACCTTTGTCAGAATTCCTTCTCCCATTAAATGAGTATTTACTGTAACACTGTAGAAAAATTGGAAATTTCAAACATATTTTTATAAATCCTGCCAAAACCTCAATACCTTTTCACTGAAATGGTAAACTCATCTTTCTTTAAAGTTTTTATATTACCTAAATATACCCACAGAGCTCTGAGAGAATATAAGTGGGTCTGTTTCTGGGAGGAAAATGAATGTTAATCCCCATGTTGTCAAAATGTTGTCTTTATGAACAGCAATATTTCCCGTTACTACCTATTCCTTTTTTCCAGGAAAAGTAAGAAGATTAGAAAAATTAACTCTTCTTTTCAATAAATATTTGGCAAGGGCTTTTTGGACTGGCAACTAAATTTTGTTTGCTTTTAATTCTGTGTCAATTTCTAAGAATCAAATTCTACTTTTAGATACATTGAGATAAATCTGGAGTAACAAAGGGAAGTTATAGGAAATTAAGTTCAAGGAAAATCCAAGTAAGTGAGAAGTTTCCCTGAAGTTGCTATTTATCTGTAACTGAAAGAAAAAAATAAATTCCAGTTATGACTACTTGTATCAATCCAAATAATAATGTATGTGCTTAAGTCTAGACCCATTAACTTAAATAAAAACAAAGTACACACTTTTTGGTAGCCTCTTCTCTTTAGTGGCAGACATTAGAAAATGTTTAAAATCCAAACCTTGTTTTAGAAGCTTTAACATCTGTCTCAGCCGCAGTGATGAGGCAATGATAACAAAGCTGAAATCAGAAAAGCATACTTTATTTTAGAGACAAACAGAAGTTTATTGATTTTGGTTCTTTCATCTTGAATAAGTTCCTTACAAGTTCTGGTTGATGCCTTTCTCTTGAATAATCCTTACAAGTTCTGGAAGCTCTGCTGAAATGGATGACTCACCCTATCATGTGAAATGTCCTGTATTTTCTACCCGAAGGCAATGCTAGGACTGTTATCAGAAGCTCCAAAGAGCTTTTGTCTACATGCCATGTTTTTTACTTTTATAGCTAATGAATCAGGTATTTGCAGCAATTTCTTGTTCTACTGTCCGTGCCTGCATAGGCTTCTGGTGCACAAGATGAGGAAGAAACACAAAGTTTACAATTAAAAAGTAACAGAAAAGAGAATAAGGGAAATTAAGGAAGTGGCAATTTGGAGCTGAACTCTTATTTTCACATTAGTGACAGTAAAAATTGAGCCTTACCTTCCTAAATAAATGGAATTAAAACACTTAATGGGATGTGAAGATATTCTTTGATAAAAACACATTTTGTTTAAAACTGTTTTCTGATGTTCTCAAAGATGCTTCTGTATTTTTTTTTTTATGTACCATGGTGTTAGAGCAAGGGTCTGGTCTGTAGGGGCAGCCTCTGTGAGAAGGGACAGGTTTTGCCTTTTGCCAGACACAGCCAGTCCCAGCTGGCTCCAATGGACCTCCTGCAGGGTACAGCTGAACCTTCAGGTGCCTCTGTGAAAATGTGTTTAAGAAAGGGTAGAAAACACTTTGCAGCCCTTGTGAGAGACAGGAGCAATGAAAACATGAGAGAAGCAACCCTGCAGACACCCAGATCAGAGAACAAGGAAGATAAGGATATGTCACAGGTGTGGGAGAAGAAATTCTCCTGCAGTCCATAGATTATAGTGATGCAGGTTGTTTCCTTGTAGCCTGTAGACAGTCCACACAAGGAAGGTTTTCTGGCTGGAACTGTAGCCCAGGGAGAGAAACCCATGCAGAAGAAGGCTGTTCTTAAAGGAGTGTTCCTCATGGAATGAATGCATGTTGGAGTAGGAAAAATATGTGAGGGCAAAAGAGAATCAGAGACTAAACTGTGTTATGAATTGACTACAAGCCACCATTCCCATCCTCTTAGAACATTTTTTGAGTAAAGAATGAAAGGAATGAAAGACTGAAGTAGAGCTTGGGAAGAAAAGGGGATGGGGGAGAAGGTGTTTTTTGGTTTTCTTTCTCACCATCCTGCACCATTCAAATGACAATAAATTATTATTTCCCAAGTTGAATCTGTTCTGCTCATGCTAGTTAAGTGGTAAGTGATATCCCTGCCTTTATCTCAACCACAAGCTTTTCCATCTTGTTTTTCTCCCCTTGTCCTGTTGAGGAGGGAGAGTGATAGAGTGGCTGAATGAGGGTCTGGCAGCCAACCAAGGTTAATCCACTACAAGTTCCACCAAAACCACTGGAGGAGAAGAAATGTGCTGATTTATACTTGCTCAAGTACTGGTACCTTCTCTTCTATTACTATAAATGAAAATAGTTGTATGTACAAAATAAGCAAGTATGGTTCAATTCTGAATGTTACCATAGATAAGAATGTTTACTTGGCAAGGAAAAGGGACATGGAGAAGAAAACCACACTGTTAACAAAACTTCTTAGCCAGACATTTGGAAACTGTTGCTATATTTAGAGGCTAAGATTCCAATATGTTTTACATCAGGGAATTCTATGCTCTCGTCTAATTACTGCTCTATACAACATAGCTTATACTGGGCTCCTTGATGTTGAGAAGTGATCCTCTTGGGTCTGCAAAGCTAAATTATTTGGATACAATTAACAGCTTTTTCACTACATGAATTTGGGTACTTTATTTTATTCTTGGACAAACTATATGACAATTCTGTTTAGAATGAAGAAATCCATGTCTTCCAGGTGAACAAGTAGCTAGTTTATTAGAAAACAGCTTTACAGCTTTCCATCATATGTCCTGATAAATTTCTCCTGAAACTTGAACGCAAATTTAAGATTTCTGTCCCAAATGACTGGCAGGTGTTTTGTAGTTAAAAAGAGTACTTTTTATTTCTATTAAATTAAAAAGTATGATTCTAAAAAAGATGCTCCTACTGTAAATAAGTACAGTCTTTTCAGATAAGAAAGCTCAGAGAAATCTCTGGTTTTGAAACAAGACATCTGAGCTTATAAATCAATAAGTTAGACTGAATGAAATCTGTGTGGACAATAAACAGTACTCTAGAGTTATGACAAAAAAGAATAAAATATTTCCTTTCCCCTGCCATAGAGAGAAAGGGATAGATTAGGGGGTGGGGTGGGAAGGACACCCAGACATTCCTACTAGGAAGGGCCCTGGAAATATAAACAAGCAAGGGAGCATACAAACCAAGCCAAGAACAAGCAGCTGGAGTCTTCTTCTGCAGCTGGAATCTGTGGAGAACCCTAAGTCTTTACACTCCCCATGCACTCTCCATGAAAATGAGTCAGTTTTGTAAGAGTGTCACAGAGGAAAAGGTGGAAAAAGACCTTGAAAGGTCACATAGGTTTTGTCTCTTCTCCAGCCCCCATTTTTTTCCAAAATCCAGACTGGCCTCATGAATAGTTTATGCTTTATCTATCCCCAGCCTTCTTCTCCCTCTTTCTCTCTTTCTCTTCCTATAAAAGCCTAGCTTGTGGTTCACAAGAAAGTTTGATGGCACCAATACAGAGGGCACACTGACAACACTTACCTGCTCTAAGCACCTAATATTGTGACTTTGCTGTAGGTAGTAATTGTAAAGCTGTGTGCTGCTATGTGCTTTTAAGCAATCATACTGGGGAGAACATAAAAAAAAGAGCAGGGACACAGTTTCATAAAGGAAGACAATGAGAACCCCCCCAGTTTTTTACATTTTGCATAGAATTGTCTTCAATGCAAATGTCATGCATTTAAACAGCACATAACTTTTTTTTGTTCTGATGACTAGGTTTAAGTGTTTAATATAGATTTGACCATAGAAGGACCTGGAAGTGCCTCACGGGTCTCATGCAAGTAACAAAAGAAATTACATGGGATTTTGCAAGACTAATTCAGTTGAATACCACTGTATCCATTGTGATAAAATTTATAGTTAATAAAACCAAAATTTGATAAGGATTTATTTTGTTTAATATCCTGGAAACAAAACGACTGGGTTGTGTCCCATTCCTGTCTCTTATTTTACCTTCCACCTGAATGGTTGGGGCATTCACCTGGAAGAAGGCAGAAGCCTGCTGGGAAACCTGCATTGATGTAAATGAACTTTTTCATAAAACTTGAAAAAATTTCAATTAAGTAAAAAAAAAAAATTCAATTTCAAGTAAGCACTATCCACAAGTAGTCTGACGTTATAGGCAGTTCCTATTGAAATGTCTCCTTTTAATATGTTTTAATATGAACTGGGTACATACTGAAATTATATACTTCCAGTTTTCTTTTTAATATGATGGTAACTATTGATCTGTGCATAGCAGTGGGGTTTTCAACCTGCAAAAACTGCTCCAGTTGTTATCAAGGACTGATAACTGTAAGGTTTTTGAAGCATTGCTTAGGTGATGCTCTCAAAAGAGGAAATCAGGGTCAGTTGTCTTCTGAGAAGAGTCCCAAGAGCACACCTACACCATACATCATACTCAACCTGGAGCAGTGCAGCTGTGTAAACTGAGAACAGAGCTAATTAACAGGCATGTTTGTACTGCTTCCCTCAGCCAAATGATTATCTTTCAGTGGGGCATCACTTCACCATGTGAGAAAAGCCCAGCTTCCTCAGAGCTCATTCAGTGACCCCTGGCAGAGTCCAGTGTTCCACAGCATGTCCTGAGACAGGCAGGGACTGAGACAGAATTGCCTTGCACCCCAGTTGCCTCTGCCTGCAGAGCCTCACTTGCTCTGCTGGCATTTGTGACTCATACATCATGTGGAAGAGCTAAAATCCTTAAGTTGTTACAGCAGATATTTCTAGTTTTCCAAAACCTGATACTTTCAAAATGAACACTACTGTGATCTATTGTTCTTGTCATTTCAATCCAGGAATGACCCAGATGGCTGATATGAGTGCTGCTTTCAGAAGACAAGATGAATGCTATTTATGTATGTAGCAATGATTGTTGCATCTCTTAAAGATGGGAAATGATGTATTAGCATGTTCAGACTTTAAAGTTAAATCACGATCTCTCTCAATTTTATTACAAAATTGAGAATTACTTAGTCAAATTCTCCTAGTGACAGTAATTGTAATACACAAAACCATGCCCTGTCAGAATTAAAGATTTTTTTTTTTTTCAGTAATCAATTGCAGCTCCTCAAAGCAAAGTATTATAAAAGTTTTCTAACATTAGGGGACTTTGGTCTCTGTGTGGTTTTTTTTTTTTCTGGACAACATTTCAGTAATGAAATGGTTATAGTTTACCTCATCTATGAAAATGTACATATGTCTGCTAAACTCTCAGTACATCTGCTCAATTATTGAATTTGTCATATTCATTCAAGATGACACAATCCTTCCGAAAGCAAATATTTACAGGAGATATATAAATTCTCTAGAAAAAAAAGAGATTCTAAATACCAAGTCACAGACTTGTCAATCATAGTAAACTTGAAATTCTGTGAAGTTATTATTGAACTCAGACATGATATTTTATATTTTAAAATGTAAATATAAACATGGAAGTTATAAAAAAATTATAAAAATAATTTATTCCATAAAGAAAGCAACATTGCAAACAGTAAATTAGGCTAGTGAAATTAAATAGTTAGATACACAACAACAACCTCATGAGTGACAAAAAAAGAAAGAGTGCATTTTCTATAAAGAGATAATTTTAAGTAAGTGAGGATGATGGAGACCTTTCCCAGAGAGAGTATGGTGTAATGCAAAACAAAACAATTCAAGTTTTTATCCAAAACTATATTCAAACATTCATATGGAAATGTGAGAGATTGTTGTAATTATTCTAGAAAACAAAATCTAGATAGTATAATTCTCCTGTGCTCCAACTAGAACTTTTTTAAGTCAGTGAACATTGTACCACTTACTTTGAAGACCTGGTCTTACCAAACAAAAAATGAAAGGCATTGTCACATGCTCTACAGAAGGGGCACTTGGGTCAATTTTATTTTGAGTATGTCAATCTGATTTTTTTTCATATTGTTGAATATTTACCTAAACTAAGTGTAAATATTATTTGTAACCAGGCTATACATAGAATTATATTGCTTTTGATTTTTTTTATTGGAAAGTGCAAGGAAATCTCAGCATTAGAAGAGGCAATATATTCCTCAAAGATCCTCGTTCAAGAGTCCAAGTCAAATTAGGCAGCAAAAATTCAAGAATTCTGGCTTGAAATTAATTTGAAACTGTATCTTTTAAATCACTGTTCTTTGAGTTATTTATCTATCTTTATCATGGGTGTGGAAGCTCTCATTGCCCGAGCTCCAATTTTAATTCCCCAGGTGGATATTATGCCTTCAAAATATAGTCGATGAACATATTTTTTTTGGCTAAGTGTGTTCATGTTGATCTGCCAAATGGCCTGATGCCTGCTAACATATTGGTCAGACACATCTTTGGGTGTAAGTACCAAGAAAATTTCTCACACTTGCATGCCATATCTTCCAAAGGAAGTAGCACTGAGAAGTTATCACTACATATGCCTTTTCCTTTCAGCTTTGCCACACATATTTAGGTGAACTACCCAACCAGCAACGAAAGTCCAACAAACAGGAAAGCAAGGAGTTTGCTAATGTTCATGAATTTTCATAATTTAAATAGGAATAACTTCGGGATCTTTGACAGTTCTATGAGCAATCGCAGTGCTGGGGCCAGGGCAATGCAGCAGCTTCAGGCTGTTACTCTGAGAGCAGAGTTTGGGGCTGGGCTGGGCTGGGGCACCTCAGCAGGTGGCACTGCTCCTTCTCCCTGCCCTGGGCTCCTCGCACAGCCCTTCCTTCAGCCTTTCCTCCCCAGAATGACAATAATCTGATGAGATGGCAGAATGCTAATTATCCAGGAGATAAGAGTGTGTGTGTGTTGCTGTTTTATGATGGGTGAAAAACAAACAAACAAACAAATACACAAGTGCACCTGTGAAATTTAAGCTCCTGCAAATGATTGAAGTCATGGCCAATGGTGAAAGAAGTTAATTAAACAGATTATGGAAGTCTTTTAATCACATTCTGATTGAAGATGAAACCTCTTTATGAGTCTAGAGAATAAGATCTCTGAGTTTTTCAGAGCAAACACTTTCACAGAAAACATGCTGCATGAGATCAAATAAGGCTGCCCTTTTAAATCATATGTAGACAGTCAAAATATCTTGGCTTGCTGTAGTTACATTTTTGATTTGTATTATGTTTGAATAAAGAAAAATAAAATTCCAAATTTTAAAAATTATGTTCTGAACTAATGTAATTCTAATGTTTTTAATCACCAAATATAGCTACATATTTCCTAAAAGAAATAGTAAGAATTAATTCTAATATAGACCAGGAACCTCTGTCAGGGTGTGTTCAGTAGACCAAGCTGATTGTAAAGACAACAGGATAGAAAACCAGTAAAGTAGAATTGCAAACAAAATTGTTCCTGGAAAAAAGTCATCATAGGAAAAAAACACGAACAACAGAAAACCCCACAAAAATTAAAACAGCTACTTCTAATGCAAAAAGAGCTTTCACATATGTAAGCAATTTTTTGTCGACTTCCTTTCTAGAATTTCTAAAATACCAGGGTGTAACATACCAGGGATTCTAAGCAAAAATTAACTAAAAGTGAGAATTTACAGTGTTTTTGGCTGTGAATAGAGTTAGAAATACCAAAAATTCTCTTGAGAAAACTTTTTACTTCTGAAACTGCCAGTCAGGTTTTATTTTTCAATAGCTAATATTTGTGTAAACATTAAAAAATGCATGCTTGATCTGTTTTGAACCTTTTGAGATTTATCCTTCCCTAGCATGAACTGATTTTAATCAGAGTACTTCCTCAAGTGCAAAAAGGAGTAATGTGTCAATATATATTTCACTGAAATCAGGAAGGAAGAACTGTTTAAACATTAAAATATAGGTATGGAAGCAAAACAAATGTGGGTAGAAGTACATGAGTGACCAAAAAAAAAAAAATCAAGTTGCATTTTCTATACTGCTTGAGTATAAAGAAATTATATGAAATACAGAATTTTACATTGGTTGCAAAGTGGCAAAATGTCCCATTAAAAGAAACACCAAAACCTTAAGCATTTCTTAGCCGAAACTAAGCAATATGCCAGTCCACAGTATAAAAACTGGGACTACAAAACATCAAAATAAACACAAATCAAAATTCACCAATTTTTGCATAGCAACATTCAAAACAGATTCCTGAGAATTGTCTAAACTGCACTCTGGGAAATGAAACAGGGAGAAAATAGTGGCTGAGTCTCCTTCCTCACCACCCTGATCCTGAAGATTTAAGAATTTCAGTTTCAGTTTCTAAATAAGTCTTTTGATCACCTGTGTCAAAATTACCAGTTGAAATGTCTCTGCATAATGAGGTACTTGTCACATGAAATACAGGAATAAATACAAAGTAAAGAGGCCTTTGTACTTGTATGAAGACCAAAGCAGAATTTGAAGAGACCATTTGATTGTGAAAGTTGGTTTGAAGATTTGTGGAATTATCTACTTTCTAATATCATTTGTGGAATAGGATAAGATAGAAATATAGTAGTAATTAGCTAATTAGAACACATGGTGTGTGGGCTTGTTGAGAAGGCAGCAGCACTGTCTAGCAGAGAGAATCTAAAAAAGTGCCTGACTAACTATTATAAGCTAATTGCCTATGGGGTCAGCAAAGGATTCCCCACCTCACACACACCCAGCCCTGCCCACTCCACCCCCTGGAACAGCTGGTTAGATTTCTCTTGTTTTGGCTTTCCTTTCCTTTGTTGTCACCTCCACCCTAAATGTAGAACAGAGAGATCTAAAAACTTTGCCAAAAGACAAGAATCTCAAGCTCTGTTTATCTGATTACTTATGATAAAATTCGCAACAGCCTTGAAACCAAAGGATACAACTCCAGACACTTTTTGAGGAGGTTTGAGGGACATATGCTGTGCAGCTCCTCTTTAATGGGATCTAGAGGGCAAGATGATGGAAAAACTCTCAGGAGCCTCTGCTAAATCCAGCTCTCTAAGCAAAGTGCTCATGGTTGTTTTCACATGACTGCTAAGTTTGGAGGAAAATGAAACAAAAAGGAATAAAGGAAGGGAGTCAGATGTGACCTAATGTCACTGAATTAACTGGGAGCAAAAAATCAAGAAAGAGCTGGCAATGCACAAAGCATTTATTTCAGGTACTGATATCCTTTCCATAGAAATTGCTCATCTTTTAAAACTATAGACCTCTTAAATTAGCAAATGTTGTTATTTTGAATGACAATTCAGTGCTTGGGTAGTTGCGTAAAATATGTCAAGACAAACTGGCAATTACTGACCTTTTTTATTTCGCTTTCTGGAAAGAGTAAAAGTATTTCAGTTATGACAGCTCCTGTGCTAAACTTGTAGCTCTGGAAGCAGAGAGCTAACTCACAATGTGGAGATTTCAACTACAATATAATCAATGAATATCAATAAAGTACATCTTACGTTGATCAAGAAATCATATACTTCTGGAAGAAAAGTAGTTTTTTCCTGGATCTTGCCTGTCTTCCCAGTTTTTAAAATGTCATTATTAGTAGGCCAACATTATAATATACCCTCAATTAAATCATACTTGATTTTGTCTTGAAATTATTCTATAACACCCAGTCTGTCATTCACTGCTAAGTTGAATGCTCTAACAGCCACAAGAGCTCAGATTAGCAGGCTGGTGAGTTGATGTAAAAAAAAACCCACACCACAAAAAATCATAAAACCAACACAAAAGGCCTATCTTTCTTATTACTTCTTTTCTTCTTATACAACATCTCAAACTGCTATCTTATTCCCCTGAAGCTCTATATAACTATATATATTCTGAGTTATCAATATCTATTTATAAATAGTCTCAGAAATATACATTTTGTTAAAAATCACCCTGGAAACTGGTGTTGTAGCAATGCTGGTCATCCTTAATATTGATGAAAGTTCTTGAATGGGAAAATCTTATTCCAATTCAATGCTTCTAAGGGAATTAAATACTTGTCAAAACACTCCTTTAAAGACATATGTGTAAATTGAGTAATTACTTACTGTGCTTTGAGAAGTCTGTCTTTGGGCTGTGAAGCTCTCAGTGTATCTAAGTTATAGGAGAAATATCTGAATTCTTCCAAAAACTGTTACTGAAAATAGTTTACTACTATTAAGAGAAAACAGGTGCAGGCAGAGCCATTGTCTATAAAGAAACATTACAATAATAATAATGATTAGAATAATGATAACAACAACATTGATAATAAAGAACTTACACATACCTTTTGGAAGTGTAGAAAGGGGAAAAATATGAGAAGGTGATCTGGTTTAAAAATAGGATCATATTTAAAATACTATTTAGTCAAACTGAAATATCTTAAGTCTTTTTAGACAGTTGCTTTATAATTAAATACTCCTTCAAAATATTCTTTACATGAGAATTTTCTTCCTTTTAAACTACATTGGATATCTTATTTAACAGCTTTTCTAGATGAGAGGCATCACAATATGTCCAAAATATACTTCTTTGTAGTCTCATTTAATAGTTTACATTTTCTTTGGTCTTGCTTGGGTATTTTATGCAAGTTTCTTTACATGCATCTATCCAAATATTTCTGGAATTTTACAACCCTAAATATATTATTATGCCCAATTTAAGTTCTTGATATTGCTGTTTTAGAAACTAGAATAAACATGCATCTAATTGTAAATACAGAGGAAACTCTAAACCCCTCTGCAGGTTCAGCATTTTGGGAGCTATTTGCTTGTTTTCCAGTTCAACCAGAAGAACTCAAGCCACTGTGTTTTCTGGCCACTGTCCCTTTCTGAAGTTTTTTATTCTGTAAACAGCAGGCAACAGGAAACAAAGCAACCATTCTGTTTTCATGTTGTTCTCTTCCTCATCACTCATATTGGCTCCTACTCAGCAGACGTTTGTTCATTTTAGTTCTTAAGGAGACAGCTTTGGGAGGCATGGGCATAACTAGATTCAGCAGCTGAACTTCCCTGAAATAGCTGTATTAGCTTGTGTTCAATACAATTCAGTGGCTTTCAAGGGGAGCTTCCACCTCCTTCAAGTTGATGAGCTCACCTAAGCCAGGCTGTACATAATTAACTCCTGTATAGTACTTACTGTCTGAGCCACCTCTAAGTCATCAGTGCTAATTAATCTCTTGAACTCTGGACATTTGCTTGGCTCAGGAACTCATTCTCTGAGAAAACTCACGGGAAATGGTTACTGTACAGTTTTACATCCTTTCAAAATAGCTCAGAGGACTGAAAAAATTCATAACATGCAACTACATGCCATATAGGATGTCTAAGACTGTTTCCAGCCTTTAATACCTGTACACTTTAAATTATATATTCAATACTGACCTCACAAAGTGATATTAAAAAAAAATATAAACTATCTGATAACAAAAATATGGAAATTAAAATAACCATGTATAAAAATATCTGTGGCCAGAGAAGAAAAAGAAGTGAAATGAACAAAATTTAAAGAATAGTATATGCCTGGATCTCTTTGTTCCTTTCCCTATGAAGTCAGCATGTGACATGTACATGAAAGAAATTTTTTTAATTGCATTTTTTGAGAAATCATATTAAACAAATTCCTCATTATTAATGAAAATATTATGAACATGAACCGCCTCAATGTCTCTAAGCTTTCTTTATATAGCAAAGTGGGAAAAAATAATGATTTTTTTCGGGCTTTTTATGACNTCTCATTATAAGCACAGCTGAGCAAACATAAGATGACAGACAATCAATTATTTATTTCAGATAACTATTTCAAGCCAGATTTTCTTCTAACTTTTAATTGTTTTCAGCAAGGCCTGTCTACCCATTTGCTTCTTAATTAATTTTAGTAAATAACTAACTTTTAACTAAAATCCTAATTTTTAAAATTAGTGTTTCAGTAGGAGATAAAAACCTCTTTGTCCTCTAGCCTCTTTGGCTTTGAGTACTTCATTATACATGAGTTTACTTACATAGTCTATTAACAGATCATCAATTTTCTATTTTTAGCATTATTAGCTACTATTAATTGACATTATTGTTTTGCTATTTTTATTTTACAGATTCCGATTTTCAAGTTCCTTATGTTCTTGCTTAGAGACTCCTGTTTTATCTTCTTATGCCACCAGTCCATGCACTGTATCCCATTAGCTTAATGAGTTCTGCAGAGCTGTCAAGTTCAACACACTTCAACCCCAAGCACTTCCACCTGCTAGTCACAAAATGAGCACTGCTCCATCGAGCAGACTCACTCTACAAAGAACTGCCATAACCTGCATTTCAAAACTCGACCTTTCAAAACAGAGTGCAAGTTCTTAAAAGGCTTCAAAATCAACTAATAAACTTCATGGATATCCCAGGAAACAACAAACAAACAAACAAAAACCAAAAAGACCTCATCAAAACAGAATAAATTTGAGAGGTCTGCACTTCAAAAGAATAATAGTTCTTTGGGAAAAAAAGGATATTTGACATGGTTCTCATGTGAAAGAATCAAAGATGTTTCTTTTAAGAAGTGATCACTTTCACAACTGTGTTAATTTAACATGGCTTGTTGATATTTTCCAATTTTGTATCTCATTTTCCTGCTATATTTTTATCTATGCTTCTATAGTATTTATTACTATCTTACAATATTCTCTTCCTCATTTTCTTGTCATTTTTATCAAGTGTTAAATAACATATGTTGAAAGTATTTTTCAAATTTTAAATCTATAACTTTTTAACATCATGTTTGCAATTTAGAATTTTTTTCCCCAGGAAATTGTGTGCTTATTATTATTTTTAGCATTAGTCTCAGAATTCCCTTTTCAATTCTTTCTTGATTCATCCTTGTTACATCTGATTATATATGATTTGTACACAAACATATTTAAACAATTAACATGTTTAATATTATATTTAAGTAACATAAGTACGATATAGTGTTTACTATCCATCAAATTGAGATATATAAAAAATAAAACATTTTTTATTTACAGTTATAAGACTTAAAACTAAATAGAAAAATAAACAGAAGGGTTTTTTAATATAAATTCATAATGCTGGTAATGACAGCAGAGCAATATTAAATATATGACTCAAAGTTTTTACTAGATTAACAAGGTTAATAAAAAGCTCCATAATACAGAAGGAAAGAATCAGAGAATCGTTGGAAAATCCCTCTAAACACATCAAGTCCAACCCTTAACCTAACACTGCCAGATCCACCAGTAAATGATGTCCCTAAATGCCACATGCACAAGATCTTTGAGTCATCATCTTCCAAGTGTTATGACTCCACTACTTCCCCAAGCAGCCTGTTCCAATGCCTGATCTCTCTTTCAGTGAAGAAATTTTACCTGATATCCAATCTGAATTTCCTCTGGCATAACTTGAGGCCATTTTCTCTTGTGCTATCATTTGTTACATGGGAGAAGAGGCCAACCTGCACTTGACTACACCCTGCTTTTCAGGTAGATGCAGAGAGTAACAAGGTCTCCCCTGAGACTCCCTTTTTCCAGACTAGGGTTCATAAATTAAGATAAGGACAGAGAGAAATCACTCATCAAATACTGTCATGGGAAAACAAGTTAAAATTAAAGGTATTAATTGAATTTATTGCTAACAAAATGAGAGCAGGATAATGAGAAGAAACAAGACATTAAAAACATCTTCCCCTCACCCCTCTCTCCTTCCCGTCTCTACCTCCTCTCTCAGCAGTGCACAGACAGGGAATGGGGGTTTTAGTCAGTTCATCACCTGTGCTTTCTCCTGCTACTGAGGGAGACGATTCTTGCCCCTGCTGCACCATGGGGTCCCTCCCACAGGAGAGAGTTATCCATGAACATCTCCAGTGTGAGTCCATCCCATGGGCAAGAGTCCTCCCAAAACTGCTGCAGTGGGGGTCACTGTCCCACAGGGTGCAGTCCTTCAAGGACAGACTGCTCCAGCTGGTGGGCTCCTCTCTCCACGGGTCTCCCCCAGGCTCACAGCCTCCTCTCAGGCACCCACCCACCCCAGCATGGGCTCCTCCAGGGGCTGTGGGTGGATCTCTGCATCCCCCGTGCACCCCCAGGGGCTGCAGGGCACAGCTGTGTCACCATGGGCTGCAGGGCAATCCCAGCTCCAGAGCCTGGAGCAGCTCCTGCCCCTCCTGGACTGACCTTGGTGTCTGCTGAGCTGCTCTTCTCACATATTCTCACCCCACTCTTCTCTGGCCACAATTTAAACTGCACAAGCTCTTTTTCTTTTCCTTTCTTCCCAAATCTGTTATCACAGAGGCTTTACCACTATTTCTAATTGGCCCAGCCTTGGCTGTGGCACGTCCATCTTTGGAGCCGTTAGACTCTGCTCCAGCAACTTCTTCCAGAAGCCAACCCTATAGCCACCCTCCACTACCAAAGCTTGGCCATGCAAACCCAATATAACAAATTAGAACAAATTATGACCTTTTAATAACCTAGCTTTTTTCTTTCTGCATGAAAGAAAAGCTTCCAGTTCCAAACTTATTTTGACATCTTAGAAGGGTGAAGTCATGTAACTTTCTGAAAGAAGCCTTAAAACTTGATTAACTTCAGAAGTTGCAAATAACAAACACTGCTAAATTGTGTTCTATGCTGTTGTAAATAATATTTTAAAACATGTATTAAAACATCTCTAATTACATGACAGAACTCAAAGTATCTTTGGTCATGTATCTGCCACCTGGTCTTGTTTTCTTGGGATTGGAAAATTCAGATGAAAACTGGATTAGGATAGACTGGTGTAAAGTAACATTTTAGGGACTTTAACAGCTGTGCAGTGAGGAAATACGATTTTTTTTCACTCATTATAAGATCTTTCACCCTTGGAAATTTCGTAACAGGTGTTTGCATCCTCTTAGAAGCATGTACAAGATTGTATGGGAATGGTGTAATGGTTTGCAGGTCTAAAAAGTCTTGAATTCTAAGTAGTCCAACTCTTTCTAAGTACTTATAAATAAAAGTTTATCAGTGTCTGAAATCAGACAGGTGTCCACATATCCAGAATGAGATGCTTTGTCTCATACATACAAGGAAGCATCAATTAAAAATTAAAAAAAAACAAAAAACAATGTAAATCCAGAACCATTTCTGAGGTACAGGGCTCAAATATCTCTAGAAGAGAAAACTATCAATTTGCAAACATTTGTAAGAAAAGCTGATTGAAATAGAGGCTAGGAATCTGATAATTTGTTTTATCTACCTGCTCAACATTTTTTTGGTTTACTTTTGTTTTTTCACATAAAGCTCCATAAGTTCACTCAAAATTCTCAACTAAAATGATGGAGTGTTTAAAAGGGCAATGGAATGTAGAGAACAGAAAGCCTAATGACAACTGTCTCCATAATGGAAAGTTAAAGGAGTTCTTCTGGTGTTCTTTTGACATTTTAATTGGGAAGGATGTTTCATTAGACATAATTTGAATATAGCTATGAATAGAAAAATTCCCCTGAAAAAAATTCTAATATTGAGGAAAAAGACAGAGAAAGAGAATGAAATCTGTATGAAAACAGGCTTGGTGAGAAAAATCATTGTTAATTTTTGAGATTATAGAAAAAATATGGACTCATAGTGAAATAGCTGGAGAATGAGGTTTAGCATAATAAAATACACAAAAATTTTTAGCACTGTAAAAATTTAGAACACAGTGTCCATAAGGGCTACAGGACAGTGGTACAAAAGAGATGTAACACAAGATAAACATCATGGTTTAACCCCAGCTGGCAACTAAGCACCAGAGCTGCTGGCTCACTCTCTGTCCAGATGTGATGGAAAGAGAATCAGAAGAGTAAAAGTTAGAAAACTCATGGGTTGACGTAAGGACAGTTTAATAAGTAAAGCAAAAACCGCATAAGCAAACAAAGCAGCAGAACAAGGAATTCCTTCACCACTTCCCATTGTCAGGAGTTCAGCCATCCCTAGCAAAGCAGAGCTCCATCACGCATAATTGTGATTTCAGAAGACAAGCACCATCACCCTGAACATTCTCCCCTTCGCTCTACTTCACCCAGCTTTAAACGCTGAGATAATATATGGCATGGAATTTCCTTTGAGTCTGCTGGGATCAGGTGTCTGGCTATGTTCTCTCCCGGACCCTCGCTGGTGAGATGCTGTGAGAAGCAGGAAAAGTCTTGATGCTGTAAGTTCTGCTCAGCAGTGACTAAAACACCTCTGTGTTGTCGATGCTGTTTTCAACACAAATCCAAACCACAGCCCGTACTAGTTGCTATGAAGAAAATTAACTCTATGACAGACAAAACCAGCACAAGCATCATTAAAATGTCAAGTGGGCAGAAGAAAAGGGAGAAAGAATCTAAAAGACAAAAATCATATCTCCAATACTCAAAAAATAACTTGTTCCATGACAACAGTATTTACCCTTAACAGTATTAGATAATAGGAATATATAAGCAAGTACATTCATATTAAAAAAGACTATTGCAAAAAAAATAGAGATATTGATGTGACAGCAAAACAGAATATATCACATTCCTATAACTACTGGAATATGTCATAAAGAATACCTGCAATTCTCAGGAAAATTCTAGGCTGAAGGGCATTATCTTGTTACATTCTTTACATTTATTGTTACAATCATTACGAAGAGAACATTCTTCCTCCGGGTGGAAAACAATTTCTGAGGAATCTGAATACTCCTTCAATCCTGACACTAATGATATTGCTACAGAACATGGCTAACAGCTTTGCTAATAGAAGGTCAACCATGGGGTTTTGTATCATTTTAGCTTTATAATTCTAAGAAAAGACCTGTAAAAAAGATATTAATTCCTATTACTCTATGTCATAGGAATGACGTAGACTAGCCACTCATAACACAGTTCCAGCAGTGAAATTTTACATTCATTTCTTCAAAAAAGAGGAAAAGGAAAAGGAAAAGGAAAAGGAAAAGGAAAAGGAAAAGGAAAAGGAAAAAAGAAGCATCTATGAAACAGTATGAAGAAGATTTGATTCACAATTTTTAATAATATACTGTGTGATCTTAAGTATGCTGCTGAGAAAGATTGCAAGGGAGGGAGACAACAACATTGGTTCAAAATACTAGGGCTTCTGCCAGCTATTTTTTCCTGGGGGGCAGGTTGCATTCTATAGGGTGTGCTATGAAAAGAAATAGTTTGTTAGTGAAAACCAACAAATTATAGATGCAGCTTCTGAGAGAGACATTTTCTGTACATGATTATAACACCACAAAGGGACTTTTGAATCATAGACCAGCAGAGGCCAGGAAGAAGCAGTTAATTGTGAAGTGTGTGAGTCAGGGAGCATCAGTTGGAGGAGGTGAAGAATAGCCATAATGTATTGCCAGAATGGATTGTCTTTACAGGTAAGTACAATTAACTGAAAACTACTGGTCAGGTTAATGGGTTGATATCTTAAATTCATTCTATACAGACAATATTTTTGCTTATGAAAGGTTGGGGTTTATTTTGATCTCTATTTTCACTTCTGTATAGCATTTACTTTTGTTTTCTTTGGTATCTTGTTAACCTCCCAAAGAAAAATGTTTCACTGTTTTTTGTAGGAAAATTAAAGTAGAAAAAAGACCCGTAAAGACCCATCATATTCCATGATATGAACATAAAGATAAAATAAAATATCTATATACTCTCTCAACTAGGTCTTCCAAGTTTTCTAATTTATTATGTGCAACCTGTGCTGCCACAAAAAGTTCCACATTAATGCAAAGCAAATTGTAATTGGGGGAAATATTAAAATAAGTAATGTTTTAAAAAGCACCCAATTTTGTGCTATACTTCTTACAAAAGCATGGATAAACCATTACTGATCAATGAAGAATCCCTTCAGCTTTATTTTAAGGGAAAATGAACTATCTAAAGCACAAGAAATTAGTATTTTCTTCCTCTATCCATATTGATTTCTCTTAGAAGTAGAAGAGAAAGAAAAATAAGGTAAAATGAGACAAAAACAAGGCATCGTGGGAACTTCTCGGCTAGTGCAGGATCTGTGGATGTTTGCCCATATTACAGCCTGCCATATTTTCCATCACCTGGCTTGCCTAGCTGAAGCACATTATGACTGCACATACAGCCTGAATAATTTGAATTATTCATGGATCTAGGCACCAAGGGACATCACAAAGTGCCTGAACTACAAAATCTAGTTGTATCTAAATAAAATGCAATTATGTGTAAGAAACTGGAGCATCCACATTTGCATTGTAATGTCACAAATATATCTACAGAGTGTTCTGTCTATGGATGTAATAATCCAAGGTTAAATGAAGTACAACAATAAATTGTTTTTAATGAAAAATATTCTTTTCAACCAATGTGTTTTTTTGTTTCATTTGCTACAAGTATCTGAATCTTATGCAAAGTTTTGGTTTTGATTTAAGTATCCAGAACTTGAAACTTTCCACTTGGCAGTGTCAAAATTATTTTTCTTAATACTCCTCAATTGAATAGTATAGTTTGTTTTACTAGTTATTAAACCACTTAGACAAGCAAAAGTCTGAATTTCAGAAAACTTAACCAACCAGAATTCCTTAAAATATGACGTATTATTCTACAAGGAATTAAGACATCTCTCTTGATTATCAGTCCTTTTTCTTATGGGTAATTTAATTTCCAAGCTATCAGCTCAGAATACCCTACAGCAGATACAAACACGTTCAGGAAATATCTGAAGCATGTTGAAGATAAATTATTGGTGCAGTTACTAAGGGAGCTGTCTAAGAAAGATGCCCTTCTGGATTTGTTTTTTGAAAACAGAAAGGGACTTGTGGGTGACCTGCTAGTCTGTGGCTACCTCGGTCACAGTAACACAAATTAGTTGAATTTCAAATCATTGTCAATAGGACAAAAACAACCAGCAAAACCTGAGCTCTGGATATGGGAATAGCAGAATTTGGTCTGCTGAAGGAGTTAATTAGTAAGGTCCCCTGCTTTTGAAGGTATTGGGGTCCTCTAATGCCAGTCACTTTTTGAGATGCATCTTTTAAGAGAGCAGGAGCAGGAAACTCCAAAGTGTCAAAAGTCAAACTACTGGAGCAGACAGATTGCTGAGCAGAGATCTTCTAGATCTAAAGTGAAAAAGGAAAGTATATACACATTGTGACACAGGAGGACTTCAGGGACGCTGTTGACTGTAGAAAAATTTTTGTTTTTTGGATTTATGCCAGAGACAGTGTTAGTAACACAGAGATGTAATGTATTCCTCATCACTAAGCAATGCTACTACTCCTCACACCACCCCATTAACAAATCCAATGGGAGTGCAGGAGAATTTGGATGAAGATACAGCCAGGACAGATCATCCCAACTGACCAAAGGGATATTCCATTACATATGATATCATGTTCTGCTATGAAAGGTGCAGGGAAGGAGGAAAGGTGACACATACATGTTTGGAGTTACATTTCTCTTCTCAAGTGATGGTTATGCCTGATGGAACCCTGCTTTCCTAAGGATGTCTGAACACCTACCTGGCAATGGGAAGTAGTTTCAAAATTCCTTATTTTTCTTTGTTTATGTGTGCAGATTTTAGTTACTTATAAAACTGCCTTTACTCAACCTATTGGGTTTTTCACTCCTGATACTCTCCTCCATCCATCTAGGGGGATCGAACAAGATGCTATGCTGGGTTTGGTTGCCTACGAGGGTTGATTCACAAGACCTGTGAGGAACCCCTTTCTACTAGTTCAACTGGATTTAAAGTTATTAAACATAGAACTAGAAGAAACTGAGCAATACATAAACTGAAATATATTTTGTCCATTGCAACTGTTGTCTATATTAACTAGAATGAAGCAGCACCTGAGGATGCAGATTCTATTCTATTCTAGAAAAGTACTTCACTTCTGAATAGTTGAAGGACGATAACAAGGATATATTTCATATGAGAAACTCATGTGTTGATATTAAAAATAATACGTGACAGATTACCATAAATTTCTTCATAAATACTCAGACATCAAGAAGACACAGAGTAAGATAATTTTCAAGACAGCAGGAAACAATATTTATTGGCAATGGCTGTACTTCTCTTGTCAAAAGGGAATAATCTTCAGTTTAGAAGTATCCAGTATGATCAAACATGGAGTGTAGCCTGAGGCTTTAACAGATTTCTGAAATTGTCTTCCTTACAGTGTTCAACTAAAAATCAACTGTGAAAGAAATCTACTTAAGTTTGCATTTACTGCAAGGACAGAAAGAATGTGGACTTCCACTCCATGTATTAATTAAATGTGATGTCAATCTTTTGTGTCATAGTAAAGTGACTATAGAATCATTAGTAAATTATTATAATTCCTTCTACTGCTCTCAAGGATTTTTTTTTCTAATTTATGAACAAGATGTATTAAATTTTCAGAAAAAAATACAGGTAAAGAATTTTATGCATTTACCTGGAGCTTTCCTCATCAGAGAAGGGAAATATTAATACCTGCCCATGGCATGATCATGTATGAGGGTGGGTATGTGTCCAGTATGTGAAACATATGGTTCATTTGGGCTCAAAAGCCTTTCAGTATTTATTTCAACCTGTCAAATCATATTCATGTCAGATATTAGCTGTCCAGAGTCCCCTTGAGATGGCACTGACCAAACATAAATAAATTGTGAATGATATAGGATTGAATCATGCTTAAATCAGATAGTCTGACACAATGAAAGGAAGGAATAATTGGAAAAAAACTGGTTCTGTTCTTGAAATTATTTTAAACTTTCCTTTATCAGTGAAGGGACAAACAAAACATTTGTTCCCCCAGGCAAAGTAAATACCTTCTGCTGTGCAAATAGGCTTCCCTCTTTCACCGAATCTCCTGTCTAAGGGATTTGGATAGATGGACATTAAGAGAACTATAATGCAAATACTTGGGCATGCAAATCTGCACAGCTTAGTTGATCCTGGTGTGCCTGTGGCGTTCACATGTCCTCATTCAGCTGGGTGACTTAATATTTAGCTAATTGTATGCACAAGAACTCCACCTAAACTGTGGCTATTAACATACTTAGTCTGCCATATGTTACTAGTTTTAGAAAGCATGTGTTATGACCTAAGACCAAAGTCACCAAAGAAAATAAGTGAATTGACTTTTACTGCTGGCTTCTGAACCTCCAGTGATCTCAGTACAGCTGTGACAACTTATCCCAGTGGCCAAATAAGTTCTCACATAAGACTAAAACTCAGCTCAAGTACTGAATCCCCAAATTAATGTCATCATCACAAGTGAATGGTTTTATGTTACTACTTACTTATTGCACAACATCTGATAATTTTTAACTCTCTGTGTTGACCTCTTCCTTATCCTGAATCATTTGGAAATGTCACTGTTGAATAGGTAACCTCCTTTATAGCACTGATCTAAAGTCAGTCCAGATGGTGTCAGCTAGCAGTTATTAACTATTTGTTAGTTTGCAGGAAATAAATGAATGCCTCAGCTGCTGATCCCAGCTACTAGCAAGCCAGTGCTCGCATCACATGAACAATGCGCAAGAAAACCAAAAAGCATAAGTAGCACCTCATTGGAAGTCCTGGCACAGAGACCAAAAGTTGCAAGTGAAAGGGGCACATTTGGAGTAATAAGACATAGACTGGTTACCTTGTCCCATGATTCCTGAGAAATGAAGTTTTTTTCCTAATTATTGCAACAATATTCCAAGATTGTGAGAGTGTGGTAGCAACAGTCAGTACACCCCAACCTGGGTTTGATGAATACTGGCACATTTCAGCAGTGTCCCTGTTCCAAGCCCTGTCACAAGTTATTTCTTTCTATAAAGCCAATAAGATGAGAGGAAAGACTACTTTTCTCTCCCCCTTTCAGTCTCAGATTAGCAAACATCTTCAATGTTTGAAAACAGTTTATTAAATGCTGTTACCCCCACCGCTTAATAAACACATTGAGAGCATTTCCCTGAGGAGGCTGGGAATTAGAGCACACCTGGCCTTTCCTCAGCATTTTGACAGCAAGAGAGATTAACAAGTCAACATTTTATTAAAGCAGAATCCTGTTTGCCATAAATTTAATAATGGTTCCAATTCTAAATCCTCTGCTACATCTTTTCCCCTCTGTGATTCAGCAAATTTCTTACAATGATTTGAATTTTCAGTATCCCGGTTTTGAATACTTTTTATTTCTGCCTTTTCATTGTGGAAATGAGCACTCTTACTACTCTGTTATTGCAAATGAGAAGCACATGTTCCTGTTTGAGCTCTTAAGGAAAACAGAGGGAACCTACCAAGTCTGCTGATCAAAGCTTCTGGAGGAGAATATCTTATAATTCAGACTTTGTTTTTTTGCAGATAGAAACTCTACAAATGGCACATCCAGAAAAAAGGGGTCATCATCCGGAAGGACTTTTAGAAAATTTTAGAAATGGACAAAAGATTTTATCAAATAGTCACTGAAAAATGTAAAATGCAAAGAGGAAAATTTTCTGCTGAAATTCTTCATAAACTGAAATTTGTGCTGAAACAAGCATCTTTAATTAATACTGAGATAAAACTTGAAAGCTGACTATTGAGTAACAGGTTCAGTTAAATATCACTAGGTAGATGCTACAAAGACAATTTGTAAATATTAAGAAGAGCCAGAAAACAGCTTGCAGTGCTTATATCTACTATTCTTAACATTTCATTGAATAAATTTCTTCAGTGCCAGTCTACTCTAATAGGAAGGAAGATAAAAATAAAGAGCCAGTAAGTGTATATGCATGGTCACACATGCATATGTATATTATATATAGGTAACTGTGTTAATGAAGAGTTTAGTCTATACTAAAAGCAAAATATGTATGAAGTTCCATCTACTATCTCATTTTGACTGCAGACTTACTGAGAATGAGTGTTTTTTTCTTTTTTTTTTTTTTTTTTTCCCTGAGAATTTAAGGAACTTTTTTCTCTGCTTAAAAACTTACCTTTCTGGAGCCAAATTAAGCTTTCTGTTTTCGTTTTCTTCCATCTTCTCTTACTCAGTACACTGCACAGGCTTGTGGAAGAAATTGCAAGACATTATAGACTACTGCATTAGCAAGACACTGGTAATACCACATGCCACCTTGTCACATGTCTAAATAATGCTGTCACTCAACTGTCTTGCTTCATGGAAAAGATAAATGACTGAGTAAAAATATCTCTTGGTAAAGTATTACCTTGATAACTTGGGAAAGGAAACAATGTGAAAAGAGAGCATTATCACTGAATTAGATGGTGTTCTAATGTCACCAGCCTCTCCACTCTTTGTATTCATCCTTAGACAAAATTGTGGTAAAGCCAAAAAATCCTTTCCAAATTCAGCATTTCCTTATGACAGAGCATTATGAACTTTGTTTCTCGTTATTATTGAAATGAATAGAAAACAAAAAGAAAATGGGTGTCAATTTCTCTCCTATTTGTATTTGTATGCAATGACTCAAATGTGACTTGGAAACATGAATCCACAGGTCCTCTTGTGAGAAGATTTCTAAAATCATGTAGAAAGAAGCACAACATCCAATTTGTCACTATCTTTGAAAAAAGTAATTGAACAATATAATTCAACTTAGTATGACAGTTTTGAAAAAAATCAGTACACATCTGCATTTTTCTTCTATGACATAGTCACTGATCAATGGCTTCCTTCAAACTATTCCTGATGGAAGCAAATCTTTGGCCTAGCTTTTTCTTGTCTTCCAAATGTGTATTTAAGATGTACACCTTCTGTTTTCTTCTATTATTGCTGTTTCCAATGTTAGCTCCTGGTGTGTCTCTGTGAACCTGAATTTCAAAAAAGCTGAGGAATACAAAGAGAAAATTTACCTTTTATTTTACTTGTTACAGTAGATTCAAGCTGACTTTAGTGGATATTTGATAGGTTTTCCACAACTGAAAGATCCTTTTTAGCAAGTTCCACATGTTCATGTAGACATCCTGGAATTCCTTCAGGATGCTGAGGATGTCCAGTTAAATTTGATGGTTGAAGGACTATGTAAATAGGCCAATTTTTGTTCCTATATCCTTCTAACCAATGTGCCTTTTTATACTGTTCCTGTTTCTAAGACAACTCTTTCAGTGTCCACGTGTCAATACCCAGATAAAACATTTAAAAAGCAAACATCTAAGGAGATATTTAGTAGACACCTATCTTCTCACCATCTAGCAGCATTGAAAAAGCTCTAAAAGAGTTATCTATTTACTTCTCTGTAGATCATGGGACAGAATAAAACTGGAAAAGCAATAACTGTCTTGCAAACTTTTGAGGATAATCAAGACAAAACATATACCTAATGTATACATGGCTGTCTTGGGGTGACTTTATGATGTTTGTATCCCCAGTCGTATGTTTGGTTGGTGTTGAATATTGAGTTCTGCAGCTTTAAGACTGGTTCCAGGAGTGAAGGGGGAGAAGAGCTGCAGAGTTTGTTGTCACAGACTGCACTTGCTCCCCCACATCCTTCACACAGACTGTGCTGTCTGCAGTGGACAGCAGGAGAGAGCTCTCCTTTGCTCTTGGTTAGTTTCCTGCTAGCTGAGGCAGAGAAGCTCCCTGGACTGTGGTTTTCCTTCCTTTTTTCTTGGAATTGTTCAAACCTGCTCTGGACTAAAAACCCAGAGGAGCACCAGGAGCTCACACCTGTGTCCCGCCAGGCCTGGCCTGGGCTGTGGAATTTCCCAGGGATGGAGGGACTGAGAACAGCCGGAGTGAGCCGGGCTGCAACCCACGGAAGGGACTCTGCTGAATCTGCCATCTCTTCAGAGCAGCAAAAGGTTTTGCTGTTTAGTATGGTTCATTCTTGTGCTGGGATGTGCTATGCCTGTTAAATAAACAGAAATTTTTTCTCCACTTCTCTCTGAGGAAATATATTTCCCCGCACCAGTTGAGGGAGGGACTGTTTGCATCTGTTTCCTAGAGGGACCTCCATTTAGAGGTTTCTTCCTAAATTTGTCCTAAACCAGGATAATGGCTAAATATGGCCAAAATGTACATCTGCTTAGAACTAAGATGCTTTCTAAAAGTATATCCAGTCTCAGTTAATTCTTTCTCATATCTTTGGGTTTGCTAGGTTCTATACTAAGGAAGTAGTTGGCCATCCTCACATCAGAAATCCTCTCTAATTAGAGACCAAAGGCAAAGGTTTGCTGTGGAAGGAAAGCACAAGCAGTGAAGGGATTTGTCTAAGATTCCACAGTCTATTAATATCAGACTAAGGTGCAGAACACCAGTATTTTATAATAAATTTGGCAGGTGTTAGATGACAGCTTATCATGACAGGTGTATAATATGCACACATTTGCTACTAGTTGAATGTCCAGATTGCGAATGACTTATGGCTTACTTTTAAGGTCATAAGAGNAAAGGCATCAGAGGGCACTAGTTTTGCTTTCCCCAAGAGTCAAATACTTTGTTCCTAAAGCAAACATAAAAAAAAAAAAAAAGAAAGAAAGAAAAAGAAAAAAAATTGGGTTCTCTGAAGTAAGAGTCTTTATTCCATAGGTCAAGAATTTTTCCTGGACAGTCTTGCTAGTAACTGTAAGTTATGGTTTTAATATAGTTCTAACTCTGAGACCCATTGTACATTATCTCACCTTTCAACATTTTACTGCTTTAAATAGCATGAATTTGACCATAAATATAGAGCAAATCAGACATAAATCTACGATCATAGAAAAAAATTCCAGGAACACAAGTTTTACAGATTTTTTCAATGTGTTATTTTCCCTTTGCAGACCAAAATGTCAGGAATACACAAAATTAACAGAGACAAAAAATGATAGCAAAATCCTCCCCTTCTCTCCTCCTACAAACTGATTTCTCTCCCAAAGAATGCACAAGTCATATTATTGATTATTTTTTATCTAATAAGAAACACATTTTTCTGCCAACCAGATAAAAACCATGTCTAACAACAGAGAATATGAGTCACATGAGGACAAGGTGTGCAATTCAGGCTGGCCAGGTTAGTGGTAGTATAGCTCAGTACAAGGGAAATTGTGTTTCAGCTTCACTGCTTTCAGCTGACATCACAAAAATCTCTCTAGCACTGGAGAAAATTTACAGTGGATCTAAGCAAAAACCTATTTGTGTTTGTATTTTTTTACAATACAGTATCTTTGCTACCCATGTAAAACACAGACAAATCATTAACATGACCAAAAGTTTCTGAAAGGAAAGTAATCTCACATAGTACTTTATATTCTGTCACATCTGTACTTAAAAAGAAAAGGCAAGAGCATCTCACTCCACTTATTTACATCACCTTAAATCCCCAGAACAGAATAATGCTAATGTGTATGGGAAAAACAGGATAAAAAAACAGGATAAAAAAATCTGAAATGCTCTAGTGTACTTAGCTATTTTATCAGGAAAAAAAAATACAGTTTTTCTATGGCTTTGCAGAAGATGTGGCATTTCTTGATATAACTAACAGTACTTAACCATTGTTGTTAGTACAACCTCATTAGTTCCCTGCTTCTTCCTTAAAGAGATCAGTCTTGGTTAAGTTATGAAAGAATTTGAGACATCCAAAACCCAGTGGTTTTAAATGACCCCACAACAGTATTCATACTTAGCAGAAGTCTTCCTGTGTTCTCTTATCTATTTTGGCCCCTCCTGACCTTGTTTTGTTCTCATAGCTCTATGGATTATGTTTTATAAATTATGACAGGCTACCAATAGAAAATCAGTCAGCCAGGAAAGGAATCACCTCTCTGACTGCAGCACTCCGATTACTTTGGCAGCTTCATTATTGTCTCAATCTGATCCCACCTAAGAAAGAAAACTTCGGTTTTGCATTTTCCCTGTCTCTGTCTTGGCAATATTTCAAATTTATGGTTGACTTGCTAATTGAAATGAGTTAGTAAGATCTCTGGATGATCACATGGAGGATACCATCCATCAAAAACTAGCATCATGGGCCTCACTCTATGGCTTAAAATCATTATTATTACTATTATTACTATTATTATTACTATTATTATTAGGGCAACAGGAAATAAAGAGGGCTGATCTGTATGCAATTGCTTTTGTAAACACCTGGAGAGATGCTAGAGATCGTGAAAGATATCAAGCAAGCCATGAGTCATTCTAATTCTGTGAATATTAACAGATATAACTTCTTATTCATACATATATATGTACACACATATACATATATATGGATGATCCTAATGAAACTACTATAGGTCTATATTAGTCAATTAATTAAAATATAATTGAAGAAAGCATTTACCACTGTAATATAGTCACCTTCAAAACAGAATGTGGCAGAATGACACACAGCTTAAATAATTTCAAAAAACTGGGCATGGGAAAAAGGAAATTAGAAGATGCTTTCCCAATTAATTGAGTCACTTTAGCTTTGTCAATTATTGTAGTCTGCTTTCTTAATATTTTTCCAGTTTTCCTGATTTATTATTCCTTTATTTTTATTTTTTTAACTTACTTACCATAAGATGAAAATTTATTTTAACTTTTTATTGGGGAACTGCCCTCAATAGCCTGATAATTAGATGACAAATACTATAAAATGCTTTAAAGTAAGGAAAAAATTAACCAAAATATTGGTGAAGGGTCAAACACAGTCAAATAGAAGTCCTGCAGTAGAAAGTCTCCAACTTCGTTTTATTGTTTTGGTTTTTTTTTTTTTTTTTTTTTTTTTTTTTTTTTTTTTTAAACAGAATATATATACACTATATTTACCACTTTTTCCCTTCTGTGCTCTGTATTATCCAGACCACACTTAAATAAAAAAATCTGAAATCTTCAGTGGCAACTAATAAAATCTATTTAAGCAAATATCTGCTGTTGTAAAATGTCAAGTTAGCATATAACTGGTATCACTAGGAACTTTATTTTCTGTTTGAAACTGAATAACAGTACATATATTTCCTCCCATTCATTTGGGCAGCTATTTTATCAGATTAAGAAATTCTCAGCTGTGTTCTGTCATTTATTTTCTGTGACATCTTATGACATTAGTTGCTTTTTTTTTTCTTGCTGTAGAACGGATGGCCAAGTATAGTTCTGATTGCAGGAGACTATATGATGTCCAGTGAAGATCTGTCGGTACAGTAGGCTGCCCTAAGTGCTTTCTCAAGATATGCTTGAACTTTCCCATCATTTTTTCGAAATCAGTTTTGACCCTGTTCACTGGAGAACAACAGGATGGCAACTGAGAAGGAAATATCTAAATCTAATCTTTCTGGTGTTCTTAATCAGGGCTGACATAGTTCTACAGGAAGCAGAGTAAGCCCATTGCTAGAGTTTTGGAAAGCACAAAATAGAAACAGAATTATAAGGAAAAACAACACAAGCTTCTACTAAAAAACTATATCACAGCCAATGACATCTTAAAAAATTAAAGAATATTTCAGTTGTTTTTTAACATCATAAAAACATCATCTTGCTTAACACATCTTTTGCCAGACAAAAATACATCATATAGTAGCAAAAATAATATGTAAAGTACCACTCATCTAAGGACATCTGCATTTTTTCTCATTAAAGAATGAAAAAATCAGGAATTTTATTGGCATTTTAGAGTTTTCGTTACTGAGCTACTTTGAGTTTTTTACATGTTGCTTAATGATTGAAAATATATGAAATCCAATATTTGCTAGCTAATCTTCATGGGATGTATAATTCACATTTTGTTTTGGGGTTCTTTTCTGTATGTCTGATTAAATAATGGTGTATGCCCTTCTAAAGGGACCATTTTTATGTTTTAATTAAATGTTATTTTCATCAATATTCATACAAGAAATACTAGAATCCATTTTCTTCATAATTAAAATAGCTACAAGTTGTTCTCAAGAAAGTCTGTATTAATTACATGGAAAATGTTAGGAAGCATAACAGAAGTAAATTCTATTTTGAATCATCCAAATCAAATATTTTGGAAAATATCAGTCTTCTAATTTGTTTATTAGAACAAGTATACAACAAGGACTTGAAACATCTCTGAAATTAAAGAAAACCACAAAATATTACTTGCTTGAAAGAGAAATTCACACAAAATAACAACATAAGAATATAAATCAATCCAAAATCTTAAAAACACAGTTTCTGTCTGTTTTCAGAATATTTTTAAGTACATACAGCATTTGAAAATGTCATAATAATGCTTAAGAATATTCCTCTAATGGGAAATGCTTAATTCCTTCACTACACATCTACTGAAATTAGGGATAGTTTTTGAGTAACTGTTGTGAATGTGTCTTACTGATGTCAGTGTAGAAGTGAGAAAAGATTAGATGGACAAAGTGGTTCTAGCCACCTCTTAAGCAACTAAGTCCATATTTAGATTGAAGAAATGCTTGAAATGTCCCACTCAATTACCAAATAACCTTATGAGGTTCCTTCCTAGGAGTTTACATTTCTAATCACTGCTATGTTTAAATTACCTAAGTCTTGATAAGCCTAAGCAATTTAGCACCAGAATTATCAGGTATTTCGAAAAGACTATTTCAATGAAGATATATTTAGGTTTACTGAGTACTTCCAGGAAGCTTAACTTTGAAGAGATACATGACAAGTTTTCTCTGACTGACTCTAAAAACTCCAGGCAAAAAAATCTTTTTTGTAGCCATTTGTCAAGCATACAGAACATTGGACAAGATACAAAAAATACAAGATACAAGATACATGAACTCAAAAATTATATTTTCTATTGAGTATATCTCTCATCTCTCAGAGCTGTGAGCACATCCTCTGATTATTGTCTGTCCCAATGCATAATTCTCTCTGTTTCCCTTCAAGAAGACTTATTTACTATTATTATTATTCTTCACTGAATAACAGAAAGACAGAAAGAAAGACTTGATAGTTTGGGAGCTGGATCAGTCAGTGGAGCCCTGGCTTCCAAATCCTGCTTCACCTCCAAAGAATCCAGCTTAATCTGTTGAGAAGCAACCTCAGTTAATGTTGGTAATTGATCCAGGGTGCAACGAGTTATAGTTCTGACAAGCAAAGTTGATCTAATTTCCTCTCAGCTTTGCAATTTCCTCCCTTTTCCTATCCTATTTTCTCTTGGTTGTCACAATGACAAGGCAATTCCATGGGATGTTAAAGTCTGCAAATGCAATTGAGTCAAATGGCTTCAATGTGAAACTAATGTAGCCTTTTGCTGCCATGGGATGTGGAAGGAAGTCATCTTCTTCTAGGCAATCCTCTTTCCTAGCTGTTTGAGACCAGTTAACTCATTTTCAAAATTTTGCTTTTTCTTTCAATGGGAGGGCAGGAGTTAACTCAATTTTATCACAATTTTTGTATCATTATTATAATATTCTTATTCAAAAACATTGTGAAACTGACGGATTTTGACCACATAAGAATTTAGCAATATATGTTCACATGTGGTAACAACTGCAGTATATTCAGCTGACAATTTCAAACAATTCATTGGGTGATGATTGGAATCTACCTTCCATGCACACTGAATTCATTGTTCTCAGGAAGAAATTGTACCATAAGGAACTTTATTTTAGAGGGAATTGCATGTGGCATACAGTAATGCTGCAAATCCTCTGAGAATGTCCCCATTGCTTCAGTATACACATATTGCTTTATATCATGTGGGGTAGCTCCTTATTCTTCCCCAAGTAAAGTTCATGCAGCATAATAATGATTTTTGCTTATGAGCACTTTTTGATGACCAGGGAGATAAATTCAATAGAATCCATTGTTTGGACTGTGGTTAGCTCCTGAAACAGCTATTAAAGCTTGCCTGCTCTGAATTCCAGTCCAGCAATTTCCTTCCTTTTCACTAAAAGATCATTTGGTCCAACAACAATTTCTCTTGCCATTTGTTCAAGTTAGACTCTAAAATTCATGCAGTTACCAATGCTATGGTTCATAGTCTGACTCTGTAAAATGTTTATCAATGTTGTGTTTCACATGTCCTGAGGTGGTTTTAGTGGGATGAGAAAAGAGTAAGAATGCATCACTCTCTGGAAGAGCGGAGAAACACACACAGCAAGACATGACTTATTTATACATGGAAGAAGGACAATTCCCATCTTAGACCAAGACTGGCTTCTTGCTTTACCTTATCTATACTGTCTTTGATTTAAACTGTGGTAAAAATGTAGAGGAACTGCCATTCTTATATTAGTTATTAGAGATTAAAACAAAATAAAACAAAGCAAACAATAAAAACAAAAACAAACAAACAAAAACCAAAACACCAACTAAACAACCCCTCAGAACAAACAAAGAAAAACCAAACCAAACCAAACCAAATCCTGCAAGAATTAAAAAAGGAACACAAACCAACTTGTATAGAAATATACGTAATCGCTAATACAACACATGCCGGCATAGTACCACTCTAAAACTGATTTCTGTATTGGTGAAACAGATTATAAAATGAAATTGAAATTAATTTTATTTAATTCATTTTATAATCTTTTTTTGAAAATGCTTTGTATGGCAGAGCTCTATAATCCTTCCCAAACAAAAAATATAAAACTTACTTTAATTTAGTCCTCAGGTATTTTAAATAGGAACTCTACTTAAAATTAAAATTATAGGCATAATAGTTTATGGGATCCAGCCAACTCCATATAGCCAAACTACCATGGGACTCAGAGTGACTAGTTAGTAAATTAATAAACCTTCATAAAATGAGAACTGCAGAGAAAATTGTGCAAATTAGTACACAGATAACTGTTACACTGAATAACTATCAATGAAAGCAGAAAACTCCATCAATGACATGTTCAACTTATGTAAATTTACATATGGAAATTTCCCTAGGTAACAGTCTCTTCTGCAACAAATTTTTTATAATAACAGCATGTCAAGCAGGTCTTATATCTGCAAAGGAAGATTTTAAGCCTGTTAACTTTTGAACAGAAAAAGAATGAAAAGAACCCTACTGCCATCTTTCTCCTGTTTTCTCCTTTGTTCTTTCCAAATTTGACATTAAAAAGTTGGAAATTAATTTGCTTCAAGATATTTGGGGCTTATTTTAATATTTCATCTGAATTTACAGTTTTAGAAGAAAAGGATATGGTAGTCACAGCAATTCCACAGCACATTCCTTTCAGCAGCCGGATCACCTGACTCCAAGCTGGAAGTGTGTCCAGGTGGCCAAGAAGGCCAATGGCATTCTGGTTTGTATCAGAAATTATGTGGTCAGAAGGACTAGGGGAGTGATTGTCCCCCTGTACTTGGAATTGGTGAGGTCACTCCTTGAATAATATGTTCATTTTGGGGGTTCTCCTTACAAGAAAGACATGGAGGTGCTGGAGTGTGTCTGGGAAGGGCAATGAAGCTGGTGAAGGGTCTAGAGAAAAGTCTTGTGATTAAGATCTGAGGGAGATGAAGTTGTTTAGCTGGAAGAAAAGGAGTCTCAGGGGAGAATTTACAACTCTCTCCAACTACCTTAAAGGAAGTTTTAATGATACGGGAATCAGTTTCTTTTCCTAGGAAACAAGTAATAGGATGAGGGGAAAAGGTATCAAAATTGCATTTGAGGACAATTTGATTTATATTGGGAAAAATTTCTTCACTGTAAGTGTTGTCAAGCATTGCAAAAGGCTGGAAAGTGGTGGGGTCACCATCCCTGAAGGTAATGCTTCTCACAAAAGACATGCAGATGTAGCACATGGGGACATGTTTTAGTGGTGGATTTGGCAGTGTTGGGTTAATGGTTGCACTTGATGAATTTAAAGGTCTTTTCTGACCTGATTCTAAGATTCTGATTCAAGATTTCAGGGTGAGACAAAGAGAGAGATCTATAAACAGATTGAAAGATCTATCATTTAACTGACAAATCAATCTTTCTCTTTCCATGATGGGTATAAATGTTGGTCACCATGTTTCATTTCAGTGCATACTTCCTTACAAAGAAAGTAACTGAAATTAATCACTATTTTGAGATTAAAAATAAATAATCTCAAAAATTACTGAAACTAATTCAATGAATTCTGTTCATCTTGCTATTGAAACCTCACAGCAGAAAGAGGAAAAAAAGGAAATACCTATTTTAGTTTTCCCCTTCCTTGCATTTTACTAATATTTTCCTCCAGGTAAACCTTTGTCAATTAGAGATAGACAGAGTAGCAGCATCTCTCCCCTTGCAGCTTTTTCTCCAAGGACAACACAAACATTAATGAATGTTCAAGGTCTCAAGGTTGTTCCCTGACCATTGTACACTCCTCTCTTTATGAGGAATACTTCTAAAGGCATTTTCTCTGCTCCATGACAAAGTAGACTGTGCAGGTGTAACACTCTTGATTTTAGGGGAACATTCTAGAATTCAGAGCTTTAATGTTTCTGAGATCAGAAAAATGTTTCATATTTTGCCAAAAGTAAGAAACCTGAGCCTCCAGACCTGTCCTCTGAAAGAATATTCTTCTTTCTGTCAAGTATAGAAGAAGGCTGAGCAGGAAAGACAAAAGATTTCTATTCTGATATTCTGACTGAACACTGGAGAATAGTTGGAAGTTTGAGCATAAACTAGAGGTTACATAATATAGGCTGTACTGAGCATAACAACTTCCTTTTCAGCTCTATTGATCTATGACTTTAAGCAAATTACCTTCAAATCTAAGCCTCTCTAGAGAAATGAACTGTTATATCCCTCAGTTGAAGGACCTTAGGTTAAACGTAAGTAGTACTATTACCATAACGTCGCAAGCTGACCTGTAAAGGTGAAGGGAGAAAGTAGGCAGAATTTTTTTAATTTTCTTACTCTGAAACCCAGATGGCAGTCTAAAAACACTTGACTTCTGAACTACTGACTTCAAGTATTATTAGCATCCCTTTGGCCTCCCATTAAACTGTAGCCTATTTTTCACATTGTTAAGTGAAAAATAAGTGCTTGACTCAGAGTGGGATCAGCCATGATATAAATATGAAAAAAAAAAGAAGAGTGAAGGAGAAAAGAAAGTGAAAGCTGCTCTTGAAGAGGAGTAAGAAGGTGGCTGTTCCACAAGTCAAGGCAAGAACAGGAGCCAAGGATCACTGCAGGATAGGTGGGAGTACAGACAACACAGCTAATATGTAAGTTCAGAGTCCATCCAGGAAAACCTGTCAGTAATCTACAGCAGCAGAAGTAGGACTAGGCTCAGGTTAACCTATGACACTGCCCAGGCTACCCTGGGTGTCCAGGCCTGAGTTGGCATGGAGAGAGATCAAGAGCCAGGGTAGAAGGTGCTTAGGTAAGGATCCTCTGAGGCTAGTCAAGGCAGGCAGGTTCTATGGATTTCCTAAGGCCCTTGAAAACTGAGAATAAAATTTCAACATGTGACTTGAAAGAAGGCATTTGTATTCTGTACTTGTGCAGAAGTATTAGCTGAAAAGTACAGAACTGCCTGCACCAGGAGATGGAAGTCCTATGCAAAGACCTGGCTGTAACAGAGCTGTATCAGGTAGCTTTCTCCAACTCCACTACTCTCACTGCCTAGTTGGAAGGAAAAAACTGCATTAGTTGGGAAGTTCTAACACATATTAGATTTATCTATAAGAGAGTGACTAGATAACTAAGGATTTCTATATTCTTTGCTTCCTGTGATAGCTACAAGAAATAGTATGTTCCTCAATATTCTTATATGTGAATGAATATTATTGCAGGTTTTCATAATGGTTTCTATTTTACTGTCCCTTTAACTTCATATAAGGTTTTCAAATATTCTGTAGCTTACACTCTGAACCAGAAATATTTGCTACTCTTTAGGGTCCTCCTACAAAAATGCATCTAGTCACCTGAATTCAAATAACTTGTGAAGTTTATAGAAGCCATGGTAATTGTGCCTACTAATTTTAATTCATTAATACTGATCTATATTAATTATATTAATAATATAATTAATAACAAAATTAATTAGATCCATATTAATTGGAATTTCTTTATTCTGAATCCTTAAATTGGTATTTTTCTAACAGGAGTAGGTTTTGTCCTGAGATGCAGGCCTCATTTTTGACAACTTTGAAACTTGGTGCTATTTTGGTCAATCTTTCTTTAAACTTTAATTGATTTTTCCTTTTGGTCCTGACCCCAGACATTTAGCCTTTTTTAAGTCAGTAGTGCATTACTCCAAAAACCCAATTTATATTAATACCTGAGGCATCTTCAGCCATGAATGTCAGAATTGGTCTCAATAATCCAGACTGTTGGCAAAAGGATTTATATGCTCCCAGGCTTCCCCATTAAAACATGGATGGTAGATTTTAATCAGAAAAATATATATATCATGTAATTGCAATTCCCTCAAGTGATCCTTTGTATTTGCACAGTCTGCCTACTAACAATACAATGGCTAAGGGTCTGCCTGTCACTATTTCCATTGTAAAAACCTGCACTATTCCCATCAGGGGCAATAACCAAGTCATAAAAAAACCACATGGTGCTGAAACATAAATTACTACTAGAAGTAGATCCTGATTTAGGTAACTAGTTTAATTGAACTCACTTTAAAGAATGATTTGGCAGTTTGGATGGAGAAAGCAAGAAAAAGGGCTAATCCAAAGCACAGTGTGTTATCCTCATCTGCTGAAGGTCACACACCTAGTCTCTTCTAGGTATTTGCAATGCCCTTTTCTTTTCTTTGCCTTCAAATTTGCTCCTAGCCTCCTTTTAGAAAGGGAGTTGGGATACTGAAATCTGTGGATTTTAGGAAAGAATCTATGTATTTGCATTTGTAGAAGACCTCTCATCAAGGTCTTAAGTACTGATGGCTGAAAGTGATTGGAAATGAGAAAAAAAAGGTGGATATTAAAAGAAATGTACAGTGTAAAAATAAATTTGAAAGGACCATTAAAGGGTTGTTGAGACATTGCAAAAGGATATATCTCAACTGATTATTCCAAAGCAATATTACTGTTAGCAAGAAATAGAAATGTCTTGACAGTTTCATGTGCCTTGTATCTTTATTATTTAAATCATCAAGATTGAGATTTTATCTGATCGTTTAAAAAATAGTCTCAGAAAAACATTCACTAATCAGACTAAAAATAATAAGAGAACCAAAGACTTTGCCCATATCACTGAAAGCTGCTAAACTAATCATTCTTTAAAGCTTTGACGAATATTTTTGAATGTTTCTCAACACATGAAATTGCTTCTGTTTTGCTAGGGAGATTACTTAAACCCCCTTAAACTTCTACCTTATGAAATGGTGTCTAACACTGAGCCTACAATTTATTTGTCCTATATGTTGAACTGCTCTTGTTTGTGTTTTCCCTTTACACTGCCCAGATCAGAACACACCGTTCCCACATCTTACTACTCTCCATTTTTCTAAGAAATGTAACTGGTTATTATAGCCCTACTTAAAACGTGCACATCTTGGAAGTATATGCTTTTGTTGAATAACCCACGGATGGATTGTGTCTCAGAAGCATATAGAATTATGTAACTGTCCCCAAGACAATAACATTTATCTATGTGAAAGAGTTAGGAGAGATGAGGTAGAAAAAAGAAGTTCCATGGAAAGCATGGAGCTAATGGAACTAATTAACTAATTAACTTTCAGGAATTAAAGTACTATGGTTGCATTTGTTTAAATTTTTCTTATAACTGTTCTTATAGTCAATGATAACTCCCTCCTGACCACCTGCAAACATGCACAGTCCTGACAATTAAGAATTTTATTTCTTTTAGTGGTTTTGTGCAGAGCATAAAAGCTTTGAATAAAACTAATACCAAGAAAATAAGTTACCTCCTTTCTCTAGACAACTGTACTTTCTGGGTCACTGGAAACCATCAACAGTGTATACAGAGTGGGAGAATTTATCTTAAGTGTTCCCTGTTCCTGGCAATCTTAACCCTTTAATTAATTTGGCTTATATTAGTTCATAAAAGTAGCTTTGAGAGAAAGATATGCTTTTAATTCCCCTGAATTCCTACTAGTTAGCAATCAGTTGGTGGTGCTTATGCTTGTTTTGCCTATTTTCATTTACACTGTGGTCTCAGCCTTCAAATATTCAACATTACAAATTGATTTCACACTGTCATGTCACTCAGACAGTGCGAAAAGATGTAAAGCTCAAATTAAATCACTTACACGGAATACCCTGGCTTTTTCTTGATATAAGTTTCAGTTTCATAATGTTGCTTCAATGTAGCTTGTGGTGTGTTAATATGATATATTCCAGCTATTAAGTTTTAATATGCATAGCAGGGTTTTTATGGGTATGGGTTTTTGCATAAAATATGAGGCATTTTAAGGCACCTGCTTTGGCATTTCAAGAAATATTCCCTGAAAAGCAATTAAATACACCCATGATAAGCTACTAAGTATGTAAGTTCCTATGCTGACCCTCTCTCTGCTAAATAAGAGATTGCCCAGTGTACTGGACTTGCCTGAGAAATACTAGTGATTATCCTTTCACTGGGATACTTCAATGTAAAATAAAATGCTTTGCAGTGTCATGCATATGTGGATAAGAAAAATTATACACATCAGTCTAAACATACCTTCCTTAGTTTTTGCTTCAAAGACTTTAAACAACCATTTAAAAAATTACAGTCTAAGTACTGAATTCTTTAGCTGCTTTATAAAGTGATTTATAGTTTGACATTCCAGCCATTCATATAGTCTATATGGAATTTCAGTTATAAGAAGAAATTTTTACTGAGTGAAGATAGGCGAACCACATAAACTCCCCTCTTGATTCCTGTTCCACCTGCCCACATTTTAGATTTCTGGCATCATCTGACTCTAATCCTTGTCCAGCTGAAAGACCACAGAATGAAAATTTATGTGTATTACAAGCAGTGACATATGAATGTCATATGTTCGGTTTATATTAAAAATCTGTATGTTTATCTTCTGAATCCAAGACAACCCAGAGTTTATTAAATTAGGGCTAGGAAACACAACAGTGACGTGTAAACTATGAACATTATTTATAGCTTTTGCACTGTGTCAGTATTGAGATAGTACAGACTAAATCCTCACATTCTCCCTTGCAATGGGCTGAGTCAATTAAAAAGAATCTCAGATTGATGATTCACAGATTTGAAAGCCAGAAAGCAGTAACATTTAAGGCCAGTGTTTAGTCTGTCCTTTTGCATAAAGCATGGCCTGACATTGTCCTGTATTTTTTCCTACTTTTTACAAATACTGTCTTGAGTAGAAATATCCCAACTTGAGTTAAATAACTTGGAGATTAATAGCTCCAATACAATATTTTGTATATTAATATCGTATATATTTGATGTATAACATTTTTTCAAAATATAAAGAGATTTAATTCCCAGATTTTTCTGGTCCACAATGCTCTTGTCACCTCAGTTGATGTACAGCTATCAAATTTAAGTTCTAGGTGTCTATATTTATACAGACATAGAATTTTTTTTTTTATGAAGGACAGTCATCAATTAACATTTTATTATAGAATCATAGAATACTTTGGGTTGAGAGGACTTTTAAATCTCATCTAGTTCAACCCCTTTTTGCCAAGCTGAAAAAAATGTATTTTTTATAATGAATATTTTTCTTGTTTTAGGGCACTTTCTGTGACCTTCTTGAGATGTGAGCATTCTTCCTGAGATGCTGACATTTGAGCTAGATGCAGCAGTTTAGGGGGTTTTGTACATAGTACCAAAGATTATCATCCTTTGAATTGTCTGTTCTCAAGCATTTATGCATCAAGGATCAAACAGGCTTTTAAAGCATGTATTCAACTTTCACTTTACAGCAATATTATTTTTGGATTTCTCTAGTGTTATATATCCGAAGAGGAGATCCCAATATATGTAAAGGAAAAGTTTAGATATCCATTTTAAGGAAAGTATTTCTTCTTTACCATTCATTTTCTGTTGTTATCCACTTCAATAACTCAAATAATTCAATTTCACACTGTACTTAAAGGCATACTAACTATTTGTATAATATGTATTAGTAAAGAAAACAAAAGAATTTATATATTAGACCATTTCTGGAGGAGGAAGCAGAGTAGACATATCAATGTATTGCTTGCCAACGTGCTGGCACTTAAACTTCATTGCAATTCTGTATACGACCTGGGTCTTGACAAAGACCTTCATGAACTTATCCACAGCTTGCAAATCTCTAACTGTTTTGGTTCAAAAAGCAGAAGACATCATAGGACAGAGGACACAGGAAATTGCACCGGGTTCCAAATACAGAGTGAATTTTCAGTTCTTATTTGAATTTTAATGATGATAGAGGCACCTGGAGGAATCTTGATATTTTTATTTCATTTGCTCTGTGTTCCCTATAATGTTCTGAATCTGTTCTTCAGCCTCACTTTTCTCTTGCACCTTCCCAGCACATACATCACTGAGAGATGTTTACATTCATAAGTGGTGTCATAGAGTCTTTGCAAATGGAAGATCCAGAAAATTATTGACAGGCTCAGAGAAGCTACTGTTTCTGTCTTCTTTTGTCTTCTTTCCTCTCCCTTCCGCTCTTAAGGACTAAAAGGTCCAGTACTGTTATAATTTCACAAATGTGATATTTCTTTGGGGTCATAAAGAAATTATCAGTCCAACAACAGGTGCTTCATTGACTCCACTCTTCCATTTCAGGTTCTTCTTTCCTTCTTCCAAAGAACTTTCTTTGCTTAATCATTTAATAATAGGCAAATGAGATGCAAATTATTTTATACACTCGCTGCTTTTCCATCTGTGTTTCCAATTTAGGGGGTAGGAATGGCAGGGGAAGACAATTAAAACTAACAGGCTATGCCTATATTACTAAATTAAAGATGATCAGGAACAGTTCTTACCCTGAGATAAACTGGCCATGCTGGATTTTCCTCCAAAATTCTTGTGACTAACCTTCTCTTGGACACATTTTGTTTAGAGAAAACAAGACAAAGAGGCAAGTAACAGCCTGCTATGGTTCACGAGAGACTGGAGGGTACCCCTACCCACAACATAAGCAAGCTCACCCATCATCTCATTGCACTAAGTAACCTGTGACCTAAAGTCTATAAGGGTCCCCAGAAGAAAAGAACAATGTCATTTCCCACATGATGAACATGATGAACTAATTGCAGTGTTAAAGAGCAATGTTTAGTACAGTCTGACCTGCTCTTTCACTGACAGTCTGAAATATTTCAGGCAGAGTCAAAATCAGAAAGATGCATATTTACATTACATTATTAAGGTTGCTTTCTTAATTTCTGGGCAGTTCTGAAGGGTATGCAAACAGAAAATGAAGGACATTTAGATATAGAAATCTAGATGGAATATTGTCTGCTTAGCTGTTCTTGAAATGCCTGTTTTTCTGAGCCCTTTGACATCTAAATGTTTTTATAAATTTATCCTTCAGTCACATTTGATATATGGAAAATCATTCAATTCCTCCCCTTGCTGAAAGTCATTATTTGATACAATCTTATGAACAGTCTTATGAACATTATCAAGCACCTATCCTATCTCCGATTTGTTTCCAATAGGAGCTGATCACAGCATTGGGACAAAAGATTTTGACAAGGTTGGATGACAGAGACTTGTAATTACCTAGTTTTACACATTATAGCCTCTGGACACTTCTGATATTTTTCAGAATATGTGGCACTGCAAGAGATGTTCATCTCGATGTCCCCTCAAATTCCCTTTCTTTTTTCATTCATGGTACCCTGAGAGCACACATATTTCAGGTTTTTTGCTTTCCCCTCTCCCTTTTGGAAAGGTTTCAGTTTGTTGCTATGAATGCGATCATCCTGTGTTTATTCTGTCCTTATTTGAAAAAGGTCCAAAGCAATTAATAGAAATTAATTATATGGAGCTGAGTTTTGAGGATTTCATTGGTTTGCTCCAAATAGTACCTCACACTGAAAGATCTTAAGAGTTGTTGATTAGAGTTGAAATTAAATTAAATCCTGCATCAATTTATTAGGAGAGTTTGTTCTGTTCACCTGTTGCATAATTGATGTCATTAATAGCTTTAATGTTGAAAAGCAGAAACTGAAGTGCTATAGAACAGGTGGGATCCCCTATAGAGGCAATGGGCTGCAGGTTCTGAGTGGCCTGATTTCAGGGAGCTTCAGTTGCTCCTGCAAAATGCTTTGAGAAGGGAATGCACAGAAAAGTTAAACCATGTCATAAACTTTCATAATTTCTCTTCCAAGAAAGGTTTATGCTTCAGAATGTAGAAGATATGTGCAAAATCTACCAAGGCTGTCAGTCTCAAAGCAAATATAAGTATATGCATATGGCATGGGGGAGGAATTTTAAGTATTATTTTATTTGTACTGTGTAAGCAAAATGCCTAAATAGGCCCATGGTTAAAATTCAAATATTAAAAAGAGAAGAACAGGAGAAAAAAGGGAAAAGGATCATCCCTGTACATATAATTTAAACACATTTTCATCCCTTGCTGGAACTGATGAATGTTCCTCACATAAATTTTTAATCTGACACCAATTATACAGTCTTTATTCTTACCTGGAAAATGTGATTACCTAAAACACTACCTACCTTCATCTATATATAAAGTTTAAAAAATTAAGATATGATACCCAGCATGTACAGACCCTCTAGAGAAGATGACCTGCAATTTCTATTTATGTATTCCACTGTTAACTTCATGGTCCTTCTCTATTTTCTGGCATACTTGTGGTTTTCTCTGTGCAATTGAGACAAGACACTTAAATATCAGTACAGCTCTGGTACTGAATTTCCAGCAAAATTCTGCATGAAATCGTCCTCTTAATAAAAAGTCATGTCAATTATTTATGAGCATTCATACTTATTTTGTTTGGATTGTAAAAGCACATAGGTGTTATACACTTAGTTGATTTCACACTAAAATGAGACATGCTGGAGCAAAGTTATCTTCAGAGGTTACGCATTTATTTAAAGCAATTCTGCCACTCACCGCTATTCTCACTGCTTGACACACTCCGATTCACACATAAGATGAGCTAAGTTGTTTTTAATACAAAAATGTCATCTCAAAACAAGGTAAATGTTCTCATTTACTTTTAAAATTCACTCCTATATTTCATGCCTTTTCTAAATTCTACCACTTCATAAGATATTGAAGACATTTAAGATATGAAATCTTTAAAGGTACAGCAAAAATCATTTAGAAAGAAATCCATGTGATTTGTATTAAAAACACATACCATTTTTAGGTTTGTGATATAATACCCAATGGAATTAATGGAAAAATGTAATGTTAATATCATCAAATATTGAATGTCAGCTATAATATGATGTCACAGACAGATGTTTTGTCTTTGTATTTCTAATATTTTTATTAAAAATGCTGCCTCTAAAGTGAACAAACAAAAGTTAGAGTGTTGTGTATATATATGCAAATATGTAACATTCTTTTTGCATTTCTATTTCGGATGTACATGAGTTTTTACACTGAATTTAGTACGCTTGAAACAGCAGGACAAAGAAAAAAAGCAGTAAACCATAAGTTATGTCTACTGTAAGTAATTATTGTGTATTTCATGCTTTTATATCTCTAATTTTTTAGTAAGTAATGCTCACTCCCTTTCTATTATTGAGGCTTTAAGTACACCAGGTGTGTTAGAGGTGTGTAATATTTGTGTGTGTGTTGTCTCTCACAGCCTTGATGTATATGAAACTACATAATCTGATTTTGATCTTTTTTGCAGGACAAAAATTTCTTTGTTTATTTGGTAAAGAACAAGGGGTGGAATATCATCCTTTCCCCTTTAAATGAAGAATAGATGATTCATTTAAATAAAAATCTTACTTTTTTCAATTATACTTCACTCCCACAGCCTCACATGCAAGTTGTAGCATGGATCTGGTGTTTTCTTGGATTATTAGCTCTAATTGTCTTTGTCTACATAAGCAACATAAAAGAAGTAAAATGTCCTGGAAGGCATTTAAACGGATAGTATGACACAATGCCAAATAACACAAAAGCCAGAATTACTTCGTCAAGAACAAAAATATCTGGTCTGTGATAGAAACTGGCCTTTTTCTTTCACATTATCTTTGAAGCTTCATCTTTATTCCTAAACACAGTAGATGTTTTTATTTTTTTTTTAAATACCAGCTAAATTGTCCTATAATGACCTCAAACTCTACTTATTGCATCAAATATCAAATTAATGCTTGTTCTCACCTGTTTTACTAATAGTTATAGCTGTTAGGTAACTCAGCAGATATTTTATATTTTTACAAGAAAAAGTCAGAAAGTTGTAAATTTGTACCAAAAAAAAAGGTGTAAATTTTAATGGAAGGTATATATTTGAGGAAGAGAAGAATTAAAGATTTTAACTGAACATCTTGTCATTCTCAGGACATGATGACATTCATTTCATGAATGGAGTCATGTCATGTCTCCTGTCATTCTCAGGAAGTATCGTATCAGTGGATCCAAAGAAAAACTCTGAATTATGAAAAGTAGTGAACCGGGGTGGTCTTACAATCTTCACAAGAAATATGTAACATTTAAAAATAAAAAATGAGATGTTTAGGTGCTTCATAAAGAATTTTTGTTAATATTTTCATAGTATATTATTACACAGATCCACTTGAATTTTTTTTTTTAAATATAAATCTTTTCATCATAATTTTGAATTAAAATAGAAAAAACTTCCTGGGACAGAAAAAATATCAGATTTTTTATAGATCTGTTAAATTTTACACTAAAGTTCTTCCTAGTATTTCCTTGTCTTGCACAGAGCGTTTTTGAGGGCCTTCTGTGTTGTTATTATAGGTCACTCATGAACTTTTCAACTCTGCATACTCAGCTTCTATTCTGAAAGATGCTCATGGCTACTGTAACATAGTCTATATATAACTGGTTGCTGTGCCACTGTGTTCATAAACAGCTGTTTACAGCAGTGTGGTATTGCAGTAGCTCATCACTCATGATTTACAATTTATATGCATACTGCCTTGCTTTTGGGGATACTTACAAATGTGCTGCTTAGAAGTTCATATTGCTCCTTAGTTGATGTATCTCATAATCAGTGGATTATGAAAGTTTCCATAATAATAAACAAAGAGTAAACTGCTGACTCTTTGCAGATGCTTGATTAAAAAAGAAGTATTGAAATCTATATATTATAATTTATATATATAATTGAAGATGTAAATCGATTTTGCTAACAAATGAGGAGAGAACACTGAGAAACATGAACTCTGAAATGTTTACTAAAACATGTACATTTATCATAATTAGTTATTTTTATCCAATTTCTACAGTCAGACATGAAATTAAAACCATTTTGGACACATTTGGTACAGATGTCAATTGACAAGCTTTGTCACATTTCTAATGTCATCACTATCATGTACCTGAGTACATTTAATTTTGCATTTCTGCATCAAATTTGTTGAAATGATAAATAAAATCCTTATCAAGTGGCGTTCACAGTCATTTCTTACTTCAGGAAAAGCCTGCTATAAATCTGACTGCATGCTGTGGCTTAACTTATTTGTTCACTCTTATGTCTTAACTATTACAGTAACATTTGAGAACATTCAGTGAAACATGCCTGCTGGCACTGAAGGTGTGTTTCAAAAGATCCCTATATCAGGAGGTGGATTTGACCATGGATATTCGATATTACACAAATCAGGTAGAATACAGATTTGGTAAAATCTTCTCCATTTAGGTGCTGGTACTAATAATACTTTTCATTTAAGTTCAGATAATGGTAGGCATGGGAATTAATGTTCGGAGGGGAAAAGTGTTTTTCCAATTAGTTAAACTATATGAAATTTTCATGCTTTATAATTACACTTAGCAATAAAATAATTTCTTTAACTTGTATGTAATTAATGAGGACAGAACTTTTTATGGATCCTGGTATATTTTGGTACTTTAGTATAAGCATTTTTTTTCCATTGATGTTCAATAAGTTATACTCAATATTTACTGGTAGCAAGTCTTGATTCAGACAAGTTTCATCAGGAACATAACTTCCTTTAATGCAGAAATTTAGACTAGAAAACAAACTTACCAAGAAAGAAACATGCTTGGAAGATTTTCTTGACAAAAGCTCATGGTGAAGACTGATATCTCAATGAAGAATGGGTTCTGAAAATGAGTTTGAGTTATCAGAAAATAAATGAGAAATAATAAAGTAGGACATTTTTAGATAATTCAAACTCATATTCAGAACTTATTACTCATTGAATTGTCTTTTTTATATACATCTTGATTTTGTTACTAAATTACTTGTCTTTTGTAAGCCTCTAAATCTTCCAGGACCTTAATGTAGGATATGACAACATGAGAAAGGTATATCCCAGAAAAAAATAGGAAATTATTTTTTTTTTTTTAAGAAAAGTTTTTACAACTTTAAAATTAACAAGGTCACACTATCATTTTGTAAGTATTGAAGTTCTGCATAGCTATCCGATAAATATCAGTGATCACACCTGATAAAGCACAGTTTCTTGGCATAAAGTCTGGTTATTTTAAAGGTACTTGTCTCCTCTTGCCTGTACTTTAATTTTTTCTTTTCTTATTTTTTTTCCTTTTTTTTTTTTTGTCTCCAATAGGATTTGTGCATCTATAAAAAGATATTGAGGTTAACAGCTGACAATACTAATATATTAAATTATTTTTTAAGAAATCATTTTGCTTTTAAATTTTTTGGAAGCAAAGTAGAAAAATAACCCTGTCTTTTTGACCAAAGGACCTATTACTATTTCACTTATTGTTATAATTTTATGAAATCCCTCCTTTCTCAGCCCCATTAGATGGGTAATCTAATGTTTAAATGTTTAGAACAAGTTCTTTTCCTATTTTTTACCTTCTTTACTATAAAATATAAAATATAGCTAAATATGAAACTCCTTAGAATATTCTTCCTTTATGCCATTGTATCCTGGATACCCTCACCTACATTACCTGAAGTCTGAGCAGTGAGCTAACTCCTGGTCTAAGAAAGTGTAATATTGGAATAGTTTAAGCTTGACGGCTTTTTCTGGGCTTTCCAAAGAGAGACCATCTACCTTTCCAGGTATGCCACACATTATTAGTTCTTTGTCTTGTTAAGACTGGTAGTACTTTGGGACAATATCTTTAAACATAAGTGGAATATTTAATTCCTATAATTATGTCTAGTAATTATTTCAAATACAGAAGCACACTAGGAAGATAAAGAATTGTTGGAATGAGGAGGAGCCACTAAGATGATGGAAGAGCTGGAGCACCTCTCCTATTAAGACAGGCTGAGAGAGTTGGGGTTGTTCCTCCTGGAGAAGAGAGGGCTTCAGGGAAACTTTCCTGAAAGTACCTGAAAGGGGCCAACTAGAGGGCTGGAGAGGGACTTTTTACAAGGACACGGGGAAATGGCTTTAAGATGACCAAGGTAAATTCAGACTGGATATTAGGAAGAAATTCTTTACTGTGAAGGTGTAAGACACTGGAACAGGCTGCCTAGAGAAATTGTGGATACCCTGTCCCTAGAAGGGTTCAAGATCAGGATGGATGGGGCTCTGAGTAACCTGGCTAGGAAAAGGTTTTCCTGCTGATGGCAGGGGAGTTGAAACAAGATGATCTTTAAGGTCCCTTCTATCTTAAACCATTCTATGTTTTTATATTGTACAGTCTACTGTAACAGTTGTATGAGGATTGAGTGTTTAATTGCATGTCTTGGAATTGATACAAGCTTGGTTTTATGTGTATAGGTGGGTTTTCATTTAAATATATTAAATTAATTGCATAACATTGTTCACTTTCCTGTTCACTCTGCCCGGCTCTAGGATCACAAATTTCTATTTATTTTTTTGTATTCTTTCCATATTAACTTCAGATTCAGGAATGAACATCTATTCATTAGAAGATAACTAGGATAAAATTTCTTGTTCTTACTTTCTTTTAAGGCTGATTTTACAAAATCAATCAAATCAAATTTAAACCCATGGGAAAATAATATATTCTTAACTAATAAAAGAGATATAAGATCAACAACTAAAAACCTGTAGGAAAAGAGCAATATCATTTGATATAACATTTTCCTTATGCAGTGTATTACTGTTCTATGAACTCTTCTTGAGTGGTTGATATTTAACTGTCAAGGCCAAGAATATTCTTTTTCCCAAAGAGCATTAAATTTATCTCAGCAGACTGTCCAAGCAATTCAATTTTGTTAAGAACTGATGAAAATCTAATATTTGGCAATGGTGGATGGATATGGCACTTCTTTCAGTCCAATTTAAGTGCTGAGTATAGGCAGCAATGGTAATTATTTTAAAAGTAAGGCACAGCAGTATCATGTCTCTTTCTATCAAAGTTGAACCACCAACTTGCAGAATGGCACATCCATCAAATAAGAAATCTTAATGCATGAGCAACGTGTCCATCACTGTTTTGAAATGAACAAAAGTGTTGTCATCACCATCATGTTTTATATCTATCTAGTACCTTTTATTTCATACATTAGTCACTATTCATGACACACATTTGGTGGTGGAGGTATAAGGAAGAGGTTGCCCAAAGAAGTTGTGGAAGATCCCTGGAAGTGTTCAAGGCTAGGTTGGATGGGGCTTTAAGAAACCTGATCTAGTGAAAGGTGTCTTTGCTCATGGCAGGATAGTTGGAAACAAAGGACCTTTAACATCCCTTCCAGTCCACACCATTCTATGATTCTACGATTTTGTGTGCACTGGTAGACAGTTTTCAGACTACCTTTGACAGGACAATCTAAGACCTTTTTATTTCTTTTTTTTCTAAGTGTATGTCTAATCACAAGATAGGAAGAAATATNTATAGTATATATAGTATATATATATATATATAGTATAGTATATGAAGTATCTATAATGTTGGGACAACTGAGGAGTGATACAGAGGATTAAAAAATGCACTAAACAATTAAATCACCCTTATACCTCAATTTCTACCTGATCTAGAATGGAAAATTTATAATTTTTAACTGTCAGTCTTACATTCTTCACTAATGTTGTTTTATTCTTTTATTTACACATAAGATAAACATTATTATACCTATCAACATTGGCTATTTCAATCTCAGATTTTTTTTAAATCTGTCTACCACTATCTCATGAAAACACAAGATGTGTTTAGATTGCACAGAATAATACTTGAATAGTGTCAGAGTAATTATACCACATTCATTTGACATTTCTTGGCATATGGAGAAGGCATATTTACAGTCAAGTGCTAAATTAAGCCATTTCCTTAAAATAGATAAAAAGTACCCTACTGTTTTTTTATGATTTATTTCATCACTTAAAAAAAAAAAAAAATTAGCTGTAATTTTTCTTATCTCCTTAAAGCTCACAATAGCTTTCTGGCTAATGTGACATGGCTACATAACAAGTTCTCTTTCAGCAAAGTATTTGAAGTGTGTCTATATATGCTGAAAAACTAATTATGTCCTCACTTGCAAGTAGTTGTTTAAGTCCCATTACATTTGTGTTTTGAAGGACAGGATGGATGTAAAAACTTTGAATGATAGGGCTAGACAGCTAAAAAAGGGTTGTAAAAGAAAGACAATCTTTCATTTTCTTATTTTACTTAAATACAACGGCACTTGATTTCACAGTTGAATTAGCTAACTGATGTGCTGCTAAAAGTGATGGTAAGCATTGGGAAAGCCTATCTCAATCTGTTAATCACATTGGTTTGTTGAAATTCCATCAGGAGATTAATAAAGCAGACTCAGACTTTCCATATATTCTGTTGTCTTTCTCTGTGCATGATACACCAGGGACACTGCATTACTCTTCATAGCCTGTAGCTATGTCTGGAGTCAAAAGATCTCTGTATCATCTGTAAAACCTTTTCCATTCTCATATGACTTTTCATCAGCCTATGAAATAAAAACGTGGAGATGAAACTTAGGGGATTTCAGAAACTCTTCATTTGACATTTGAACATTAAATGTTCACTGGAGCCTTTATTTCAAAGCCAAAAAGAGGTATCGCTATTATCCCAGAAATTTGTAAAGTACAATATTTTCTTTTTGAATGATGTGACACTACAGTCTTGCCCCCATTCCAATTCTGTCTTTTTAAACTCTCTTAGAAAGCCTGTCATAGATGACTCTGAGATTTAGGGCATAATTCATATAGCTTTAAAGAGCAAAAAAATAGGTCACCAGCCATTCATTATATGCTCCTCAGATGCTGGAGTTAAAGTGAGACCTTCTTAGAAAATCTTCAGATGAGATATTTTAGCAGGTTGAAAGTAGAAATACAATTCTTGGGTGAAAAAAATCCTCCTGCTACATTCCCCCACTGAACCACAGATTTTTCTAACCAATAATGCACTGGATTATGTCATAGTTTAATCCCAGCCAAGCCCCACAGAGCCACTCGCTCACTCCCTACCAGCAGGATCGNACCATTCTATGATTCTACGATTTTGTGTGCACTGGTAGACAGTTTTCAGACTACCTTTGACAGGACAATCTAAGACCTTTTTATTTCTTTTTTTTCTAAGTGTATGTCTAATCACAAGATAGGAAGAAATATTAAGGGGTGTCTTTCTTAATGACAAACTTATTTGATAGTATTCAGATAAGGAAAACTAATATGAAAAGCCCATATCTTTTCATTTTGATGTTGACTCATTATCATGAGATACAAATATGCCTTTTCAAAGTGCTCAGTCATATTTTAAGGGAGGAATGCATAACTAATGTAAAGATGTAGCTAGCAACCCATCTCACACCAATTATATTTGAAAAAGCTATATGCAAGAGAATCTGGAGACTATATGAACTATTTGGTCCTGTTTACTTGATATTTAATGTGTTGATGAAGGTGCCAGTTACCTACATTGCAGATTTTATCACTACCATACATACTGCCTGCATTGTTAATATCCTCAGTATCAACAACTTTAGAAAATTAACTTATTTTCATGCTCCTTCTTCTTTACAATAGTCTCAAAGCTGAAGTATATATAGTGTGTATATATATATATATATATATATAGTATATATAGTATATATATATATATATAGTATAGTATATGAAGTATCTATAATGTTGGGACAACTGAGGAGTGATACAGAGGATTAAAAAATGCACTAAACAATTAAATCACCCTTATACCTCAATTTCTACCTGATCTAGAATGGAAAATTTATAATTTTTAACTGTCAGTCTTACATTCTTCACTAATGTTGTTTTATTCTTTTATTTACACATAAGATAAACATTATTATACCTATCAACATTGGCTATTTCAATCTCAGATTTTTTTTAAATCTGTCTACCACTATCTCATGAAAACACAAGATGTGTTTAGATTGCACAGAATAATACTTGAATAGTGTCAGAGTAATTATACCACATTCATTTGACATTTCTTGGCATATGGAGAAGGCATATTTACAGTCAAGTGCTAAATTAAGCCATTTCCTTAAAATAGATAAAAAGTACCCTACTGTTTTTTTATGATTTATTTCATCACTTAAAAAAAAAAAAAAATTAGCTGTAATTTTTCTTATCTCCTTAAAGCTCACAATAGCTTTCTGGCTAATGTGACATGGCTACATAACAAGTTCTCTTTCAGCAAAGTATTTGAAGTGTGTCTATATATGCTGAAAAACTAATTATGTCCTCACTTGCAAGTAGTTGTTTAAGTCCCATTACATTTGTGTTTTGAAGGACAGGATGGATGTAAAAACTTTGAATGATAGGGCTAGACAGCTAAAAAAGGGTTGTAAAAGAAAGACAATCTTTCATTTTCTTATTTTACTTAAATACAACGGCACTTGATTTCACAGTTGAATTAGCTAACTGATGTGCTGCTAAAAGTGATGGTAAGCATTGGGAAAGCCTATCTCAATCTGTTAATCACATTGGTTTGTTGAAATTCCATCAGGAGATTAATAAAGCAGACTCAGACTTTCCATATATTCTGTTGTCTTTCTCTGTGCATGATACACCAGGGACACTGCATTACTCTTCATAGCCTGTAGCTATGTCTGGAGTCAAAAGATCTCTGTATCATCTGTAAAACCTTTTCCATTCTCATATGACTTTTCATCAGCCTATGAAATAAAAACGTGGAGATGAAACTTAGGGGATTTCAGAAACTCTTCATTTGACATTTGAACATTAAATGTTCACTGGAGCCTTTATTTCAAAGCCAAAAAGAGGTATCGCTATTATCCCAGAAATTTGTAAAGTACAATATTTTCTTTTTGAATGATGTGACACTACAGTCTTGCCCCCATTCCAATTCTGTCTTTTTAAACTCTCTTAGAAAGCCTGTCATAGATGACTCTGAGATTTAGGGCATAATTCATATAGCTTTAAAGAGCAAAAAAATAGGTCACCAGCCATTCATTATATGCTCCTCAGATGCTGGAGTTAAAGTGAGACCTTCTTAGAAAATCTTCAGATGAGATATTTTAGCAGGTTGAAAGTAGAAATACAATTCTTGGGTGAAAAAAATCCTCCTGCTACATTCCCCCACTGAACCACAGATTTTTCTAACCAATAATGCCCTGGATTATGTCATAGTTTAATCCCAGCCAAGCCCCACAGAGCCACTCGCCCACTCCCTACCAGCAGGATCGGGGACAGAATCAGAAGGGTAAAAACTAGAAAATTCATAGGCTGAGATAAAAACAGTTGAATAGGGAAAGAAAAAGCCATGCTAACAAGCAAACCAAAACAAGGAATTAATTCACTGCTTCCCATGAGCAGGCAGATTGTTCAGCCATCTCCAGGAGAGCAGGGCCCTGTCACACATGATAGTGACTTGGGAAGACAAACACCCTGACTCCAAATGCATCCCCCCTTCCTCCTACTTCCCTCCACTCTATATGATGTCTTAGACATCTGAGCATGATGCCATATGATCTGGAATATCTCTTTGGTCAATTTGGGTAACCTGTCCCAGCTGTATCTCTTCCCAACCTCCCATGCACCCCCAACTCCCCCACCAGTGTGGCAGTACAGAAAGGAGCAAAGGTCTTGGCTCTGTGCAAGCTCTGCTGAGGAACAACAAAAATTTTTCTGTATTATCAATGCTGTGTTCATCACAAATCCTAAAGCTTTACAAGACACAGCTCCATACCAGAGACTGTGAACAAAATTAACTCTATCTCAGCCAAAACCAGCACAGATTAGAAGAAGCAAATAATTCTATAAAATTCTGTGCAAATATACGTATCTGTAACAGGATATATATCATGCAGCTTATCTTGGCACTATTTAAAGTATGATAATAGTTTATGATAATATTGCTACTAATTTGCATCTCCTAATCTTTTTTTTAATAAAATTTATTATAATTAACAGACTACAAAAAATTATTTCCACCCTTGATTTCTCAGAGCTTTTTTACGGTATGCTAAAACTAGGCCTGAAAAGTAAAAATACCATGATCAGATTATTTCTAAACAACTATAAACAGAGCTATTTCACAGAAAATTTAATATTCAGTCAATCCAACTGAGCCACCACCACTCCCACCACACTAAGGCCAGATAGATCAGTAGTAAAAATAAAACTTTAGTCAAAGTACAAGTTGCCTGCAGAGCCCAGAATGCAAAGTGGGCAGAATTAGTGTTAAGGAGAATCTAGTTTTAACCACTGTCTGATGGGTAAAATCAAAACAAATTATCATGCACTAAAAACCTGTCTCTAATTTAATAGGCAGCAATGTTAAATAAATTTCAGAGCATTTCACACTTGCCTCTATTTTTTAATTAGTGCTAATTTTTTCATGTCCATTAAACAAGAAACATGGATGACAGTAAAGACTTTCATGAGCAATGCATGAACAGTGCATTGCCTATCAGCAAGAAGTAGAGGACAACTGCTATGGCATAATTAGAATTCTATTCTAAAGGTGTAAAAAATCTTACAGAAAAAATATAATAATTGAGTAAATGGAAAAAAAAACAAACAAAAATAACATACATTTTAATAGACACAGTATAGAGTATACTTTCATAGTTGTATAAGATTTCAGTTATGTTTTATTTTTATAAAGCTAGCAAGAAAAAAATCTGAAATATATAAATTCTAGAAGTCCAATTCTATAGAAAAAAAATAAAGCATTTTATAGTTACTTTTACAGGCTTCAAAAATAGGAAGAGGCATCTTTTGTTTTAAGAAGCTAACGTAAATTTGTATCATATGCATTGGAATTTTTTTTTTCACATTTTGACTTTCATTATTTTCCATTTTCTATCAGAGTGTCTTCTGAAAAGTTAGAGAAAGACATAAGGAAGAAGAAAATAAAAAGTTCCCAAGCCAACATAAAGAAAATGGGAGGAGGGGGAAATAACTTTCCAGTGTCAACAGTTATAGATTTCATTTTTTTTCAGTAAAAGATCTTGAGGAAAAACAATCTGTGTTAAAGTTATGAAAGTCCTTACTACTATCATATTTGTTCTGTAAAAACAGTAATGCTCACCCATGGTTTTGAAATAGCAAAACTGTCTTATAGCTGAACTAATAGGACAAAAGAGGGCAATTCCCTCAACTTCAGTTGAGAATTAAACTTTGAATACAGTTCATGTGGGATACTTAAGATTCTACCAAAGGAATATTGTTTTGACTGAGCTAGCCGGAGCCATGTTCAACTTATCTCAGCTGCCAAGTGTGCATTTCATGTCCACAGAGAATTTTTCCTTACTGTAATCTATGGAAAGTTCAAGAAGTTTAGTATCTCCTAGAGAAAGCAACAAATTTCTGTAATGGATCCAATCAGTTCTGCTCTACTGCACTTAGGAAGGAGGTTTACTTCATAAAGACCAGGTAATACCCTAGAATGTGTTTAACTTGAATCTCATATAATGCTTTTATCATAAAAGATACAACTCTGCCATGTCTCATATTTTCTAGTAATACTTCAAAAATTGACAAACAATTTAAAATTGTTCTCTTCTTCACTTGGCTGTAATTCTACAAATAATCATTGAGTTTCACAAAAGGATTTGAACATAAAAAGTTTCAAACAGCAATTTCAAGTATTTGAAAAAGAAGCTTTTATGCTGGGCCCTGAACACCAGTAATTTTTTTTTTAAAAAGTTGCTATTTACTTCATTTAAAAACTCTGCTAACAACATATCTTTTTATACTATATATTTGTAAATCTGTTGTCATATCCTCACCCCTCCTTTTTAAGAAATTTAGCTGCTATTTTTTTTAATAGAAGTTCACATAAGCAAACAATGTAAAAGAAGAATCAGGCAGCAACACAGAGAATACTCTATTCTCTGAGCCTTATCAAGACACAAAAGACCTTGCTGATGCAGTGTGAGCAATTTCCCACATGTTCATATTCAAAAAATGTGTTAATTCTATTTAGATTTAGTTTTAATTTATTTAGGAATCAAATCTATCCCTGCCTAGAGATTTTCAATGAGAGTTGCATTAATCTCTTAAGAAGGGATTAACAGCTGTAGACAGAAGTACTCATCAAAGTTAATTTTAAAATACTAGCTATTATATTAGTCAACCTTAGCAAATAGAATTACTGCCATTTATATCCTCCAGAAATCTTTCTCAAAGGATTCTTCTTTGTTAAAAGGGTTATTTAAAAAAAAAAATACAGAAGAAAAATGTAGGGAGGAAATAAGAGATTGCAATCACCATTTTAATTACTCTATATAATTATATATTGCTGTAAATGTTTATAAAGTCTGGGTTTTATAGGAAGCAGGACCTTTTTTTTAAATCCAACTCTAGTCTTGTGATAACCATCATTACTTAAAATCTGAAACACATGCAACTTGCAATCAGCTTGATCACTTTAGATATATACAAAATCCAGTCTCAGACAAAGAATTCAATTTCAGTTTTATAGTGATGCATGGTCACAGTGCTTGCTCCACTCAATGGGTGATGTGGGTAAAAGAAGATTCTCTTGACAGTTACAGTCTTATCAATTCCTACATCTTCATCTCTTCTCTCCTATTTACCATCTGAATGTCTAACTTCAGACAAGTCACGAGCAAGAGTGATAACAGTCTAACTTGGTTAGATCTAGACTAAGAGCAGACACTGTGCATATTCTGCAGGAGAAAAGTGTTCTGTCACACAGAGCAAATGCAAATTCATATGGTGTGGGTAGAAATTTAGACACATCTAAATTCACCTTCATCTGCCCTTTCAGAAAGAGCAGTGACCTCAGGTAGACACAAGGAGCTGTGGGAAGTTCTAGAAGGTCCCAAGAATGGAAACCATTATGTCTTCAATAGCAAGTATATCTGACTGGAAACACAACTGGAAAATCCCTTTTCTAGCCCTTGTGTACTTCTGAAGTGGCTTTTGAGGATCTCAGGAGTGCTATTTCATAGGGATCTGGCTATGCGATCCTATTGTTTGCCCTCACATGACCTGACCAAGAAGAGCAAACGATTTGGCATAGTAATATTTTTTCTGCCAAGAAGAATAAAGTCTATGAACTTATTTTGTGTATCTTGATACTCTTGTAGTCTACTCTGCTCTCATGAGAACTCCATATTGCATCCAGCTCTGGGACCCCAAAATAAAAAAGGACATTGACCATTGAAATGAGTCCAAAGGCGCAGCAAATGGAATCAGGTGGCTGGAGCACATCCATTATAAGACAGGGTGAGAGAGTTGGGGTTGTTCAGCCTGGAGAAGAGAAGGCTCTGGGCAGGGGGGGCACCTTCTAGCAGTCTTCTGGTACCTCAGGGGGCCTACAAGAAAGATGGAGGGACTTTTTATAAGGGTATGTACTGAAAGGACATAGCTAATAGCTTCAAACTGAAGGAGGACTGGGTTACTTTATACATTAACATGAAATTATTTACTCTCAAGGAGGTAAGTCACTGGAGAAGGCTGCCCAGAGAAGTTGAGGGAAGTGTCCCTGGTGATGGCAGGGGAGTTGGAATTAAATTATCTCTAAGGTCCCTTCCTACCCAAACTATTCTATTATTCTATATATTCTATATATTATGTTATATATTTACAGGTTTGTATAGACAAACTCCTCAAATTAGATGGTCTCATACCTCCCTTCCTTTTTTGTTGATACGTGTTGGAAACCATGAGATTTACAATAACAAGTGTATCTGACTGTAACAGAAACAGAAACAGAAAAGTCCTTTTCCATTCCAGAAAGTCAAACAGGTTGCTGTTTGGCTTTCTTGTTCTTTGGGATGGCTAGTGTATAGTGCTCAGCATCCAAATACAAAATTCAGGCTCCTAGCCTCAAGATAAAAGTAATTTTAAAAGCCTTTTGACAGCCTTGGAAACAATCACTTATAGTGGAGGCTATATATACAAAATTTCATTTTAACAGATAGATATGTATGAGTGGAATTTAATTACCTACACACAGAGTTGATCGAGTTTTCCTTATGCTAGCAAAAATGTTTACATGCAGACCTGGAACATACACATAGGAAAGATATTCGTTAGAACTTAGAAAAAGCTACACCACATCCTTTATCATCTCTCCTGTGAATGCTTCTTAAACAGTTCTTTATGATCATTCATGCTACTATTTTTTTTTAAATTCTGCTTGTAGGAACTGCCACTTATTCTAGCTGTTTAATGACTTCAATTTCAATTAATTACCCAGTGTATTCAGTATATTCCTTAGTCTATTCCCTCTTGAATAAGATTAAGACCTAGTAAAAAACTGGCAGAGGGATTGAAAAGTAATTACTCAATTTCACTTCTAAAAAATATAAAACGAGGAAAAAAATATAAAAGGATAAAACGAGGAAAACTTCAGAAATTATTGTTACATAAAAAAGTGCCATTTCAGAACAATCACTTTGAAAATGTATGCAGAAAGAACCACAGTTAAAATAGTATATATTTTCTTTTTATGTGACTGCTCTTAATAGGGGGTGTATGAATTTTTGTCAGAGATCTGCTAGTTAATATCTGAAATATTCCACTTTATGATGGAATCTTTTCTGTAGTATCAACGCAAAGTCACAACCACAAAATTTCCATTGCTTCTCCTTGCTCTTGAATATTTACAGTCATCCTCTCAATGAAAGCCCATATGCACTTTTTTATGGGAAGTGTATACTGCTACTCTACATGTTTCACCTAATCCCAGCCAGAGATCAAATGTATAGAATGAAGAGAGCTGTACATCTGAAATGAATTTGGCCTGATGATTCATGTGCTATTGGTTAACACTGAATAGAATCATTTGAAGGAAATTGCTCTGGTGGCACCAGGCCACTCAGACCATGGCTGTTGTATTTCATAAGTCTCACCCTCTAAGGATTACTTATACCTTAAAGAGAAAACCAGCAGCTGTGTAACACATTTAGCCTCCACTGTATAGACATATCATTGATGTTTTCCTCTTTATTGCCTACCCACAAACCATTTTTGCCAACAGTTCCCAAACCTAGTAACACCAAGAGAGTCAAAATACATCTCAGGGTGCAGAGGGAAAGGGAGAATGATAAATTTAAACTGACCTGGCTACATTCAGGTAGGACAGTCTGTGAAAAATAATTTTAAGCCCTTCTTTCTCAGGTCTTCTGCCCTTCCATCTGGGTTTGGTTTATATTTCAGGATGGGCTATCACTATATCTTAGCTAAACAGAGATATAAAAAACAAATTCTAGAGTAGAACTAGATTCTAGAGTAGGACTATCATTCACGCAATCTGGGGACAGACTTATCCCCGCTTATTGCAATGCAAGCAAGCTCGGTATGAAATGCCAGATCAGTAGCTATTAAGTATTACAAAACCAACTGACTTCAATGAAAGTGGGTGGTGGTCAGAGTTCCAAAAACTAGTCTAACATTCACCTGAGAAAAAGCTGGTATCACATTAGAAATCTGCTTTTCTGTTTATTCCTACCAAATAGTTGAAAAAAAATGTTATCTCTTCCTTATCATAAGTAGCTTAAAACTAACCAGAAGCATAATACATTTCTGAGGAGGTAGAAGAGGTGTGGCAGAAAACTGTTACGCCATAGCTCTGAAGAAAGACAAATTTTACATGATTTTTCATACAGAAAACTTCTTTAACTAGAATGCGTTTTAGGTTGCAATGCAAGTTGTAACCAGCAATATGTATTCTATCTGTTGAAACCAGGTGGGGCAGTTTTCTTTACCTCTTCTGTGACCCATCCTCCCTCCAGGGAAGTGTCTTCTGTTAGTGAGCCATTCTTGCTGCATGATTGATCAGATTACATCATCCCATTGTGAGATGCTCCACAGAGGGGGAGAAGGCAAGCTTTTCCTACCTAGATAAAATCTGAGATTTGGAACACCAAGGCAGCTTTTTTCTACTGGATTCCCAGGGGGAGACCAGGCCCATCTACACTACCACTGGACCTTCAGAGGAAAAACTAAACTCTTCTATGGGATCATTGCTTCAACAAAACCACATCTCTCAATCCAGGAAGACTGCAGCCACCATTTAATTGGACTGCTACCAACACCCTGACTGACAGGGTGTCAAGTCGTATTCTGACTCTTCCAGTGGATTTATTTTGTTTTGGGTTTTTTTGTGGGGTTTTTTTTTGTGTGTTTTTTTTTTGTTTGATTTGGTTTTTTGTTTATTTATTTTTTGTCGGTTTTTGTTCGGGGTTTTTTTGTTTTGTTTTTTTTATTGTTGCATTTTCATTTTAATTTTCCTAGTAAAGAGGTGCTATTCCTATCCCTACATCTTTGCCTGAGAGCCCCTGAGTTTCAAAATTATAATTTCCATTTCAAGAGAGGCTCCTGCCTTTCTTAGAAGACACCTGTCTTTTCAAACCAAGACAGAATGCATCCCACATGTTCTGTAAGTGAATTCTTTTCGGGCCATCCAGGAGATGCTCAGCTTGATTCACCCTTTCTTGCCATTGGTTACTGTGACAAGCTGCTGGTAAAAAGTTGTCAGGTTCCAAGCAGGCATGGCTGTACTTCATGAGTAAAAGAATGTGCTTAAGGATTCTACCATCCCACACATAATGTGAACCAATATCAAGAATAGTAGATTTATTTTAAGGGTGAGAACAGTTAGGGAAAAAAGACAAAAGAAAAGATTTTGTAAAATTGAAACAAAATAATCACACTAAAAATACAAGATATTGAGATTTGGGTTTGATTTGATTGGTTTTGGTTTTTTTTCCAATTCTCAGTTTTAATAAAAAGTTCACTGTCTTCACAATTTTTTTTTTCTCTCTCCTCCAAATGCAAATATTGAATCTTATTGGTTCAGGTGACCTTGCTTCTTCATTAAGGACATTTTTGTAATCGACAATTAGCCCTTTTAGTCAGCTGAAAACTACTCTGCTATACTTACACACTAGTTATTTTAAATAACTTCACCTTTTTCTTCCCTTGAGATCATGTTAATCTTGCTTAGCAATCAGCCTCCCAGGCATGCACATGTAGAGCCATAAGACACAGGAAGATGACTGGGATGGATATGTTCTGGGTCTGGCATACAAACAGAAACTCATAAAAACTATCTGTATTGTAATGCCACATGAAAAGGAGTCACCTGTCTGACTAGCCAACATGTTTCTGCATCTCTGCAGACAGCCAAGATTAGTAAATGTTTAACCACCACATTTTCAACAATGAGTCTATTCATTAGAATTAGGAGGGAAGGCATAACTTCACCACAAAAGAGTGTTGCACCAAGGCTATTAAAACAGAGATCAATTTACATGGTACTGGCAAAGATTGGTTGAAAAGACAGGTATATTTTCATGCACACCACAGGGCTGGAAGGCCTTCTGAAAAAAGAAAATAATTAATAAGGACATGGAAACTTAAGTATTGTCAAAAAAACCCCAGCTTTTATGCTTTCAATGAAATCTGTAACAAAAAAAATTGTGTCCTTTCTTTATAAGCAGTGACAAGTTTATTTCGATTTATACTTGAGAAGATACTAAGAGAGGTAAATCTCTCTTATTTTCCAAGCTTGAACGACATGATAATATTTAGACCCCAAAAAACCTGAGCAACTGAATATCTTAGGTTTCTTGTCAAAATTGATGTTAACTACCATGAAAATAAACACATCTATAATCAAATCCTAGCATGCTTCCTTTTGCCTTTCAGCTTTCTGTGCCAGATGTACAGCCATGCTATTTGTTCTGTGGGAGATTTCTTGGATATAATGTGGAGAATGGCTGATTGATGTAATGTTTATTTCAATTTGAATGTTGTTTTCATATTTGATTAGAATGAAGTATTAAATTAAGTATTAAGCCTCTTATTCAATGGCTGCTGAAGTCCACTATTTGTTGCTAAACTTTTCACTTGTATAGCTCTTTTTTCCCTTTTCTCCCAAGAGTGACAAATTTTAGATTTTGAGAGTAAGGGAACATTATGAATATCGTGTGGCTAACACCTGATCTTCAAATTGAAAAGAAATGCTGAAATTTTAATAATGCATTTAATGTTCTGAAACAGAAGAGAAAGAAGATAAAAATAATTAATAAACTCCAACACAATTGTACTGTGAAGAAAAAAAAAAGCAAGATTAAAATTTCTCTTTTTGAATTTGCATTTGTGTCTCTTGTATTTTACATAGAATAATCACGTGGAAAAAAATGGAAATAATGTTTTAAGATCTTTGAAAAAAGAATGATTTTTAGCATAATCATCTTGGCATAAATTAGTATTACTAATGCATCTTTTTTAACTGAGATGCTGTCATTTGGAACCCTAAACAACAAATAAACAATTTATTTTGTACCAGTCAAACTACACATATCTGGATTCAGTTCTTGAACAAGTGAGGGTGAGAAAATCCACAATTGTTGTTTATTATCAAGACATGATGTTTACCATTGTAGAATAATTTTTACCCTATGTTATTTAAGGTTTACTGCTTGTTTCCAGTCCTTAGTTAACTAAAATGCTCCTAAAAAGTGATGACACAGAGCTACACAAATTCAGACTGAGATCATGCTACACATGTTTAATGAAGAACATATTAAACCTTTGGGACACCTTACACAGAGCTGCAGTAAATCCTTTTTGCCATGGAATGAAGTGGTCTCAACACTTAAAATGATGTTTGGTGTGTTTGGTTGCCTCTTTGTATGTTACAAAATTGTGGTTGTCACTCTGGATCACTTAGTGAAATTGATTGTTCTGTAGTCTGTTAGTCATTAGGTTAAGGTGTAAATGCTGGTTTTGGGCCTTAAAATCTACTGATCTGAAAAGCAATACAGGCAATTTGGAGAGTAGTGGTGCAGATCTTTTCAGAATAACAGTCTGAACTATTTCCTGCAATAGGCTAGTATTCAGCCCTTTTATTCAAACTACATTTGCCAATGTATACCAATTATTTCCTGCCTTACAAATAATTTGATGTTCATATTACTTCTCAAACCACTTCCAGTTCTCTATGCTGTTCTCCTCTTCTGAATAAGGAAAGCACTATTCATAAAATATAGCCTAGCAAACAGTTAATAATACCAATCTGAAAAGTGACTCTTTAATAGCTCCTATTAAGGAAGCAAAAACAAAGTGATATAATCCTGCTATTCATGACCTGTTCATGAATAGCCAATGAGGGTGATTGTAAGAGAAACTGTAAGCTGATGGCTCGTGGCTGGGACTCATCATAAGTAAATAAATATACAGTGTATGTGGCTCTAACACACTTTCCCCTTCATGATTTTGGACTGTAGTACATTTTTCTCTCTTTCTTAATCCTTGGTGACTTAAAAACAACAACCACATATGCAATGAACAGCAACTCATTGTAATTGCAGGTGATGGGTGTGAGCCAGGTTTGTGCAATGTCGTTGATTCTGCTATTAGGATAGAAGTTATATAAAACTTAGGAGCTTGCACTCCACCATTCATCTGCAAGCAGACTGGAAGATCTTCTTCGAAATGACTGGTGTAAAATACAATCATGAAAGAATAAACTGTTTTGGAAAAGATTTTGCATACTTGCTTAAGAATTTTACCTTTTCCTATTTCTACTTTTAGGTAGAAATAGATATTTTTAGGCATTTTAAAATTTGTCATTTTAAACAAAGACTTTTCCATGATGGTTTACTGGGTTTAAAGCATAAATAATGCTTAAATCTGAAATGCTGAGTTCATTTCCCATTCATTATTTCCCCACTCACTGGGTCTTTATTTAATGGAAGATATTAAAAAATACAGATTCTTTACTTACAGGGAATCAGTTCAGACAAATGTTTAATGCTCAAACAGCCACCAGGCATTGGAATGCATACCATCTGTTTTCTTCCATTCCCTGTGTTTGTGTAGTCAGCTTTCCCAATGTAATCAACTTATTCGCTAGGAAAATAAACTGTGATCCCTATCTGCCAATTCCATTTGTCCATCTGTCTACCTATCTGTCAGACTATATCTGCAAGGAGGACGTAAAAGGGTAAAAGTTTTCTGAATAATTTTGAATACACACAAATAGAAAAATCTTTCCATGATTATCAGATCTTTTTTATTTTCCCAATTAAAAGTCACCAATAAATCCTTGCAAGTATTTTACAATATAGAAAAAGAAAATATGTGTAAATAACCATACTGTAATATAAAAATATTGAAGTATTGAACAAGTATTTATATACATTTTTTGTCAACATTTGTTGCCAATTAACATGAATAGAGAAAGCTGGATTGGTCTATTACTTTCTAAAATGAGTATGAACAAACTAAGAATTAGGGTCTGAACTACATGAATTTTGATCTATTTGGAATGCTTTTTGTTCAAAACTAGTCATTTGATTTTTACTGCAAAGGCAAAAATCAAAGGCTTCGTTTTAAGTAAATTAATTTAATCCAGAATCATTTATGTACTTTATCTCTGATAGAATCTAATAACAAAAATAGCAAAAATTTTAAAAGTTGTACAAAACAATACAAGACACCTAACTGGATTATTCAGAAGTAACTACAAACATATATGCATGCCAAATACATGGTTTTAGTTTTGCTATCATTTTAATTATATAGAAAGATTCAAAATTTAATAACAAAAATCATTGTTTACTATGCAATTACTAGAAAAGGGCAATAAACAGCAGCTTAGACTCAGAAACGTTTTTGCATTCTTATTATTTGAAAATAATAGTGACTCATTTCTGAAGAATATTAAATCTCAAAGCACAAAACCAAAAAGATCAAGTTATTTCAAAATTATATACTTGATTATAAAGCCTGTAGATCCATCTACATGTCAAACTACTTTATGCTACTTAAACTACTTTATGCTATTTAAATTATTTTGCACTATTTAAAGCAGGCCATAATCCATTGTACCAGATTTTGATTTTTAATGCAATCAGCATTATAAAACACTTCTGACTGTAGCTGTAGTAATTTCTGTGTGCATTTTGCATTATTTGAGCCCAGTTTCTTATTTTCAATAAACTGCTGCTGAGATCTTTTAGGCCACAATCTAAGGGCAAAATATTTTTTTTAGTATTATTTAACTTAATTTTTATATATTTAAGTGTATTTAATTATAGGCTAGTAGCTAGTCTTTAATTCTTTATTTTAGCTTCATGCTAAGAATGATTTCTAAGTACCTTATAGATGTAAGGACATTCCTTCTCTGGGGAAGTATCAATCCTCAAACCAGGATACTCATGCAGAACCTAATGTATTATTACAGTTATTCTAGTCTTGTGAGATACAGATTTATTGCTGCTAGTTTTGCGTGTTTGTGGATTTGCTTGGCAAACAATGAGACATCTTTTGCTGTCTTCCATTACCCACTGCTGTGCTTCAGCAAGGCAGTAAAGGCTGAAATNGAATTACTATTTCCTTTGATATCTGATTTTCTAATATTATTGTTTCTAAAGCACCTAGGACTAGGTTAAAATAAATATATATATATATATAAATAAAAGAAATGTATAACCATGGGCTTGCTCTGCTAGAACTAGTTACATTTTAAAAAGGTGTACAGGTACTAACTGCCTTCAAGATCAGTTAGAGCTTATCAACATATCATAAGGAGAGAGTTTATTAAAGTTTCCTTTTTCATGTTACTAGGCCTTTCAAAAAGCTGCTCTCAGATGTTGGTAACGTAAGCATGAGAATAAATATTACACTAGAAGCCCTCAAAAACAACTTATTTCCGTAGAGCCAGCAAATTCAAGTCTGTAAAGGAAAATGTAAGTTTCTGTTTAAATATGTAGCATATATTTTAAATTATATTCCTTGTTAATAATAGCTTCAAGTCTCTTTGCTTATTAACATGTTGCTGCTCTTGGATGAGACCAAAAGGAACATGGATGTAACCCTCAGAAGAAAGCAAGCAAGAAAGTAAGGCCAGATTGTGTGACATACGGCATGGCAGTCACTGTAGATATCAATATAACCTCAGTAGCACAGATATCAGCAGTGACTAAATATCTTAATATTTATTCATTTTCCCAGACAGATTTCACAGCCTGACTCTACTCAGTGCTGCCACAAATTCTATCCAGCCTGCTAGCTCACATGCACCTGACATAGTGTTGGTGCCTTGGGGAAGGATTGTTTCTATTTTCATAATAGAAAACTAGTTTTTCCCTTTGAGGATATAGAGTTTTTGATTGGATTGTATTGTCAGAATCTACGAAATTCAAACATTATTTGGAGGAGTCAAGTGCAGGCAGGCAAACCTAACACTGTTGGCCATACTGAAAAATAAAAGAAAAACAAAGGTGGAGAAGAGCTTCAGAAATTTGTCATTCATTATTTCACCTCTGATATTGATAACAATGAGATGATTCAGAGGCGTGAACTACAGAAAGCCACTCTGAAATCAAATGATCTCTCAGATATTGAATGTTCCTTTGAGTCCCATATACTTTTTTCCCTCTGATAATATGAACAATATAGTGAACATTATAAAAATAGATATCAAATTATTAGATTAAAAATCCTTCTCAAAAACCACGACTCATGTGTTTAATGCATTGATAACAGTGAACCTATTGAGTAATCCTAAATAATAAATTGCTTAGCTAACTATCAGATAACACCCTTGGTTATGTCATAGCTAATAAAAATTTGGGGCAAAGCAACTGTTTGAAATGTGTCTGGTGTGGACCAAATATAAAACTCTTTTGTCATCAAAACCAACTATTTGAAATGTAACAGTCAAATAATGAAAGGCTCTGCAAAGATTTTAGGAGTCAGCTCCTGTGACATGAAAAATAGGACTGAAAATAGAATTCTATACCCACCACTCTCAAATTATTATGCTTCTGTTCATCACGTAAAGGCTCACAGAATAAAAAATATATCTGGTTGATATCGCAGCAGTTTTTTAATGAAAGATTATTAAAATGCAAAATCTAATTAGCGTCACTGATATGCTAAGGTTATGAAATTCAAAATTTACTCCTTGTTTTCCAAGAAAAAAAATTTCAATCATTTATTCCATTTTGCACAAGTTTTTTAACTTCTTGCAATTATGTGATAATCTAATTAAGTCATTAGGTATCAAGACAGTTATCACAACAGAACTGCATCCTGGTAATACTTGTCCAAAACACATTCCCCTACAAAGATGCCTTGGCTATGTGCCAGGGAAGAGGGAAGGGGTAAATGCCCTTCTAATGAAAAAAAGAAAAAAAAGAAAAATGTCTATAAAGCTCTGATTGAGACAAGACTTATTCTATTCTTATGCAAGTGTCAGAGTGAGGAAATATTTTAATAAAATCAGAAACCTCCGCTATTGTTTTTAAAAGTGGGGAACAGTGTTTTGTGCAAATTCAGATACCTTGTCAGTATGTGGGAATATTAATCCTGCAAAACTCACTGTCTTAGTTGTAGGCTGCTCCATTTTAACTCTCTTTAGTGAGTAGGAGGAACTCCAGACAGATGACTGACATCTACAGGCATTGGTGTTCTGTTAACTGAATGTACCTGCAAGATCAAAAATTCATAAACACTGAGGAAGGCAATACAGGGCACATTTTACTGGATTTGAAACTGAAGTTTGTCCACATGTACACATAAATTCTCAAGTAATTTTTAGGTGATATCTATAAGTACTATTCAAATAAAGCACACAAATCAAAGACTGTACCTGACCTATAATATGCAACCAAAATGACTGAAATGAATGGAATTATTGTGTGAGATAATGGTATTTTCATGACCAAGGGTAGAAACCCAATCTAGGGTTTTNCATTACCCACTGCTGTGCTTCAGCAAGGCAGTAAAGGCTGAAATCCTTGAATCACATGGATCTTGAGTAAGCTTGTAAAGCCTGGGTTTAAATCCATAAATTTAAAATAATGTGAATTACTATTTCCTTTGATATCTGATTTTCTAATATTATTGTTTCTAAAGCACCTAGGACTAGGTTAAAATAAATATATATATATATATAAATAAAAGAAATGTATAACCATGGGCTTGCTCTGCTAGAACTAGTTACATTTTAAAAAGGTGTACAGGTACTAACTGCCTTCAAGATCAGTTAGAGCTTATCAACATATCATAAGGAGAGAGTTTATTAAAGTTTCCTTTTTCATGTTACTAGGCCTTTCAAAAAGCTGCTCTCAGATGTTGGTAACGTAAGCATGAGAATAAATATTACACTAGAAGCCCTCAAAAACAACTTATTTCCGTAGAGCCAGCAAATTCAAGTCTGTAAAGGAAAATGTAAGTTTCTGTTTAAATATGTAGCATATATTTTAAATTATATTCCTTGTTAATAATAGCTTCAAGTCTCTTTGCTTATTAACATGTTGCTGCTCTTGGATGAGACCAAAAGGAACATGGATGTAACCCTCAGAAGAAAGCAAGCAAGAAAGTAAGGCCAGATTGTGTGACATACGGCATGGCAGTCACTGTAGATATCAATATAACCTCAGTAGCACAGATATCAGCAGTGACTAAATATCTTAATATTTATTCATTTTCCCAGACAGATTTCACAGCCTGACTCTACTCAGTGCTGCCACAAATTCTATCCAGCCTGCTAGCTCACATGCACCTGACATAGTGTTGGTGCCTTGGGGAAGGATTGTTTCTATTTTCATAATAGAAAACTAGTTTTTCCCTTTGAGGATATAGAGTTTTTGATTGGATTGTATTGTCAGAATCTACGAAATTCAAACATTATTTGGAGGAGTCAAGTGCAGGCAGGCAAACCTAACACTGTTGGCCATACTGAAAAATAAAAGAAAAACAAAGGTGGAGAAGAGCTTCAGAAATTTGTCATTCATTATTTCACCTCTGATATTGATAACAATGAGATGATTCAGAGGCGTGAACTACAGAAAGCCACTCTGAAATCAAATGATCTCTCAGATATTGAATGTTCCTTTGAGTCCCATATACTTTTTTCCCTCTGATAATATGAACAATATAGTGAACATTATAAAAATAGATATCAAATTATTAGATTAAAAATCCTTCTCAAAAACCACGACTCATGTGTTTAATGCATTGATAACAGTGAACCTATTGAGTAATCCTAAATAATAAATTGCTTAGCTAACTATCAGATAACACCCTTGGTTATGTCATAGCTAATAAAAATTTGGGGCAAAGCAACTGTTTGAAATGTGTCTGGTGTGGACCAAATATAAAACTCTTTTGTCATCAAAACCAACTATTTGAAATGTAACAGTCAAATAATGAAAGGCTCTGCAAAGATTTTAGGAGTCAGCTCCTGTGACATGAAAAATAGGACTGAAAATAGAATTCTATACCCACCACTCTCAAATTATTATGCTTCTGTTCATCACGTAAAGGCTCACAGAATAAAAAATATATCTGGTTGATATCGCAGCAGTTTTTTAATGAAAGATTATTAAAATGCAAAATCTAATTAGCGTCACTGATATGCTAAGGTTATGAAATTCAAAATTTACTCCTTGTTTTCCAAGAAAAAAAATTTCAATCATTTATTCCATTTTGCACAAGTTTTTTAACTTCTTGCAATTATGTGATAATCTAATTAAGTCATTAGGTATCAAGACAGTTATCACAACAGAACTGCATCCTGGTAATACTTGTCCAAAACACATTCCCCTACAAAGATGCCTTGGCTATGTGCCAGGGAAGAGGGAAGGGGTAAATGCCCTTCTAATGAAAAAAAGAAAAAAAAGAAAAATGTCTATAAAGCTCTGATTGAGACAAGACTTATTCTATTCTTATGCAAGTGTCAGAGTGAGGAAATATTTTAATAAAATCAGAAACCTCCGCTATTGTTTTTAAAAGTGGGGAACAGTGTTTTGTGCAAATTCAGATACCTTGTCAGTATGTGGGAATATTAATCCTGCAAAACTCACTGTCTTAGTTGTAGGCTGCTCCATTTTAACTCTCTTTAGTGAGTAGGAGGAACTCCAGACAGATGACTGACATCTACAGGCATTGGTGTTCTGTTAACTGAATGTACCTGCAAGATCAAAAATTCATAAACACTGAGGAAGGCAATACAGGGCACATTTTACTGGATTTGAAACTGAAGTTTGTCCACATGTACACATAAATTCTCAAGTAATTTTTAGGTGATATCTATAAGTACTATTCAAATAAAGCACACAAATCAAAGACTGTACCTGACCTATAATATGCAACCAAAATGACTGAAATGAATGGAATTATTGTGTGAGATAATGGTATTTTCATGACCAAGGGTAGAAACCCAATCTAGGGTTTTTTCCCCCCTTTTCCTCCCTTGACAAAGATTCAACACTGAGTTGAGGAAATTTAAACTGTAAGTAATGAATGTCTTTTATGGAAACCAACATTCATTTTTCAAAGGTCTTTTGCAACTTGTCAAGAAAAATGTAATAAATGGGATAGTGGGGTTTTTAAGAAGAGAATGATGCAGCAGTGTGAAGGTTAGCACTATAAGGATCCCAAGAAATTTGAGAGCTAGAATCTGTCATAAATTTCTGTACAAATTTGTTTAACCTGGAAAAAGGGGTAGAAGAGAGAAAACAAACTGAAGTAAAAGATATCAATGTTTTCCAGCAATAGAATAGTGCAAAGGGTTTCCTAATGACCCACAGAAAAGGATCAAAACTCCATAGCTTATGCAGTTTAGAACTGGACTAATAAAAACATTACTGAAAATATTGAAGAAAAAGATTCTATACAAATTCATGAGAGACAGATGTTTGCTCTATAACCCAAGATAAATTTTCTCGTTCTGACTACCACTAGCCCTTGATATTGAAGAAGAGCCATTCCAGGATGAGTATGTATATATATATATACATCCCTATATATCTCTATATGTAGAGAGATATCAAGGCACTACAGCTGTTCAACCCTAATTATCAAGTGGATTTTTTTTTAATTACAGAAATTTATTAGATTTTTACTCTTTATTAACAGAGATGGATTTAAAAAATAGCAAACAAAACCAAAGAGAAGCAGAAATCAGTGTCAGAATCTTAAATAAGTTATTGTTATACTGTATGTCTGCTGTTACCCCCTTTTGTGATCTAAAGTATGTGTCAAGCCAGTAATAGATCACAGACTGAATCTGAAGTAAACCTGATATTAATCTGAAACATTAAATTATCCTGTACACACATATTCCATTCCTCTTTGCCCTGTTCATGCAGTACAGCTTATCCTAATTTTTGTCCTACTCTGTGCTTATCTTCTGAATAGAAATTTTTCACTGAAATATAAGTCAGTGTGCCCAAAATATTGTTCAACAAATATATTTGAATAGTAATTACTGATTTATTAAATATTCCAGACTACAGAGGTCAGATGAAATCATATTCCCTTTACAGAAAATCAATCCATTCAGTTGTTTTGGTGACTCCTGTCCAGATTTTTCGATTTATCTTACAGAGAATATTAATCTCATTCTTGAATAGTGTGAAAATCTGTTACAAACCAAAGAGAAAGTCTGTTTCTCTATTGTATTTGGGAAAGTGGATCATGTGTTTTTTAAAAAAAGAAAAAGCAAGAAATGAAAGGCACATGCAAGTTTTTTTTATCAAAGTAAATGTCATTCAACAATCAAGTGTGTCAAACAAGGATATGTAGGGCCAGGATCAGCATGCTGCAGCAATCATCTCTAATACCCACCATATGCCTTTAAGGATGGAAAATGTGACATGTGACAGATCGCTGGAGATGAACAGGAAAGGATAATGGCTGTTGGAAGATGTTCTCCACAGCTCCCTCCTGCTCGTCTTTGCAGAACAGGACTGTTGGAGAAGTCAGAAAAAGAGAGTGACATAAGAAGCTTCTTTCATAGGTTGCGTTTTTCTGTTGCTAGTGTGATGTTTTAATTAGTATTAGTTCAATTACTCCTGATCTACAGCAGAACAAATGAATTTTAGGTCCAACATCCAACATTTCATCCTAAGCAGTTTTTAAAATGAGAAAGAGAACCCTTTGTTTGAGAAAGACACTATTTAAGGGGAAAAAAAATCCTCTCTTAAATCTTTAATTTTAAAATTTTCATAGAGAAAAGCTACTGTAGGGGGACAAGAGGTAAGGAACAGAACAAGAATGTATGTGTGATACTTGTTTGTCACTGGTGGCTTGAGGGCTCCGGGGGTCCCCAGGTTGCTTTCTCAGCCCTCAGCGACACAGACCCGGCTCGCCGTGCTCAGATTGTTCCTTGGCTTGCCGAGCTCTGTGAACCGGCAGAGTGAAGAGACCGAGATACGTAGCAAGCACAAATCTGCAGTTTATTAGCTACAAATGTATCCTACTAACATATCCAAAGTAAAAAGTTTTCAGGGGTTTATATATCTTTTAGGGGTTTTACAATTTGCACCAATTACTAAAGGGGATTCTAAACCTAACCAATCCCTAAGGGATTTTACCTTTAAAATCAACCTATTGATGCTAAGAAAAAAGGACCAATAATATTACAAAGAGATAACAAGGGGGTCTGCATTCCATTTCTAAATCGTCACCTAGCCAGCAGTTTCTTATCTCTATGAATTTTTTCTCCATGGGGGCCTTTCTAGGGATTCAGGGAGATTGTCTGTTTTGGGAGCACTTTCTGCTCCATCCACACTTTTTCTTAGTTTTTGATTTCTAAAAATGCTCTGTGACTGTTGTGCTTCATGGAGACAATAGAATTCCTATATACTTCACAGCAAAAAATCTGACTTTTTGCTCCACTCCCTGACCACACCTAAAGCACATATCTATGTAATTTTTTACTTTTTATTTTAAAGTTACATTCCCTTGAAGACGGATTAGAATATTACCTTCAAAAATGCTTCAAAATCTCAACATTTCAGAGCAGTCAAGGTCTGGCAAAATATTTAGGTTTTTTTTGAGCTCCACTGCAGAAGCATTAATTCATAAGAGCTTATACTTTGATGGAATCTCCCTATTGTTATACTGACAAGATTTCCTTGTGCTTCTCTTGGGATTCATTGTGCTTTTTGTTTTTTATAACCCAAATCTCCTTTTGGAAATTAACCCTTACCAATCCTGTGTGTTATCTAAATATCATGCTTTTATGGTTTATCAAGAGATGTTTGAGAGCAACTGTGAGTTTACGCTTGTAACAGGATTTCATGTTCTATCCTGGAAGCATATTCTCCCAAGGAGTCATAGCAGCCCTTGCATCTAGGGCCTCCTGTACCACTTCTCAAGCTTTACATAACAATTAACCCATCAGAGCTGTACCCTGAGATCTATGACTTCACATCGCATGCAGAAGTTGTCTGAAAAGGGAGTTGATGAATGAAACATTTCTAAGCATTCATTTTCTTCCAATCTGCATACAAATATGCATTGTTTTTGAGGTTAACAATATACAGCAGTAAACTGTTCCCAGCATAAAGACTGGGAATGTGTCAAACAAGAACAATATGTGTTTACAGTGAATGTATTGCCTTTTAAAGAAGCACATGTTTATGAGCACATGCAGCGACAATCTCTTTTGCCAGAGTAGTGAATGTATTGTTTCTCATTCGAAATTGAGGTAAAAAGGGTGGCTGAAGGTAAGGTCTCCAGGTGATGGGACTTGTAACAATGTAAATACCTGTCTGTAAACTGGTCAAAAAGAAAACCTCAGCCTAGGAACGAAATGGAGACAAAAAGTAAACAGTGTGAATAATAGCACAGGTGCAGGCTGTTTTGAGTTAGAAAGGATCTTTAAAGATCATCTAGTTAGTTCCAATACCCCTACAGTTGATGAGGAAAATACATCAAGCAACAGTGAGTGATGAGAGCAAAGTGTTGCAGTTAACAAGAGAATTGATTCAAACTGGAGTACTTCAAAAATAAAGGCCATATCAGCAATACTTCAGCAGAACTTTTTTTCAGCATTTTAAACATTTGAATTTGTAATGCAAATTTTTTTCAGGATTTTTCACAAATGTATTAAAACTATCAGTGTGTAATATAGTAATATCCATGTGTATATTGTAATATTTTATAAGAATTTATAGTAATATAATAATAACAACAACAATAATAATTATAATACTTTATCTAGAAAGAAAAAAAAAAACAACAAAAATCAACCACCAAAAAGCTGCCAACCCCCAAAACAAAACAACTCAAAACTTTAAAGGTTTATCTTGAAGGAATTAGAGGTTGGATTCAATTAGCTAAAAATAGATAATATTTGTTATTCTTTTCATAGCTCTCTTATTGTTTTGAATATATATCTTCTCTCTCATGTTCTTAGAGTAGCCTCCACTTGCAAAAGAAGTGAAGAACCATTGAGCTCACTGCCTATGGCAGGGTCATCCCAACATGAAAGGACAATGTTCAAGGACCGCATAAAATTAAACAATCATGATTCTTAATATTTTATGAAGTTTCTAATTTTTCTTTGCCCACAAAGGTAGATAAGACCAGAAGAAACATAATATTTCTACACTAAATAGGATATCACTAAACAATAACCCTCTCTTCCGTAGGATAGATTGAGATTCAGAAAGTTCAGGTGAGCTCAAGGCATCCCAGGTACTGACACGCCACATCATTCCCAAGACTGTTTCCTGAAAGGTACCTGAAAACTTCCAAGAGAGTCTAATTGGGAAGCCTTTATCAGAGCCCAGCTGGAAAGCCTGGGTGGGTTCAGTTCTCTAACCTTGATCCTTGTGAAGTCTCCCCTCCTACATGCACAGAAGAGATTTATGTGTGTTGTGCCTAGGCACAAATTAAAGTTCAAGGAAGCACAGCAATTTCTGAATTGTTTTAAGTTGACTCATCACTGGTTGGTAATATGCCCATCTGTGTTCTTCAACATGCCCAGCAGAAGTTCTTTACGTCGGTACCTTGTGCGAAAAAGACTGTAGTGAAACAAAGTACTAAGCTATCAATCAGGAAGGCCATAATTACTCAATTAATATGGGTGAGAAAATCTAAAAGGTCCAAGCATGAACAAAAGTCTTTGCTCTGTTAGGCTGTACAGATCATCCACCAAGCAAAGAGACAGTCTTATCTCCATAATATAAAGCATTTCAGTAAAAGCAAAGAATATATCCATATCTCCTCTCCAAGAACTTGAAATATTTCAAGAATTATTCTCTTAAAAGGAATCTGTGACTTACAGACATCCATAAACAGAAATAAGTTGAAAGAGAGGTTACCCAGTGAACATTTTATGTGTGTTGTTGACATTTAGAAACAGAAATTTGTTCTATTTACCTAGTAATGAAGCAATATTAATATTTACTGCATTGTGCAGACAAGGAGCTCGTGAGCATAAATGACATCTTAGTTGATTTTCTTCACTGAATGAATCAACAACACTGAATCAAGGACATCCAGTCATTCTTTTTTAGGAAGAAATTTTGTAATTTTTGATCCAGTTTTAGAAAAAAAAAAACAAAACATTTTGGGCTAATGCCAAGCAGTTTAAATAACGTCAGATATATAGAAAATAGTATTGCTACCTATTTTCAAAATACATGACAAGAAGGTGGAACAATGGAAGCAAATCAGTGCCTGAAGACTTTTATGAATTGAGAGAGATGCAGAGCTGTCTATAAAGAAAGGTTCTCAACAGAAAAGACCAAGTCCAGTTGTAATTTACTGAAAACTCTCTTTTGATCTAACATTATTATACCTTGTCACCAGCAGGACTCAAAGGGGAATACATCAGAAAACCCTTCATTAACATTTCCTATATGTGAATTACCACAAGCCACAGTTTGCAACAGAGTTCCAGGCAAATGGATTTTTTCCACTGTCAACACATTTGGCTGAAATTTAATTACATCAAATCCTATAATATTATCATTATCTAATTATCAATATAAAAATTTATACTTTTGCTCTACCTCCAACCTCATACCACTTATTATGAAGGAAGGTTTAACCATACCTTCTGAACGTAGCCAAGGACCTCTCAGGGAGCTCCAATTTGTTTGGAGTTCTCTCAGTGTAGTAATTTTCTTGAAAATTTGGAAGTTATAGAAACATAAAATCATAGAATGTTTAGGATTGTAAGGGACCTTAAAGATCATCTGTTTCCAGCCTGCCTGCCACGAGCAGGGACACCTGTCACTAGGCCAGGATGCTCAGACCTCCATCCAACCTCAACTTGAGCACTTCAGGGAATAGAAAGTCTACAATCTCTCTGGGCAAAAAAATAAAAATAAAAAAAAATGAAATAATAAAATACCCAACCACTCTAATTCTTTCACCCTCTGTTGATAGGAGAGATACTTTAGTTCTGTGATCAAGTCAGTGGCTCTCCTCTGGACTCACTCCAACATGTCTCCATCTTTCTTGTGTTGGAGGCCCCAGAGCTGCTTGCAGCATTTCAGGCAGGGTCTCACCAGAGCAGAGTATAAAGGCAAAATTAATCCCTCAACCTGCTGGCCACACTGCTTTGGATACAGCCCAGGATGTGGTTGGTTTTCTGAGCTGCAAATCCATGTTGCTGAGTCATACTGAGTTTTTTACCCACAGATGCCCCCATGTCTTACTTCCCAGGGCTAATTTTGATCCATGCTTCTCCCAGCCTGTACTTGTGTGTAGGATTGCCCTGATCCAGGCACACGACCAAACCACTGAGACAGCTGGTAAACTAATTGCATCAATAATAATAGGCTTCCAATAAGTACTATTCCTCAAACTGTGACATTTTTGCTTTTGTCTTATATCTGTCACAGGAGTATGACTACAGCGAATATGTGATCTGTGTCTTACCCATTTCCCATTAAAAGTCTGAGGAATTACTTGTATTTGCTTCAGAGCAAGTTATGCTCGTCTGGACTAATCCCATAAAATCAACAGCCGTGAACTTAAACAGACAGATGTCTGAAAGGCCAAAATATTGCTCTTTTGAGAAAGTGATAAATGCCCGAAAATGACAGAACATTACTTACTGTTTTTTTCAATGACAATCCTACTGTTAGACATTCGTTTCTAAAGCAGAAGTTCTCTCTGCATGAGGGACCAGATCAGTCTTATGTTCTTTCTGAAACAACCTGCCTGTGATCAGTGAAAAGGAAAACTACAACATTGGTCCTGTATTGCAGGGTGTATCAACACACAGTATAAATTCAGACAGATATTATGTAGGAAAAAAAAGAAAAAGCTTAGAGTCCTCTAGTTTAGTGTTTATTGTTTTCTTCAGCTTATTTTTTTTTATTGGTTACTTTTTAGATTTAATCATATATCCAGATCTTACTTCCAGAATATCAAATGCAGAACTCAAAAATGAGAAATGATCTCTTGTATCATGTCTGAGAACTACATTTTCTTTGGGTTTGTGATCTCCTTTGGCTCTGGGAAGTGAATTTTTACGCATGGGGAACAGTTTGAACAGCCCTGGAAGCCCACAGATATTTCTAGGCATAATTCTGCCTCCAGCCACATTCATACAGCATTAAATCTAGACCTGTTCCAGATTTACAGGGAAAAATTGAATTTTTTTTTTCTCATTATAGATTCTGTTGCTTTGGCAGTAGAATGGGCCAGAGTATTCTAACAAATCCACTGATGAAGGAAAGGAAAAGTTCACTCTTTCCATGCATATTGGGTAGAAAATATCATTCAATAGTTATATTCACAGGGGGAAGGAGAACAGATGCAGAGACATTTTATATCTTTGTTGCTCTGAAAGTTATGGTGATAACAGTGCCACTTATACATATATTTATCCCCAATGCTTACAACTGTGATTCACTCTAACTTTCCAACTGTTCAGGCATGTGGATATTTGTTACAGTAGTGCAATCCCATTGCCACTCGGATTTAAACCACACATTTCTTTTTTATTTCTTTTCTGGCTAACAGCCCAAATCCACACAGCAGGTGCTGTCTTAGGAATGTCACCATCTAATAAAAGTACTGTAACATAACACAGAACCAATAAAAATTTCTTTGCATAGACTTTGCTTTTCCTGACAGACTGGATTCCTAATAAGACAATGTCTACAAAATCTAAGGAAGATGAAAATATAAGCTTTATTGTTAAGTAGATAATTTTTCCCCTTGTTTAGACAATGAACTCAGATATCAGGTGACAGATGCTGTGTGAGATTTGTACAAACCTTTCTCTGTCAGCAAAACAGGCAGGGAAATGGGGAACCCTGGCATTGCATGTTGTTTTCATTATTTCTTGGTGAGAACTGTGACTCCATTCATGGTTGGATAAAGGATTTAATCGAGGAAAATACAATTAAAACAAGAGGACTGGGGTAATCAGCAATTGTTTGGTAAAAGATTTGCAGATTCATTTTTTCTGTAAAATGTGCATGGATGTAATTTTCAAATTTAGAATTTGTTTGGATGCTGCTTTTACTTATCTATTTTGTAATGCAGAGCATTTCCAGGCAGATTTAATCTGAGATATGATTTAAACACCCAGTACTTCATAAATCCCATATACACAAAACTAATTAGCAGTTCAAACAAAGGAAAGATTTCAGCTTCCAGCATTTATTTTAGAAGCCCTGAAACTGGGAACAAAAGTCATTAGACAACAGACTGAAATGCTGAAGTGCAGACACAACAGTATTTTCAAGTTGGATGAACAGAGTAGCATTACATCCCTAATGACTGTTTACTTCAGCTGTAGCTGCTATTCTAATTGACTTTTTTATTTTTTTTTTTTCAAAGACAGACTCCCAAAGCAAGGTTCAGAGGTGGAATATGTTTAAAAAGTTATGTTCAAAAGAATAGGACGCATAAGATATAAATGCATATGTTTGTTCCTCTTTTAAAACTCTTTCAGAAAGTTTTCCAGCTCTCAATCTATTTTGGCTCTGCAAGATATCTAAAATATCACAAGGTAAAAAATGTTGATTTTTGGTGTATAGAGGTAGATAATGTTAAACTAAACACTTAACATAAAGTATAGTTTTCAGTGTGGTAGAACAAGTCATGTTCAAGCACATGGTGGTTAATTTTGAGAATTTCTAAAAGAATATGTTTTTGCCAAGTGCAATGTAAGTGCTTATACAAACAAGAAAATTCACTTTTGCAACATGAGCATACAGGTCATTTTCTCTGTAAAATTATCATTTATCTTTTTAATTCTATATTAAAATTGTATTTCAGAATTTGCACCAAGATTTCAAACCAGTTTAGAAAAAGGAATTATATCTCAGAATAAATTGACAAAATAATCATAACCCAAATAAATATGGAAATACTGTAACAGAGTGATTTGATATAGGGGACTACCCTCATTCAAGACAACAATCTAAACATGAATATTTAACTACTAGAAATCAGTAGGGCTTAATCACAGCTAAAAATTAAAAACATACTTAAAATTTTCCTGACTCAGGGCCAGATCAATTAAATAATATCACCAGATTTTCACAGTGACTCATACACTCTATTAACAGGCTTTCCTTCAAATTGTAACAAAAATCTGATAATATATTGGGCATACACTTGGCATACTTGCATACATGGGGTCTACAGGGGAAGAAACACAATTTTTGTAATGCAAGGCAGCACAGACTGATGGTCTTGAATTAAAATATTAACTGCCCTTGAAAGCTGTTTTTATTTACCTGCTAAAGGTAGTATTAGTCTTTAATATGTCAAAAAACATTACACTGGAAGTCACTTCAAGTATGAACATGCATCAACACTTAGAAGTTGTGGTTTTTTGATTGGAAATGAAGAATCATAATTATTAGCGCAAAAGTGCTGATTAATTCTGCTTTTCTTTGAAGTGTGTGTTTTCACTGGCATTAACTCTGTTACAGTATATTCTTACACACAGAGTGCTTAATGGGGCACCCCTTTATTCATTTCCTTTCTTCTTAGCAGAAGCAAACACTGCAAAAAAGAAACAAAAGTAACTTTCCAAAGACTAAATGAAAATTGCTAAGACAATTCCATTTTTCTATTTCTTTCACACTCACTCTTTTTTTGTTGTTGTTTTTTTTGGGGTTGTTTGTTTGTTTGTTTGTTTGTTTGTTTTGTTTTGTTGTTTTTTTATCTTTACTCAGAAAACATAGAGCCTTTTCTATGTGCTACCTGTAATTAATGGAAAACAGTTCAGAGAGAGAAAATGCCTGCAGGGAAGGGTTTACTTTCTAGTAAGGAGTTTGCATTGCAAGTAGCTGACAAAGGATTTTGTTTTCCAGTGGTACCAGAAAATGAAAAACTTCAGTTCTAGAATACCTATCTACTGAAAAATTTTCTGCACATATGATAAACAGAATTAATTGCTGCACTAGCTTTGCATAGAAGCTAAATTTCTCTCTCCACAATGTCATTATTCCTCCTATGATGAGACTTCAATGATGTATCGGGATGTCATTGTGCTAATTCTATATATTCCTGTAACAAAATCTAGTCTATATATTCCTGTAACAAAATCTAGTCTCCTGGCAATTGACTAAATAAAATAAAGAAAATCTTCCCTCTTTAAAAGATTTGTTGGAAGTGGATACAAGAGCCAGTTAACAATAGCAGAAATCTCCCCTACTTGATGGAGCTTAATGATAAACAATATAATCTCCATCCATTATAACAAAACACATCATGAATAATCGGTTTATGTATTATTGCAGATAAATAAGTCTGCCTTATTATTTAATTGTAACCTATGCTTTTACGAGTATGCTGACCAGCTTGTAAAACCTGTGACTTTGTCAAGTGAAGCAGATTGTCAGAATTACTTCATAGACCTACAAACTTAAAGGTTAATGTAACACTCAGCTAAATATCAATGCACAAATACCTTTGCATGCTAATCAATATCAAAGCATCTGAGCATTTCATACTGCACACTGTGTGTTTGCACCTCTGCTCTGATACAAGGAATTGTCATTTATCCCTTTCATAAGTAAAATTTAAGAAACAGAATCTGGGAAATAGCTCACTGAGTAAAATTCCTGTAGGACTTACTATTTTTCCCATCTACAGTTATCATACATTTCAGAGACATATTCTCATTAATTTTATCTGATGAATATACTACTTTTATATATATTAGACTACTGATAAATGGACATTTATCTGAGAGGTCAGTTTTCATTATTGTTTTATAAGCAAATGGGAGTTGAAAAGAACCTGGAATAAATGGGGTAAAAAGCAGTTTGGAAGAAACATTTTTAAATGTATATACATGTCTGTATGGCTTTATGGCAAGGCTTTGGTAGCTAAAGGTTTATAAGGGTGGCTTCCGCAAGAAGCTATCAGAAGCCACCCACATCTGTGACAGGGCCAATGCCAGTTGGCTGCAAGACAGATCCACCCATGGGCTGAGGCTGAGCCCATCAGCAACAGTGGTAGCACCTCTGGGATGACATGTTTAGATGAGGGAAAAAAAATGCACAGCAGCAATTGCAGTGGGAGAAAAGAGTGAGAATATGACAGAAACAACTTTGCTGACACTAAAATCAGTAGATGGGGGGAGGACTTCCAGGTATTAGAGCAGAGATTCTATTGCTCACAGTGAGGAAGCTGTCCCCTTGTCACCCTGTGTGACATCAGCACTGGAGTGGATTTCCTGGAGGGACCTGTAGCCCTATGGGGGACCCATGCTGGGCAGCCTCTTTCTGAAGGACTGCACCCCCAGGAAGTGATCCATACTGGAGTAGGAGAAAGAGTGAAAGGAGTGGAAGAAATAATATGTGATGAATAGCACAAATCTATTCCACATTCATCTCTGATGCTGGCAAGAGAGGAAATAGAGGAAATCAGGAGTGAAGAGCCCAAGAAAAAGGGAGGTGTGGGAGGAAGGTGTTTTAAGATTTAGTTTTTAATTCTCATTACCGTACCCAGATTTGATTTTTAGTAAATTAAACTAATTTCCCCAAGTCGAGTGTTTTGCCTGTGATGATAACTGGTGAGCAATCTCTCTCCACTACTCATGAGCCTTTCCTTATATTTTCTCTCCCTTGTGCAGCTGAGAAGAGTGACAGAGCAGCTTTGGTGGACACTTGGCATTCAGTTAAGGTCAGTCCAAAACAGTGTCTGTGCCATATTTAAGAAATAAGTCACTTCCCTGTTTATCACCCACAGAACAGGCAGGTATTTAGAGGAAATTCAGTACGTAGCATACTAGGAATGTTATTAGTTCAAATAATCCACTGTTTTGGTAAGGAAAAAGAAAATGTTTTCTTTGAAAATCTGAACCATCACCATCAAGAATGTTTGTTCTTAGGTAGCTCACTTCATTAGAACTTTTTTCCTTAAATGCATTTTTCTTCATATTTTTAGTGAGTAATTTTTAAGTATTTGTTATACATTTGTAATTCTTGTAACCTTTTGAAACACAAAGAATATCTTTAAAACCTTCTATGAGGAAGATTTTTGCAAATCTGCTCATTGAAGTAAAAAAAAAAAAGACTTTTTAGGTAACAATCTTAGCAATATTTGGTTTTACTTGATAATTTTCTGATAAAATTAATAAGAGAAGTGTTTAAAATTTTAAGTAAAGGGGATAAGAGAACAGAAAGGAAAAAGAATGAGAGAAAGTAAAAGGAAGAGGAAGAAAAGAAGAGAGGAGAAAATAATGAATTTTGAATTAGCACTGGATATTAGGGAAAAAAGTTTTAATTACCCAATGTTTTTCTGCAGATATCTAGAATGTAACCATAAAATATGTGTACAGAACAGCTGTGATAATTCAGGTTGTCTGTTAGCTTTGTTCTCTTTTTTTAGTGCCCAGGTTTATGTTTGTGTATAAACAAAGTGAGTATCCTCCAGCAGTTCAGTAATACACCCGTCAGGCTTTTTTCTCGCTCTTTTGGGGAGTCAGGAGAGTTTGTGGAATTTTACAGGCTGCTACTAAGAGGTGGGACTGTGGTGGTATGTGAACATTTTTCCATCTGTTCCATTGTGACTTACGCAAATTCCATGCAGATAAAGAAGAGCTGTTACATCTGACAGACCTCCCTAGGCTGCACAATAAACAGCAGGAAAGACCACCTGCTACACAGAAACTCATGTTACATCAAAGCAGCAAGCATGGCCCAATCCCAATCAGATGGCAGCAGAACTTCTAACCACAGCATTTGTTTGCTAAGTTAGAAAAGTTTAAAAAGAGACCTTCAGACTAGATGTAAAAAACCCTTTCAAAGATTCTCTAGAGAGGTGTAAATATTTTTCATAAAACAAAATGAGTTTATAATTGGTCTTGCCTGCTGTTCATCATTTGTTTATGTATGTATTTCCCCCAGATTTCTTTCATTTATATATCATGGCTTCATTAACATTCACTTATATGAACTAAAGTCCAGATTCACTCAGGCCATTGGAAAATGAGGTAATTCACTACCATGATTTAGCCTACTCCTTCAATAAAAGACATTTTCCTTACAAAGGAAAAGAAAATACAAAATTCTTGATGACAAGCAGAAGCTAGGCCTTTCTTTATGTAAGATTTGGTGTTTTGAAATATTTTTTTACTGCCTTAAAGTGGAGTGACAGCAAGAATAATGGTGATGAGTAATACAGTTTATTACTGAAAGCAGTGCTGAAGATGATAGAATAAAAGCATTAGAAAATAATCCCTTTCACATTCTGCTACTGAAAGAATAAGTTTAGAACATCGTCTCTACATGCTTCCCAATATATCTCAAAACTGGATCACTGAAAAGAAATCAGTCTTTATTTCTGTTTTTACTGCTCCTGCCATTATCTGTAAATACCAGGATAATGTTCAGAAATGTTGTGAGTTATAAACTTGGGAATGAGAGTGTAAGTACCTAAGCATACCCCCTGAGCTACAGAAGAGTCATTAGAGAGTAACTCAAAAGCTTCTAACTATTGGCCTACATTGGATTCACACTGACGACTTAGTGCAGAAAAACTCCATATGACCTTACTAGTCCCTTGAGCAATCAAATCCCTCATATTTTACACCTGGACTTTTTAATGAATTGTTGCAATAACAGCAGGTTTGGGGAAATTGTGTTCTAATTAATATAATGTTCCACAATTTCAAACAGCTGTGTATAAAATGAACAAAACCAAAGTTGTGTTTTAATTTGTTCTAACAAAGGAATCAAACAAATAAGATTTCCTAATTATTTTTACCCCTCCCCAGCTGAATGTCTAATAACTGAAGTGTGGACACTGAGTTTTACTTTTTTTTGAAACAGAAATTTTTAAAGGAAAGCAAGGTAAAACTATCTAGAGCTAATAGAGTGGGAACATAAATTTCAACACAATATTCTAAGTTTGGCTATGCATTCAAATAAGCTTAAATAAGAAGAGGAATAATGAAACTCTCATTGCTATTGCAGTATATATATTAGTCCACCTTCTATTATGAGTTAGAAGCATTGCTTAACAGAATAGACGTGAGAAACCTTAACAAAGTTTTTTGGTACCACAACTGAAGTAGCTGAAACATTGCTGCTAAAAATGAGAATCTTGAGAGAAGACTGAAAGAGACTCTTTAACAGTCCCCAAGAATTCTCATGGTTTTGTCATTTTTCTCTATACTTATATGTAGGACGCACAGAAATGAACAAACCAAATTCATTCATGCAAAGAGCTGCTTTTCTGAAACTGTCATTCCAGCACCTAAGATCATGTTCTCATTCAAATGAAATACATTTTCATCTCCTAAAGTCTGTATGAAACATATATATTTGTTATGCTTTCCAGATAAAAATATATAGCCACAGAAGAACCAGGAATATATGAACAGAACTATTATGCTCTTATTTAAACTATTGTAATATTATTTCTTACAGCTACTAGAGAACAAAAAAAGACATATGTCTTACTGGCCAAGTGTAGAGTAAACAGATGCCCATTTTTTTTCTCTACATTTAACTTTGAATTTCATTAACAATCTCATAACCAAAACAACCGCCAGCAAAACAAAACAAAAACAAACTTCTGTAAGTACTTAAGGCAGTATGAATGAGGTTTAGAATATGGGGAATAGAGAATCTATATAGGTCTAATAGGTCTGCCCATGTGTGATCATGATTCAAGTTACTATAAACTTGATATGCTTGTAAATGAAATAATCTTAAAGTCTCTGAGTTCAGGCCACATGTGAATTGCAACATTTGATACAACTTTTACTTTGCCTGGGAAATACCTAACAAATGAGCTAGGATTTAATGAGGTTATCACCCCTCACATGGAGGAAAGCAAGGAAACCTAAGACCTAATTTTTAATTCTCACATATGCATAAATTAGGGGTAACATCATTTAAGTCATCCAGTTGCAACTGGGTACCTCTGGTACCTTCTAAGATAATAGGCTATATATTTTCCCTTATGGTTTCAGGAAGCTCTGTGGTGTTAAGAGCAGACTATTTTTGGATGAGATATGAAGCAAATCCCAACTGCTTGCATTTTTTCAAGATTGCATAACATTTTTCAGAGGAGTCAAATGTGTTAATTACAGTGTTCTGGCCAAATTAAACTGCACATATAGTTGTAATCTCTACATCTGATATTTCCTCTGAAACTCTACCTAGCTCTGGTGCTCTTGCCCTATGCATTTGGGCACTATTGAGAGCTGAAGGCGACAGCAGAACAGAGTGTTTGTGGTGGATTCAATGATTTTGCTCACTGTTTACTTTGGAAAGCACCTTGTGATGCCTCATAAATATCTGGTTAACATATGTAGAAATTTGAACCACTCTACAAAGACCACTGCCAGTGGTCAAGGTAGGCATGCCTTTGTTGCAGATGTATTTTAACAAGATAGCCCAGACACTTTGGTTTGTTTGTGAAGATTATCTTACTTTGCAAGCACATTTCCTGAATCTATATTAGGCTTTTTTACTCAAAGGCCATTGGCCAAAAAATTTAATTGGAATGTTCTCTCTTACACATGTGAAGGACTCCTTGGTTCTCTCAGGCAGATCTTATCACTTCTTATACAAAATCTGCTCACATTGATCTAATATTTGACTAAAAGTAACCTACACAATGTTCATATATGCACAACAAGCAGGATCCACTACAATCTATTATTAATCCCTGATGCAAAGTCTGTAGCCAAGAATTTCATCATGGCAGATAACCAGGCACCTTTGGGATCATCCTCAGACATATAGCTTAAGAGACACTCTAACACGTATCAAAATCCTTCTTGTGCCTTTTGAGTAATAAGATTCTCTAGTAGCATCTACAGTATTCCCCATCAGTTAAACTTTTCTCTGTATGGTCTTCATGCTATATATATATATAAATATATATATATATATTTCAAACATATATATTAAGTAGATAAAAAAATAAACACGCTACCTGGGCTATTTGTCGGTTGTTTTTTTGGTGGTTTTTTTGTTTGTTTGTTTTTTGTTTGGTTTGGTTTTTTTGGTTTTTTTGCTGATTAGAAAAATTATCAAGAACCACTTTGTTTTGAAGGATTTCCAATTCTTCATGAGCTTTCTCAAGTGCTTAAAATTATAGTGATTGATGCTAACAGATGTTATTCCATATGATCACTAATATTATCTGATGATTAACTTCTAAACAACACAACAATATGCTACTTGAAATATTCATTTGCAGATGCTACAGAAAGCCATTAAATTTCCTTACTATTCAAAAGTCCATATGAGTACTGATATTAAATAGAAACACCTGCTGCATAAATATTCTGAAGCAGTCATTCCCAATTTATCTTGCATATAAGGGAGGATTCTTTTATGATGAAATTCAAGATGGTTGAACATCAATATTAAGAATTTGAGAACTGTAGCTCTAACCTGAAAATTAAGCTGATGACTGACTTGCTAATTGTCTAATAAAAATTTTATTGAGACAAATTTACTTATAAACAGAGCAATGTGCAAACTGCCTTTATCTTGCTAAGCCAAAAAATATATTTGGAAAATATAATATTACTGAAAAAAATAATAAAAACCACAAATTTTAAATGTCATTGCTTTTCTGATAATTATAATTTTGGAACTTGAAAATTTTGTCTAAAATGCATTCTTTTCCTTGCTTGTAATTGTGCTAAAATATTTTCCGTGTTCAGAAATTTGAAAGCCACTTATTCCTAAAACAAATAGATTAGTAAGGCCTTTCTTACCATTAGATCTTTAAATGTCAACAAGAAAATAGTATAAATATATTTTCTAATTTAAAAATTACCCCATAACTTCATCTAGTTAGTGTTTACTTTGTGAACCAAATGACAGAGGTGACTGATTGGAAATAAATCGTGACCAAAACAGAAAGATCCAGCCTGAACATTACCAAAACTAAGACGTAGACACATATTTATTTTCTAAATTCACCTTCATTTGTCTTTGACTTCTTTATCATGTTTCTTTACCCCATTATCTTGCAGATAATATTAAAAAATCTGTCCTGAACTATTTTCCTACTGTTGTTTCAGATGGGTTACAGAAGTAAACCAAATTTGTTCTTTTCCTTGGGAAAAACAGTGTCTGCTTCCTTTTTCTCATTTCCATAGTACCTTGATGCTTATATTAGATCAAATGCAAGTCAGCATTTGTTACAAATGAGTGTTTGAGATTGCTTAAAAAAAAAAATCATCGGCAAGGGTATCAGCAAAAGCCAGATTTTATATTAAGTGACTGCACAACAAAGTGCACTGATAAGATTCAGTCTACTACTTACAGGAGACTTAGGGCACACCAAGAAAAACAAGCAACATCAAAACCAAACAAAACCTAAACAATCAAAACAGAAATTAACCAAGAACCATCTAGGGGGGTGTGGGGCAGTGTGGTGGGGTGTATTTACATGCCTATGACAAAGGATAGTGAGAGCAAGGATCAAAAGGAAAAAGGTCTAAAAGCCTAACAGCACTCAACAGTACTTTAACTTAACTTAAAGTAACCTTAAACCTAACAATTTAACAAATGAACAACAATTTATATCTAACTTAATTTATAGCTTAAACTTAATTTATAACTTAACTTTAACTATTTAACAGAGGAATAACACTTTACAGCATTTAACCTAACATAATTTCAAAGTTATACTTAGCAACTTAGCAAAACAACAACACTTAGCAACACTTGGCTTATAACTTATGTTGAACTTAACCTCTAAGCAAAAGAGCAACACTTAGCAGCATTTAAGAAGTCATAAGTCACAAGCTTATTTACAGGCCTAACTTACTTCAATATCCAAGATATTTGAACATTTAAGAAAGCAGCATTTCTCCCAGATTTGCTACAGCATATGCACATTTATGCACCCAGACAGAAAGAGTCAGTGCAAGCACAATTCCTGTGAGAGATTCCCCTCAGATGTCAGTCGAATATTCCCTTTGGATGCTTCCATATCTCCCGCTGGGTCAGGCCTCAAGGAGAGAGTCATTGGCCCAGGATTCAAACCTCCAGGTACAGCAATAAAAAAGCAGCAATAAAAAAACCTGAGGGTTCGCCAGCTCTGAGAGGTGTCCCCCTCAGAAGGAGATCACTGGATGCAGCCTGCTGCCATTCAGGAGAGCTCAAAGGGTCTCATTTTGACCACTGGTTATAGGCGGAAAGAGAGTGGGCTTTGTCATAACAATGTTTCATCCTGGCCACAGTTCGGGTCAGGGCATTGTGAAAGTGTGAGAACAGGAATGTTATTCCATTCAGGCAAGAACAATATTTTCCAAGGCTGTTAATAAGGAAAACGGGAGATTTTTTTGGCAGTTCCTGGGAGCAGACAGTGTTGCTGATAAGTTCTGAAGATCTGAGCCCAGGTGCTAATTTTCAAGGCCAAGGCCAAGTGAGCATTTCTCAGACCACAGTGAAGCCTGGAAAGAGGGAGCAGGATGGACCACTACAGCATTAACTTGTGGGTTTTCATTATTTTAAAATGATATTGTAATAATAATATAATTTTTAAATGTGGCTACTGTAGCAGATTGCTCATTATTGACCATTTTACAAAGTCTCCTTCTCAGTTATCATCCTTTAAACTGAATAGTTATAGATAGACTTCCTACAAAAGAGACAACATGAGACAAGACTTTTAGAGTTTTAACAGTATTTAAGGATTGAGATTCTGCTGCTGAACAAAATAAGCCTCTGAATAATTTTACATATTTAAGTAAAATTTATTCAATCCACTAGACATCAAGAAAATTATAAGCTGGAAATTGTCAGGATTGTGGCATTATGTAAGAATGTAAGAATGTTCAGTGATTTTACTTCTGATATCTCTTTTTCATTAGAATTAATATGTTCTCTTAGACTAATGCATAGCACACCACTAAAGGGCCATTTCACTGATACATGGCTGTTACAAACATAAATATATAATTTAGCTATTCCAGATTTTAATAGCTATGTTTCATCACAAATTAAAAAACAAAACAAAACAAAACAAAAAGTGAAAATGAAAGTTTTAACATTTGGCAACGTATTATTCAAAACAGCTTTCTTAACATTCTGCTGCTTGCCCTACCATTAAGTACAATATGTTCTTATATATTTTAAAACATCAAAGGACAACATGTTGCATAAACACTTAAGCAAATTGTGGTATCAAAACGTTAAATGCCTCGATAAATCTCAGTGTACATTGGCTAAATGTACTACATCTACAGGGCTAAGCAGTAATTCACTGACAGATCCAGATATGGAAGGGAAACCAGCATTAAACGTTGGTTTGTCTAGTAGTATTATTCTGTTGATTCCTTTTAAGAAAAAATTAAATATATTTATTGCATGACTGGTAGAAGACAGTATGGTTAAGTGTCAGTGAACAAGAGCTTTTCTATTCATCTACTTTTGCCATGTCTGAAAGAAAAAAATATATTTCTTCACATCAGTGAACTATTCAATACTGTAAACAACACCAGTGACCCATTAACTCCAAACCCTGGGAACTGTTATGAGGGAAGATTGTAAGAATTTTGTATTCCTTTCCTTATGCTTAAAAAAAAAAAAAAAGCATGAAGTTCAGTACCATAATCAGAAACGCCACAGTCTAGTGCCAAAACTACAAAAAAAATTGAAGTTTCCCTGCAAGAAGAAATTTAGAGAAAGAGAGGCAAATAGATTTTCATAATTAACTGAAACCCTTATTATATGTTGACAAGAAACTCAACATGACCTGGAAGTCTGTGCATCTCAGAAATCCAACTGTATCCTGGTCTACTCCAAAAGAAGCATGGCCAGCAGGTCAAGGGCAGTGATTCTCCCCCTCTGCTATCTTACTGTGAGATCCCACGTGTAGCACTGTGTCCAGTTCTGCCATGTCAAACTTAAGAGGGATGGAGAAAGTCCAGAGAGAGCCATGAAGATGATCAGAAGGCTGGAGCAACTCTCCTGTGTGAGACAGTCTGAGAAGCTTGGGATTGTTCAGCCTACAGAAGAGAAGGATCCAGGGAGCTATTGTAGCCTTCCAGTACCTCACGGGGACCTATAAGAAAGATGGAGAGGGATTTTGACAATGCTGTATAGCAACAGGACATGAAAAATGGATTTAAGCTGAAAGAGGATATGTTTAGATTAGATATTTGAAAGAAAATCTTTACTGTGAGGGTGGTGAGGCACTGAAACAGGTTGCCCAGGGAAATTGTGGATGCCTTGTCCCTGCAGGTGTTCAAGGACAGGTTAGATGGGACTCTGAGCAAGTTGGTCTAGTGGAAACTGTCCCTGCACGTGACACAGGTATTCGAATTGGATGGTCTTTATGGTCCTTTTACAACTCAAATGATTACATAATTCATGTTTATCAATGCCAAAGAGAATTTGACAACCAAGATACGAATGAATGGAAGTATATATGGAAAATAATCTAAATGACCTAGTAAGTTATTTACCAATCTAAGCAGATAAATGCAGATAAATGAGATATCTGCTAGTTTGTGGGAATGTACCACTTTGAAAATCAAGCTATAAATTTTGATAACGAGTCCGTTTAGAATCATGTGCCGAAGATGTTCTTAAATAGCCAATGATTCTGATCATAAAGTCCAGCTTCATTTAGGCAACATCTTTTAAATCTCAGGTTGCTAATTTGTCTTAATTTATATTATAGAATGCTTCTATGCATGATAAAGAAGTGGAAAAAAATTTATGGGCTGATAGCTGTAAGGGTGCATTTTTATACACTATTTATCACTCTGTTCTTCAAAAAAACACTATTTTAGGTTTAGAGGCACTAAACCTTTGGAAAATTTGGTGATGAGATCCAAGTGTCTTGATATAGGCACTTATAGACAGGGAAATAAAGTGTTAGTAGGTCAATAGAGAGAAAATCTCAAACTAACTGGCCTGAAAAAAAGAGATTTTCAGGTGATTTATGACTTAATGAGGTAAAGGAATACAGGAATGCTGTTCTAAACAACAGAAACAGTAGAGTAGGAAGATTTTGCCATAAGTGTAGCAGCATCATTTGGAGAGAAAATGGATATGGGTGTGAATGTGTGATCAGGGAGAGAGAAAGAGAGAAAGAAGATCATATTCTTATCATCCATTATTAATTAATTAAGACAAAATAAGCACTGTGGCATGCTGTCTGTTATGGCCATGTTCAGGCGAGGGGCCAGAAGCAGCCCCTGAAGCTGTTCACCACGTTTCCACTTTTATCATTGTCTTACTCCTTGCCAGAAACATGCTGATAAATCTTTGCTTTGATTTGCAGTGCTCCTCAATATTGACTTTTATTTAACAATTTTTGGGTTAAAAAAGGCAAAACTGTAGCATTTACAGCCTGGAAGAATGAATGATCTAGATCATCTCCTCAAATACCTTCCATGTCTATTCTTTATCTTTTTTTCCATGTCTCTCATACCATAATGCTTAAAGTATTAACACAGGATATAGGAATATTTTTTATGGATTAACAAACCTTCAGTAATAATGGTATTGTAGGTTACTTCATTACTAAAATGTTGGTTTTCCTTTTGTTCTTCTGGGGTACACTGACATAGTTACCTACTTGTATTGGTAGTGCATATTGAATTATTTTCCTTATATATTTTTACCTAGTTATTTTTATTTATTTTATTTGCAAATATTGAAAGGGGGTTATCATTCTGACTTAGAGAAAGAAAACAGTTTGCAAATAAGTCACGTCAGTACTCTGCCTGTGACTGAATCTAAATCTGTCTCTTTAAGTGCTGAAGTAGTGCACTAGACAATTCCATCTCTGACCTTGTGAGGTGTAAGGAAGAAAGTCTCCAGGTGTTGGTATGGAGTAAACTGCACTTCTTTGTGATTTGCTATGTAGTGTGAATGACTTTCAAAATGGCTTCTGAAAGAGATTTAAGAACTCCACACTGTTTCAGAATGATCATGCTTCTTTGAGGAGGTTGAAAATCCAGCTTAAACAAGAAGGAAAAATGTAATCAGAAATCTTAAACTACCTAGCCCGGGCTTAATTCAGGTTGTATACTAGTTCCAGATGTAGAAATATATGTTATGCTTGTTAAGACATTAAACTTCCCCTATTGGCCTATAGTTGTTTCCCCACTGATACTTCTGAAAGTCTGTCTGTGAAACAGTCCCACCACCTATATATTCATATTTATAGAGACCATGCATTTGCACTTGCTGATTTATATATACACGCAAAGTTCTTTGCCTTTTTATGCTTACCTGTCAGAAGTTAAAGATTTAAAATACTCTCCAAACAGTCCTGTTTTCAATAGGGTCTGCTGTAACTATCTAGACATGTCTAGAACAAATTACGATTTTCTTTTTATTGTCAATGTCTGTGACTTAATCATGTGTTCATTTTATGCTGGCTATTCATAACATCATCAGCAGTGGTGTGAATTACCTAATGTGGGATCATAAAACCTAGCAGAGTCCTGTGTAGAAGTTAGAGTTTTAGCCATAAGTTACCATGCACCTGAAGTCTAGAATCAGAAACAGAGCAAAGTGTAGCAAAACTGTCAAATGAATAGCATGTGAACACTGGTTAGAAATAAGAAAAGTACTGTTGTATTGTGCAAATGACAAAGAGAATGTCTGTACACAATTCCCAGTTATTCAAAATCCTTATGGCTAGCAGGGGTTAGAGTACTGCTGTAAAAGCAGTTTCATACTTAACATGCCTGCTCTGCTCAGCCGGATCATGTTCAAAGTACTACAGGTATTTCAGATAGGCTGTTACAGGGTTAGGAGTTTTTATACACTGTTTGAGTTATTATGTTATCCTGAATAAAATATATACATTATATAACAAAACCAAGGGATGAAATATTAGTATTACAGGCAGCTAATTCATCAAAAACTATTCATAGATTTTTTTGTTGTTGTTCAAATGCTTGATTCTTGTCACTTTAAAGGTATGCCTTTGAAATTAGGTATTCCATTCAAACTCTTTGGGTTTTTCAGTAGGATTATTTAGATTTTTGACGGTAAAATTACTAGATAAGGAACCTGTCTGTTTTTCTTACTTCCAGAATTACTAGAGGTGACTCTAGTGGTGGTCTGGGAAAGTCGCTCTGCCAAATAGGCAAAACAGAACTATCTGCTATACCAAGAGCAAGAGGACCAAGAGAGTCCTTTCATCTCTCCTTTTCCTATTTTCTATTTTTCTATTTATGCCTCGGGCATAAATGTGGAAGCCTTACTCTCCGTATTTCTTTATGGTCTTAAATACTTTATACTTTCAAGACCTGGCTCTCTTTTATCAGTATAACACCTTCCTCATATATACATAGTATTTTGTAGCTGTAATCTCTGAATGAAAACATTTTAGAAACATGTAGAGGACTCATGTCAGATGCAGACAGAGTTTGAAAATGTTGATTCTGCTTTTAAGTAGAGCACAAATTTGTCAAGATAAAGAGAAAAACATTAGATGTAATTTTACCTTTTTTGAAGTGAAAATATACATTTTGAGTTGACCACATATATGTGACTGCTCTATTTCTCAGCATATAGAACTGGGACAGTTTTATAAATATAAACATTCAGATTAAAATATTCACAGAGATAAACTTGTATTTATTTATTTATTACATTGGATCTTTCATGCTAAAATTAGTCTCCTTAGAGAGGTTGTCTGGAAATGGAAACAATACAGAACCAAATATTCTTCTGTAGGACACAGCCAAGGATAAGGGATTTTCTGTGCTGGTATCTACCTTTGTAGAAGCAATGCAAGTGGCAGAGAGAGGAAATACATATTGGGGAGGAACTCAGAGTATGTCAGGTACTTGCAAACTTCTTATCCTATGAAAGTTACAACTTGTACAGGATAACAAGGAAAGGCAGACACACTTCATGTGAAAAAAAAAGCAGTATCAATTAAAATGTGCACAGCAGAAATAAAAGAAATCCAATGTAATTTACATAGTGGACATTTATCAGTCTGAGAAAGGATGAAATCTGTTGTGTTTTAGAGATAAATATGAATTAAAAGAAAGTAAGAAATCATCTTCCAAGACAGAAAAGGCATTAAAAGTCTACCAGACTTAAAGAGCTTGAGGAAAGAGAAATAAAGATGTCAGACAGATGGAAGGTTTGAGTTGTTTACACCACAGTTTGGCACAGAAAGCAAAAACCTGTTGATCCTGCCTTAACTGAATGTAGTTTCCTATACTACAAACACATGAAATAGTTCTCTAAACAATTATCTAGGTCCAGATACTAGACTAAACCACTGAGGAAGAGCGTTTTACAGGAGCTATAAAATGCACACGTTCAAAGAAAAAGGAAAGAAAAGGTCTAGTGACAACCTGGTCTAAAATAAAGCATGAAAATCACCACAATAATTTTGTGCTGTTTTATTCATATAAGCCAAAAGCTACCTTTCATTTTTTTTCTTTGAGAGTCAAAGACTTTACCTCCAAGTTTTAAAAATTCATGACCTGTTAAACTGAGTCATGTTTTTGACAAAGACCCTGAAAAGATTGTATACCTTGTAGTTCTGAACACATTCAATAGCTAAAACAGTAGCTCCCCATCTTTTTCAGTTTATGGATAATTTTTTCCAACGATGGTCCAATATGGATTCATTCACGAAGTTATAATTTTGCAGACTCCCACACAGATGTTATAACATTGTTTTTTTAGGCATAGCTAACGAAAATCTAAAAAGAAGATGAGGAAATCTGACATCTATGCTACCCCAGGTCAGCTGTCAGATAAGAACTAGATAAAGACTGAAAACCACGGAAACTACCTTAATACTTGACTCAGTTAGAAGGGAAAGTGCTTAGATCTGTGGTTCTCCCTCAATATATCTAAGCAGTTTGATGTTTGAATTCATTTTCTTCTCCAAGAAAAACTCATTTCTCATGTAAAAAAAAAATAATTAGTGTGATGATGCTTACTTCCTATTGTTTTTTGGGGAGTGGGGGGAGTAGGGAGAAGGGAGGGGGGGGCGTTGGGTGTTAAGAACCAGCTTCCTTTGTTTCCTTAATCAACATCTCCATGGAATTTCAAAACATAACCTCTTCACCTTTTCCAATAGGTAGCACAACAACAGCAGCAGAGGGTAATCATTTGCTGGCATGATGTAAACAGCCTTCTGTTTGAGGAATGAGAAATGAATGCTTCCTTTTGTTAACTACACTGGAGATGCAAGCACTGGTGGCTGGTGCTACATCTCTCATCTGTCAGCAAGATGCAGCAGAAGTGCTCAAATGCCTTGCTACCCTTCTTTGCAATTTGTCTGTTTCCATTTCAAGGCTGCGAGACACATTTTCTTGTGCAACCGAATTCAGTGTCAGAAGGATGACTTGAGAGGTGAATAATTTGTGCTGCCAGGAAGAATTGGATTTGCAGTCACCTTGAATAGGAAACGGTGCATTGTTATGGATTGTAACCTAAACTCTTGGTCTGCCCATCAGAAAAAGAGGAATGAAAACAGAACAGCATACTGCTTGTTCCTTATTTTACTCTTTTATAAAAATTACATTTCTTGTTATCAGTAATTTGCTTTAACAACAGAAGACTTGTTCATCCTGCAATATTATAAGGATGTACCTACTCCCACTCTCATGACTGGTGTTTCTGGCACTGGGAACCCTTGAAAGTTATAATGCAGCGTTGAATATGGCAATATAGATAGCAATTGGAATATGGATATTCAATAAGTAGCTAAAAAATGGATTAGAATGACATCATACATTAATAATGCACCAAATATTAAAAAAAAATAAATGGGGATGATATGAGTGACAGAATGCATGTTTGAAGATAATGATATTTTGGTGAAAGCATTCCTACACACACTTGGTGCTCTGTGCAGATCTCCAGGATATTTTTTATCTATGGGAGACTATGCTGTATAATATGCCATATAATATGATTTTGTGTTTGAGAACAAAATGCTAGAGACAAAAAAGGCAAAAATAAAGCTTTTGTCCACCTGGCTGCATAGTGAATCATAATGGTTTGATCTACTCTCTGCTAGCTATTTTCAGATTTTGAGGTTTTTAAATCATCAAAATGTTTATATTCAATTAGATAATAAGGGTGATTTTTTTTTCAATGTACATACTTTGTAAGTTTGGATTCTGAAAAAAACATCAGAAGTAAAGCTAGGACAATAACAAAAATAAATAATTTTTCCTATTTCCTTATTACATGGGTACATAGACACAGAAAAGCTTTAGACTCCTAATTTTCTAGATAGATATGGATTCTAGTCCTCATGTAGTCCTCTTGTCCTCTAGTCCTCTAGTCCTCACCACCTCATTGTGTTTGCTGGGGCAGGGGTTATTTTATTTTTTGCCAATAACTCAATATTTCTTTTCAAGGGAAAAGAAACCCAACAAAATCAGTGATTCAAATGGGATCATTGTAATTAACTTCTGATAAAAATATTCATGGACATTTTTTTAACATCAATAGACATTTCTGTGGCATTTTAAATTAGTTGAATTAAAAGTAATGTGTGGTAACATAAAATTTTAAAACATTTCATTATGTGTGTTCTATATCACTGTATGATGAGAAACTGAGAGATTTGAAATAGACTGACTATATATATTAAGCAATTTCAGTGGAGTTCAAAAAGAATTAATTGTTCCAAGATGTCTGCTAATTGAAGTTTATAACTGTGCTAAAAGATATTTCCCTCTCAGTGAACTGCAAAACATACGATAAACTTCTGTGAGCCAGTTTTGTGGTTTAATATGTCTGGGAGCCCACCTTTGCTGATTTTTAGGTTCCTCATTAGTAGTACTCCGAGGCCCAATTTCATATATGTGTGTGTCTTTTCCCTGGAAAATCTGAAAATGACACCAAGAAAAAAAAACAAACAAATACCCTAAGAAATCACAAAATGAAAGAGAAAAGGAATTTCTATGAGTACCCTGTAGTTATGAGAAGTGTCAGTACCCTGAGGGAAGACAACATACCATTTACTCCAGATTTAAACAAGGCCAAAAATGAGTGTTGTAGTTTGTTTTTGAATTAGTTCTATTAAACTGTTCATGTAGTCACCTATTCTATGTGCCATTACATGACCAATAATTTCTGTGAATAAAGTTTCAACAACATTTTCAGCTGAAAATATCGGGATCTTTCTTCCAAAAGATGTGTCAAGATGACTGGAGAATAAATAAGAAGTAATGGGAATGAAAACCAGGAGTTTTATTTCAGTTTCCATTTCCACTATGCTGGATCATATTTTTAATCAGTTCACACTCCAAAAACAAACCTCAAAAGTATTATTACTGGTTTTTAGTTCCCTATATTGCAGCAGAGCTACATGTCATCTCTTCAGATGGCCTAATACTTTGACATTTTCCTTAAGAGAGGAAAAGAAGTATGTGTCATTTTGAGAAGTTGATCCCTGTGGTGTAAAAACAACTAGCTCTTTGGCATCATCCTCAGTGCTTAAACAAAAATTCCATTATCACACCTCAGCAAAAATGTATAACTACATAGAGAGAAAGGATTTGTCAAAATCCTTTAGGTTGACAAGAAAACCAGAGGTAGGTGGTTTTTAAAATATTATCCTGAAACTTTTAAGCTAAGCCAAAAGATAGCCAAGAACTTAAGACATTTTTGCTCTTAAAATTTTCTGTCACTTAATTATATTGCATTAATAAGCCCCATACTTTACCTGTGCTTCCCCCTTGAGTACATGGAATTACTAATGAGTAAGTGGGCAGTTTATTTGTGTGTATATACATATCCATGCACACACACCCCCTCAATATGTTTCAGGAACTGTCCATGTAATTCTAAATAGGATTGTTGAGGTAAAATTCCCAGTTAGGGTGCATATATTGTTTGGGAATTTTTAAAATTTTTACTTTAAACCCTTTTTAAAATTTTTTCTTTTAAATTATGTCTCAATTTATATTATTTTATACATTCAAGTACTCTATACAATTTATTTAGGGAGATACTGAAAGATCTGTGGGAAAACTGACAAGAAATTTGTTCCCTAATTGCTTTACTTTGTGTTTTCCATTTAGATGCCTAGAAAAAGGTGTAATAGATGTAGAGAGTGATTTTATGATTATGTGTAGTATTTTTCTTGCATTTAAAAGTGAAGCTTTCAGCTTCTGAGCGTTAATGCCAGGATCTGTCCCAGGAGGTGGATATGAAGAGTCAGTTCTGTTCACTTCAAACAATGGTGAAAAGGACCATGGTGTTCTGAGCACATGTAGATGTTCCCAGTGGTATTCTTAACAACAACATTCCACTTCTCAGAAACAACATTTTGCCCTACATGTGACATTTACATAACTTACAAATTTTACCTATGGTGTCTTGCTTTAATTTTGTTCCATTCTCATGAGGCTGTCATAGAAATGAAGCCACTCAGACATGAACTGAAAATATCATGCACAGGCAGGTGTTTTCAGGACCTCAGAATTGCTTTAGGACTCAACTGGTGCAATTCCACAGAAGGAGAAGAAAACTGGGAAATGTGCACCTTCTCAGATTTTGACCCTTTGCAACAGACTTTTCATCTAATTGTCTATGTACTGTTTGAAAGCAGAGCATAAGCCTTAGTGTGTGAAATAAGCTAATACTCCTCTGACAATTCTGATCACAATAGTTATTAAAACTTCATGATATTGTAAGATTTATTTTCATTATTTTTTTATTAATATATTTTGGTTATCTTTAACATGATTAAAATAAATTGATATATGAATTATAAAATCCTTAAAAAATAAGGCTTTTCTCTTGAGGTAGTTGGAATGTAGATTAAGGGGTAATTTTGCTAAAGTGAAGGTAACCCCAAGCCTTCCATTTAAAGGAAAATCTTTTAACTTTTCAATTCTTAATACATACATATATTTAATCTGAATTTCATAAAATATGATTTAAAAAATAACTGTTAAATAAACAGTTCAGACAAAGCGATTCTTAAAGACAAGTATTGGCTTCCTACGCAGAAAAAGTACGCTTTCAGATCAAAAATCATACCTTTCCAGAATGGTATGTCTCACAGAGTGCAGACAGGAACACATAAAAATATCATTTTCTTCTTTCTGAACTTCTGATATGCTGTAATTTCTGTGTCTTTCTTGTTTTTTTGATATTAATTTCTTTCAGCTTCATGACAGCAGTTCAGTGCTGCTTCTAAGTACCACCTTAAACTATGCTCTTCAGATGCCCATATGTTAAAACACACAAAATCATGTGAATACGATACAATTAATATTTTACTGTATTTCTATTTGGTCATCTAGAAGTTTTTTTTCTACCTCATAGACAACTATTAGAAACAGAATTTGCCGTTTGACCAAAGATAAACAATCTCACAGACCTGAATCTGGAAAAGTTATTGCTAGTATAGTTCAGCCACTTTTCATTTGATATTTGATCCTGTTAACATTTATATATGAAGGGAATTAATTGAAACCTATTACTACAGTTATTTATTCTCTTTTCTTGGATTGTATAAGTACTAAATTTATTTGTTTGGAAACCAAGCTAATTTCTTAATTGCTTGCTCTTTTTGCAGCAGAATTATTTCTACTGTACCGTCTGCTGCTTTGGGAATGAGATCTATCTAAAGCTGTGGATATAAGCAAATTGCTTTTCAGGATGATATCCTTCTGCTAAATACCTGGATTTATTTACTTGTATAGGTAAAACACTGGGACATGATCTCACGAGGACAAAACAGCAGTATGTTCTATTACAGTCAAAGTTTTTAGTTCATTCCTTAAAACAGATGGTGGAATAGAAAGCCACTGGATTTACTATTCATTGTGCATAGGTAAGTGATGGAACACACCAGCCAGGTGAGAAGAGCGTGGTGTCAGCCTCACCAGACCATCAGCATGGTTCCTGTATATAACAGCCCTAGAGGTGTCTCAATAGCCCAGCCATTCCAAGAACAGCCTGTGTACATGACTGTGTTTTATCTCTTGAAAAAGTGAGAGATAGCATGGCAACTGTGTAGAGGGAGGTAAAGAATTATATCCTAGCAGTTTGTTACTTGGTGCTGTTTTTACCAAAAACACAGAAATTTCTGCACAACAAAATTACTATTTTCTCAGGTATATAATTACCTTCGATGAAGATTTCAATTGGCTTCTGTGCCTGTCTGTATATTTACAGCTTACAGCTGAATAATTTTCATAGATATGCTGTTACATAAGTAAACACCATTAAAATGAGTGGATTTATTATGTTATATTTATTTCCATGCACTGCAGTAATCTACTCCATGCTCTTAAATATTCTGGGTTTATTTCTTAAAGAAAAAGACACTCATTTTGTTTCTTGGGGTACAGAAATGAATGGTTAGTTGGCTTAAGATGTGTAGACAATTCAATAAAGTGTTCATCTTCATACTTGAATTCAGGTTAACAATTACTATCAGAATTAATGTTAGAGTGTATGCTAATCAGAATAGCTTGATAGAATAAAAATAAATTGCTTTAAAATTTAAATAAAAATCAAGAAAAATCTTATTATCATAGTAAGAAAAAGACAACTTCTCATAAATTTATATTTCTGATCTTGGTTTTTCATTAATTAATGTGAAATATAGTAAAAATCACAATTATTTTTTCTTTTGTGCAAATGTTTCCATTAAGTTTAATCAAACAGTGAAGTAATTTATTTTCTTTTTAAATAAAAAACACATGTTTTAAAATTTTAGGATTTATGACAGTCCTTAGAAGATAAAACAATGGGCCTGTTTTAAAACATTTTATGCAGATATATAAGCATCTAAGGTATTGCTTTTGAAACTATATTTAACATTTCTTTGTAATATGTCTGTGTTTTCATAAAACTTAAATGTGTGTTGAGTCACTGTATGCTAGCATTGTTCTTGCTATCATTTGCCTCTAATATCTCAACTGTTTGAAAGACAAAAATCTCTTTCAATTCTCAATTTGATAACCTCAAATGCTCAAAAAAGAAAGAATCATAAAAATAAATGTATATAATTTATTTTACTTTCTAGGATGTTTAATCTTAATAGATGATTTTTGGCTTTTTTTTTAATTGAAAATATTGGATCTGTCAGAAGTAGATTGGTTTGTATTTGAAGGTAAAGAAAGATAGGAGGTGTCTTAAAAACATTTAAATAGCATCTTTTATCTAAAGATGAATCCAATGAGGATTTAATTGTATGAAGTCATTTACAGAGGCATTCAGTAAGTTTAAATAGGTACAAAATTCTGCACATTTCAACAGAAGTACCCCTGAATATATCATTTTAAGGGAGATCAGAATAACATAACAATCCAATATCAGATATTTTGGTAGGTCAGCAGTCTGCATAATATCATCATAAAAGAGCAATTGCATAATTTTTCCTAGTGAATCTTGAAAACTTGTTCTGTTACATTATCTCTATCATGTAGACAATACTGTACAAGGAATTGTTATATATGAGCGCAGAGCCATCAACATGAGGAAAGACTAGGAGTTCAATGTTGTTTTCAGTAGTGAAGATTTCATTTATATTCTAATCTACATTACATCTGTGTAAAATACTGAAATATAGGAAAGATGTACTGGGCTAATAAAGGGCTGAGTGAAGCCCTCAACAAATTGAGTTATAGATGACAGGGCAGTAAAGGACTAATCTGATTTAAATTATTAGGAAAGACTAGGCTGCAGTGGCACAAATCCTTGTCTATGGCTGAATGTTTTCCTGAAAACAGGGTAGGGCAGGCAGCAATTTCCTAGTCCCAAAGCATGCCGTGGGACAAGGAAATCATGAAATTAAATTTAGAGGATTCATCACTACATTTTAATAGAAAATTACTTATATCTGGAATTCAAACTGAAGATTAATGAAATCTTTTTCTGGTTACTTAGCAGAGGTTTAGTAAATATGGCAATCCTTCCTTTGTTTGATTTAATTTTCAAAAGCAAAAAGTCAAAATTTTTAAAACTCTTATCTTTCATCTGTATAGGTCAGCTTTAAAACCCATAAACTTTAATGAGCAACTGCCATCTCTAAGCATCAGTCTTGAAAAATACATGATTCACACTTAGGTTTTTCTTAGCTAGATCTTACTACTCTTCTTCTCCCATTGCAGTGCTTTATGAAGGTATTGCTCCATTAAAAACAGTTGATTGCTTGCTATACTCTTTTTGTGTCCTTAACCAGAAAGTTGATTTCAGGAGTGTCAGTGTACCTATAGTAATATATTCATGCAACAGAAGTTGTCACAACATCAACTAATAAATTATTTTATGCTGACATTTGTTACAACCCCACTGCTCAAGCACTGGAAGATGAAGGAATAATGCACAAGGAGACAAAATTGATTTTTTACCCTTTCTCTAGGTAATAATACTGAACATCCATCTTAACTTTTAAGATCAAGGCTAGAAGCTAATATACAGCTGAAGGTGAGGGGTAGAACAAATTCTCCAGATCAATATTATGCATTATAATGCAGAGTCAAAACCAATACTGTGGCTACAGTATGAAACTGGTAACATCAATTTAGCACTTCCTTTCTTGGAGCTAACATGAGAATGTTACACTGCAAACTGCCAAACTGTTCTTTTACTGAAATAGTAATATTTTAGTGAAATTACAAAGTCCAGTGGAACATTAACTAGGATGTTGATTCAGGTGTTTGCATTAAATTTGCACTAAATAGCATTTCTTCACAAATCTCTGTACCTGCTTACACTCAATGTTTATGAAAGTACATTTCTCTCTAAAATAAGCAGCCTCTGCCTAAAACCAGGCTCAAAATTAGATACTGCACCTATTACTTTTAGGAGGTTCTCATTTCCAAAACACATTTATTTTATCACAAACTCCTTTCATGAAGGCACATTGAAACATCTTGGCAGAGTAAAATAGATTGATAATGTCATCCTAAGGTGATGAAAGCCTTCCTCAGCACAGCCTTCCCTGTTGTCCATTGGGTTGATCACTGGCAAAATGCATGAACTGCCTGCTGTCTCTCTTTTCTACTCTGCCCATATGTCAGATGAGGTTACATGTCTTGTTAAGGAAGGTGACAATGATCAGCAGTCAGAAGCAACAAAGTTTGTTGCTTCTTTGAGCATCTGTGACCACATTTACTTAATGTATTTCTCCCATCCTGGTGCTTTCTGTGTTTGTGTAAGGTTTACTGACAGGTAAATGTTGCTGAAATACAAGTTATGGCAAAGCCCTTGCATATTCCCAGGCAAGAATCCGAGATGCTTACCCAAAGCCCTTGATCTCTGCTTAGCAAGTTTATTTGTTATTCACCATCTGTCACAAATCACTCAGGGCAAAACTGTGGCCTCAGGCCTCTTCTGAGTCAAATAGGAACCACACGTGTGCATCCAAACCCAGACACAGATAAACCCTTAGTCTTCAACAAGCAATGTCCCTTCATCACATTTCTTTCATTTTAAAAAAAAAAACCTGAATTATTAGAAAGTGAATGAAAAGTCCTTTATGATGGGACAGCTATAAAGTATTTTTATGCTGGTTTAAGTTTTTACTTTCCTTATTTTAGCTAGCTCTGTAACTCAGAGCTTGTTTTATTCTAAAGCAGCTGCTTTGTTTATTTACTTGGTCTTTTGACTTCAGCTGAATTTCCTGCTGTGCATGGCGATAGCAAGAATAGGAAAATGAAGACGCAAAAACAAACCAAATGAGCACACAATCTGATAAAAGGACTTTGATTTTCAGATATGATATTTTTGTCAGTTCTCTAAACAAGTGTAGAAATGTAAACTAATGCTGGCGGCTAACATAAATTGCTTTTATTTATTTGGTCTATAGGTGTAAGCACATCAAGTTGAAAAATAATTTATATATTATTTATTTGCCTGTGGGAAAAGTGTATTCTCTGAGGGTAATATGCAAAGTAGAATTGATCAGGAAGATTGTAAATAAATTTATTTTCAATGAATTGTCATGATTTATGCATAGAAAAATTTTGGAGGAATCTGCTTTTTAGTAAGTAGTAATCTGAGGCATTAATATAAGTTATTGCCTATAAAATAATTTGAGAAGAACAGATTTGAGAAAGACAGAAGAATTTCAAATTACTTCACCAAACAATTCAAACCAAGCCTTAATAGAGGCTAGAAATTTCTTGTTCTTTTGACTGAATCGTTATTGGCAATGCAAGACAACATTGGACTAACAATCATGGAAGAAGTTACAAACATTGCAGCTATAAAAAAGTAAAATCTAATGTCTTCTCCCAGTGAAAATAATAAATTAGGGAAACAGTAGCATTTTTTAATACCAAAATAGAACAATACAGAGCTTTTATTATGAAGATAATAAATTACTAAATTCTAATTAGTAGGAGAGACTATTTTTATCTTAATTTACAACTGAAGGAGATGAGATGCAAAATTTTAAGTGACCTGCCTATAACATAACTGAGAGTTTATCAATGGCAAAGGCAAACCTTAGGATATCTCATTCTCAGACCATTGTCTTATGACTGTACCATTTTGCCAAATAATGAAAAACACATTACCTGTCCTTTTCCATGAAGTGGCAAGACATTTAGCCTTTGTCTCTTTCCTTATACACTCATAGCTCTCAACTTTCTAATTATTCTTTGTGTGGCCCTTCATTTGACAGTATCTCACATGTGGCCCTTATGTTACCTACTTGATTTCATAAAGTTTGCTGGTAATGAATCTGCTGCCCAGTTTCTTCAACTTCCTGATCTTTTAACTGTAGCTTAGCAAAAGGGAGAGAGAAAAAAATTATAAGACTCGCAAGTTTTATTTGGAAAGCCAAGCAATGGTTTAATCTCAAAGCAGGAGTCTATTATTGTCCTTTAGAAACAGTATTGAGGGTGACTCCCATGTCACTGCAAAGGCATCAGAAAGATTAGATTCATAAGGGAACAATTACCTACTCCAACAACAGTGCAGGAACCATTTTCCTATTAAAGATTAGGGCATTAACAAGAAGCCTGGGAAAAAACAAAACACAACAAAACAAAAGCAGCAACACATTTAGAACAGTTCATTTATCCATTAATCTTTTCTCAGTATCTTATGCATGATACTTGCAGACTGTTGCAAGTGGATTAAGTATTATAATCAGATTCAATTACTCCATTATTTCCACCAGAGCAGCTACAAATCCTCTCTTCTCTAGTGACATCTAATGTGGCCGAAAGGATGCCTAAATTAATATGTGTTCTCACAGATTATATCCTATAAAAAAAAAAAAAAGGCTAAATACATGGCAAGCAGAAAAGTAACTGGGCATCATTTTTCAGAACTAGGTAGCAAAAAAGATAACATATTTCTGTGGCAAGATTATAAGCAAAGAAAATATTCCTGTGACCACTTTATTCTGGTAAATCAGTTGCAGGACATTTCCTACTAATTGGAAACAAATTAGAACAGTCTGGAGAAAACAGTGAGAACATTGAACTCTAATCTCCTACTAGAACATGTCATGTATATTATCTAGAAGGATTTGAACATTTTTGTGGACAGCTATTATTTTTTTCTCATCCTCTCATTATTTCATTTTGCCTCAGGGGTTCCACTTTTAGTCAGACATTAGTCCTATTTTCAAATCTTGAACTGTTGAGTATAAATTAAAAATGTTAATTACAGGTAATGTCACTTTTGGTAACTGCAGGACTAACTTTGGAAGCATATTAGAATTTTAAGTTTTTTCCTTTCTTTCTCTGTTGATTTTGCAATGTAAAAGAAATGTTTGATCTGTGTACATCTCATGAGCTTGATATTTTGTAAATAACCTACCTGGATCTCTACCCACTTTAATTCAAATTCTTATGTGGGTGGGTAGAACACATTTGTATAAACTCTGGAATTCTATTGTATAATTGTAGATGTAGAAATATATATTTAAAAAAAACAAACAAAAAAAAACCAACCAAACAAACAAACAACAAACAAAAAAAACCCAAAACAAGCAACAAACTCACACCAAAACAAAAACCTGAAACATTCTTGTGTAATATGATAATTTGGGTGTGACCATGTCTTATAGAATAGGCAGTATAGTGAAGGTGTTTGAAGGGTAAAGTCAGATATTTACAAAATACTTAAATGTGGTCAACACCTGTATCTTTCATCCTTAGAGGTACTACACTTGAAGCAGAAGTGGTACAGAGATGCTGGATAGTGAACTGGAAGGTAAATGTATCTTAATTAATATAGTGATGGAACCTCTGTAAATATACTTTTATAAGTACTTCACATTCTAGAAACCTTTTCCCTTGGTAGCCATTCACTGCAGAGATTCACATGTTCATCAGAGTTGAGCTCTCTTGCAGAGTAGGAGATATCAAAGCAAAGACAGCATCACTGGAATATCCATCAGGATATAATCAGGACTTTTGCTAATTTAGCAATGTATGAAAGGATTTATTAGGGGTCTTTTAGGGGTTTTTGAACATGTGTGGACATGTTCATGTGTGGACATCATACACTGATGTTCACATGTCTTTCTGGTCTTATATGCTAAATGTTCATAATTATTCTCAGAAAATATATTTGATGATGTATTGAAAAAGATCCCCTGTTGGATTAGGTATTATTTTAAATTGTTCTTCACTATTTTAAGATGAGTATCTTGCTGGTGTCAGTCTTTTTCTTAAACTTTGCAGAGAAATGTCCCAAATTATTTACTATGGCAAAAATAAAAATCTAAGAATAAAATAACCAGTCCTTTATCTTTTGATATTTAATGACAGACAACAGAGATAAAAATTTATCCAAAATGTTAAACATAGAAAGTCAGAAACTCTCTTTGTAAAGTTGTTCTAAATGCATGTACAACTGAATTTCAGCATCTTATTTGACTGCTATGCCATAACATAACTTACAAAATAAATTCTTAAAGGTAAATTACATAACTGTACATTTAACAGTGAATGCCAGAAGATGCCTTAGTGTTTTACACCTGTGTGATCATTACTGACATATCTTCAGATAAAATATCTGGTGTTGAAAACCTCCTTCAAATGCTGAAAAATACTTGCCATTTACGATGCAACCAAGTAAAATGGCAAGTTTGACAGCTATATTGATGTTAATATATTGGTACTATACAGAGAGAATGAGTACAATGAAACTTATTTCTGTACTTGGGGTCAGATTCACAACTAAACACAATTCCTTTGTCAAGAACAAAAGGTAAAGACAGGAAATTCCAGCTTTAAGACATTTTGTTTGAGATCTTAGCTATGCTAAAGCTCTCACTTCAGAGCTTCTACATTGGATTTTATACACAAAGGATTATTGCTGTCAGAGATTTTATCTTTACAGCATAAAGTGCACCATCACCAGCAAATTTGTGAAATCTCATATTAAAACCTTGTTAGTCACTGGGATTTTTTAAGGACATTAAAAAACTTTTTTGTAAAGAAAATACATTTGTGGATTCTGTATAAATATTCTGCTAAAAAAGACTGAAAAAATTAATCACTATTGTATGCCATAAATCCTCATCTGCTTGTTCTTTTATTAGGTATGGGATTTTTTCAAAGAACTAAAGCTTAGTCCAGAAAAGAATGGATTCCTTACTAAGATTTTCCAGAAAATTTCAAATTAATTCCTGTTGTGAAATCTATTATTAAAGAGTGGCAATTTTGTGCCTTCATAGTGAATAAAGACTATTACCAAAATAAATATTCCTTACAAAAATAATTGAATGGTAAGTTTTTGAAGTCTAACACTATAATACAGTTGCACAGTGGATGCAGAATATTTTCTTTTCTTGTTTTCTTGCTTACATTTTTTTTATTAGATGTAAGATGAGTCCTAAGTAATGAAGAACCACAATAATGGCTTTAAATTTGTGGTTTTTCTGTAGTCATGATTTTTCCTAGCACAGTGTAGGGCTCTGTGCTTCTCACTTCCTAACAACTGTATCCCACACCTCTGCTGGAATCTATGGATCTCACACTGACAAGTGCTGGGGTTTCAAATATTTTATTTTCTTTCCCATGAGTTTTGTGACTGCTGTTGTGTTTACTCACATGTTTCTCAAACAGCAAGGGAGCATTTTTGATAGACAGTCTCTCCTCTCTCCCCAGCAGAGCCAGGGTGGATTCCTTCTGTCTCCATCTTTTATATCCCTTTTCATGTCTTCCTCCGAGCTAATCAGGTCTGTCAGAGAAGAAGTTCAACTTAAAAACAGTGAAAAAAGGGTATTACCAGTATTACCACTCCCACAAGAGATGCAATGTGTACAATATTATAGTAGCTTTCAAAGTCTTAGTACTAATCATAATAGTTTTATGGGAAGGATTTCTGGTACTATTCTCCTAAAAATAATGAATACTGCTTTGGGGTTTTATTTCATTTGAAAAAGATAAAATGTCCATGTGAGCTAAGGATAAATCTTAACTGATTTACTGAAATAATATTGAAAATATCATGGCCACTATCAGGAACCAAAAGGATCCAAAAGCTGGTGAATATTACACTAGATCAATGCTTCTTTCTACTTCTCCAAACAGAGCATTTAACCATGACAACAAATTTTCAGTTTCCCAAGAGCAACAAAAAATTTTGCCCAAGATCCTAAGTGAAACAAATTAATTGCAAATGAAGAGGGGAAAGGAAAGACAGCAAAAACTCTTTTAAGAATCTAAAACTAATTATCTAAGAAGATTTTTATTTCCATTCATATATGTAAAAATCGAAAGCTGTTCTTTGATATTAATAGTTCCTTTTCCATACCTTATAGGACTAAAAATCATAAAGAAAAGAAATAGAATTAAATGGCAGGACTGTGAAAACAAATGATTACACAACATAGGAGGAAATACAGTTCAAGATCATCTAAAGAACCTGAATAGGCAGAACTCCCTGGGATCTGGTGAAATGCAACTGAAGATCCTGAGGGAACCAATACACAAAGTTGCTAATTCACTGTCCATCATATTATAAAAGTAATGGCAGACTGGTGAAATTCCCACTGACTGGAAAAGGGAAAACATAAACCCCATTTTTTATAAGATAGGAAAAGGAAGACCTCAACAAGATCACAGAGCAGATCCTCCTGGGAACTATGCAAATGTACATGGAAAATAAGGAGGCAATTTGTGACAGCAAATATGGCTTTACTAAGGGCATATCGTACCTGACCAATTTTTTAGTCTTCTAAAACAGATATAAAGTTGGTGGATAAAGGAACGGTGTCGTGCAAACATTTGACATTGTACTACACAACATTCTTCTCTCCAAAATGGATTTCGGCACGGATTTGACAGGTAGACTCTGGATAAGGAGCTGGCTATATGGTTGTAGTCAGAGTTGTGATCAATATCTTGATGTCCAGGTGGAAAGGAGTGACAAAGTCCAGTCCTCATTGGCACTGGCATGTTCTAACTCCTTTTGTCAGTGACAGGGACAGTGGTATCAAGTACATCCTCAGCACCGATGACACTGAGCTGTGTAGTGCAGTTGACTTACTGGAGTGAAGGGATGCCATCCAGAGCCTTGAGAGAGTGACCTGTGGGAACCTCATGAAGTTCAACATGGCCAGGTGCAAGATCCTGTACCTGGGTCAGGACAATCCCAAACAGGAACACTGGGTGGTGAGTGGAATGATGAGCAGCCCTGAGGAGAACTTGGGCATGTTGGTGGATAAAAAGCTGCACGTGACCCAGCAAAGTGCCTTTACAGCATAGAAAGCCAACTGTATCCTGGGCTATACAAAATCAAAAGAAGCCTGTCCAGCAGGTCAAAGGTGGGAATTGTCCCCCTCTGCTCTGCCCTGGTGTGACCCTACAGGGGGTACTGAAGTAATTCAGTTATATTGGTAGGAATTAAATATAAAGAAAAAAATTGCTTATTATAGTACATCACCCATCCTTGGTAGATGGCAGGCAATATGGGGTCATGAAATCCAAAACTGGTCAGAATGTACATGCCTAAGCAGGTGGAGTTAAAAAACTTCTTATTTTAGATTCCAACACTTTTACAGTCAGCTTTTAATAGAATGTAAACATAGAAATATGTTTGTATATCCCCATGCATTAATATATATATCCCTGGCAATACTAGTAATAAAAGATTATAGCCAAACATCATGGTTGAAAATGGGTTATTAGAGATACTAATTAAAGGGGTGTACTGCCAAAATGAGATTTTTTTGTTTAATGCAAAAGATCTCAGCTCCTCTAAACTTTGTTAAAGTGCTACCTTTTCCTCTTTTTTAGGAATGGCCAATATCACACGGTCCCTACAAAGACCTCTCAGTTCCTAACTACATACTTACATCATAATCACACAAGTGCAGTTTCTCTTTATCTTTCTTTATCTTGGCCTTTCTTTGTCTGCCATTCTTTGCCTCTTTCATAAATTAGAAAACATACATCTTAACTTGTTCCAAGTTTTAAAAGCACTCCAACTGTGGGAATTGGCTTCAGCTCATATACTCTGATTCTCAGTTTTAAAGCAGAAGAGCTAGACCTGCAGGAAGGAAATAAAATAAAAATTTAAAAATAGAAAAAAAAAGGAAGTTGATTTCTTGAATTCTTGAGTGGAGAGGTGAGAGGTGAAAATCACTAGTGTTTAAGTGCTATATAGAATTGCACATACATAAACTTAGTATCTAAATGCATAGATGATAAATGAGCTCCCTAGCATGAAGAGTATTTAAAAATATTTTCTGTGAGTCTGAAAGTAGAAAGTCTCTTTGTTGTGTCTTCAACACAAATACAGACTTTTCAGATGGGATGAGGCAACATTCCAGAGCAGTTTAGCACATTTGGTCTGCTTCATGATCTTGACTTATGAACTCTGTGAACTCAGATTATGTTAACACTGCCACAGAATCACAATGCAGGCAACATAACTCCACTACCAGAAGCTTAAATACTGTGGTTTTAAGTAATGTTCATTTTAACCAAAAAATTCCCTACTGGAGTATTCCATGTATTTCATTCATGGTGAACCAAGTGAGCTGGAAGGATTGCCATTGTGGTTAGGCAGTAAGAAATCATTTTATTTAAAAACCTTGATTAGCTTTGTGGGTGGGTGGAAGTGTGGGTGTGAGCAGCTCTAGATGACTGCATGTCTATGTAGACACAACAATGTGGTAGCCAAAACCAAGAAAATTAAATGTCATTTTTTTCTACCCTTAGGAGTTTTATTAAATGTGGAGGCAAAAAATGTTGTTCAAAACAAAAGAAAAAAACAACAAACAAACAAACAAACAAAAAACACCAAACTAAAAGCTACATTAGACAAAATTGCTATTATGTATAGCAGTTTCCTCAGGGTACATATTGCCTGCACTTTATTGTATGGTGCCTGAAGAAAAGTGTTGCAATGCAATGATAAAAATATATGAAAGGTTTAAATGCTTTGATAATATTTAACTGATGCACTAGTGGTATGATTTTAGAATCAAAGAAAGAGCCTCTATTCTGTCACGGAAATGGCCTTGATGGATCACACTGGCAAAGCCATGTGGGAGGCTGAGGGCTATCCTATCCTATGCCTATCTTTCCCAACACTTCCAATCCACCAACTTGTATTAGTATATAATTCATAAAATACGCAAAGGTTTTAAACTTCCACAACTTTATAATCTGTTATAGGATTAGCCTAGACGTTTTTATGATATACTGTAGTTCTATTGTTAAATAATCAGAGTAATATTAATATTAATAATAATAATAGTAATAACAACAGCCAACATGAGGCAAAATAATCAGAAATAAAAATAAATAAAATTATTTATTAACTTTAATGTTATATTGACAAGTGATATGTTTTAGTGTGCACTTATCTTACAAATACTTCAAACACTTTTCTCAAATCAGGAATCCTAAAGCAATTTAATTTTAAGATGTTTTGAATTTTTAGCTTGTAATTGTAAGATTAAAAAAACAAAACAATACCCTTTGACATAACATTTGTGGTTATGGAACTTCTAAAGGGAAAAATAAGGTCTTCTGAAGGCAAGCCAAATATAGCTAGGAGAAACTAAAAAATTCAGGCAACTGTTCCCTGTACCCTGAGGCTCTTTGGAAAACCCCAGCTTAAGACACCTCTGAGGGGAATTAACATAATGCCATCTTAAAGATATCAAGACCGTGTGTATGAAATACTCTGGCACTTTCTGCTGAACATTGACATTTTTTTAAAGTTTTGGTTTTGTTTTTGTTTTTTGGTTGGTTTGTTTATTTTTGTTCTTTTTTGTTGTTGTTGTTTTGTTTTTGGTTTTGGGTTGGTTTTTTTATTATTTTTTAATTTGGTTACGTATTCACGACTCAGCTATCTGTATTGGAAACTGAATAGGAAACATAATATGATAAAAGACCTCTTGTGAGAGATTTTGCATCTATTTGTTCTTATAAAATGTAATAGGTGTAAACACACTGAAAACAAAACCAGTGACGACAGTGACAACTCTCTGAAACCCAGAGATACATTTCAGTTTGAACGAGTAATTTATTACAAGGGGAAAATGCAAATGGAAATAAAAACAAAGATGATGTCTCTATTAGGGAAGAGAGTTTATACTCCTTTGCAACATGTTGAATGAAGTCTGGATCACAAATCCTTTAGAGTCAGTAAAGTAAAAATGTGTACATAGAAAGGAGAATGTAGACCTGCACCTCATCGACAGTTTCATAGCTATATGAATCTCAAGAAAGTTGTTGTAAAATCCAGATATATTTAATTTAGTTGGTGGATTTTTCTTCATTGACTTCACTGGTGCCAGGGTATTATGAGAATTGTCTTCACAATAGTTTCTAATGCTTACAACACTAGTTAAAAACATGTCTTTTTCACTTCAAAATAGAAAACTGATTTGAATTGAAAATGTTTGAATGATCCAGCCTCGTTATATTGCCTTGATTTGGTCATTTTTTCCTAGTACAAGTGTCAAACCAGTCCAATGATCATCTACAGACAACAGCTGCAATGGACAGAAATCCAGAAAAATTGTTGTTTATATTGAAGCTGTGAAATAAAAGAAAACCAGCAAATATTAAGAGCTTTTAAAGACAGTTTTTGTTTAAAAAGGACCGTCTCAACATAAGATCTAAAGTTCTTGACAGATAAAAAGCTACTTTAGGCAAGATATTGTATCTTGACTTAAAAAAATATTCTTTACCACTTCCTCATCCCACAAGGTGAAGAACTCAAACATTTTGTTTACTGCTGACACTGTTTAAATAATAAGCAGCACATCACTGGAGTAAAATCTTTGAAATAGCTGTTACTAACCTAGTAGATGACATTGACAAAAAAAACCACCTGACTAAAATAATTTTAGTCTAACTTTATTTCTTGAGAAACAATTCCAACATGCAAAGTAAAAAAAATTTTATTTTTCCTTTTTTCAAAAATATTTGCTGGATGATATTTCAGTCCATGATAGGCATTTTTAATCCATTACCCATCAGGATCACAATATCTATTACAGCTATTTTGCTATAATTTTTTTTCTCTAATCTCACGAGAATAAGAACTGCTATTATCCTAAATCACTGAGCTTAAAAATACTTCTGTGGACAAAGCCCTTTTGGTCCTTAGACCTTGTCAACCTTGACCTTTACTGCAAATATGATTTGGAAAACTATGTTCTTTAGACAAAAAATTGGTAAAAAAGTGTGAATTTTTGAATGTACATGTGAATTTCACTTCATCTGGTGTGGGAGATTTAATAGAAATTTGGACCATAATATATACTTTTGTCTATGATTAATGAACTGTTAATCCTGAGGATACAAGACTGATAATAAAAAATACCATTGGGAAAAAAAAATTAAATATTTCATCCACTCCTTCTTCCATCCATCAGATGGCAACAGATGCAAAATGGATTTTTACCAGCTCATTCAGTCTTTGTAATTTAGTACATACCTGCTTGGCCATCACTTCACAGATAACACATTCTTTATAAAGGATTTACATCTCATAACTGGGGAGTCTAACACATGCAATGCAATGCAGAGTGAAAAAGCTTATAGTTTTTCTGATGAGTTAGAATTCCAGACCCAGTAGTAATTAACTTCATCATGATTTCCAGTGTCTCTGCTCCTCACAAAAAACTGACACAGGTTGCTGGATTTTTTTCAGTGAATTACCTTACATGGATTGTCCCTGCTAGATATACAAAGAGGAAGTGTTAGATCCCTACAGAAAATGTTTCTTTAGATGTCTTCTACCTGTCTTTTTTTACAGTGGACTTCATCCTGAAAGTTCAGCACCTTTTCATCAGCTGACAAGTTAATTAAAAAAAAATGCATAAGCTCTTAAAACAAGAACTTCTTTTGACAGAAGGAGCACAGTCTGTCATTTCACAGGCCGAATTCTTTCAGAACTTTTTTGTACTAAGAAAAATCTATTGCTAATCTACCATATATTGCTAATACCATGCAATATATATGTAAAGTATATGCAACTAGAAAATCTGAATTTCTGAATTGTTTAGTATGTCACTATGTCTGTGCAACTATATATTAAGGTACCACAAAATAATGTTCATCATAAATGTTTTTAGCCTTCTTTCTTTTCCATTTTTCATTCTTTTTTATCAGCTGTAGGTATGCTTTTTTGGCAATGCAATATTTATAATCAGAGAGGATAGTCAGTAAGAAAAATATATTTTAGCTTAGTAGTGTATTTCTAAATATATGTATATGTATATGTATATGTATATGTATATGTATATGTATATGTATATGTATATATTAAAATAAATAAAATTAAATTAAATTTAATAGAAATGCAAATTAATATCAAACACACCAATCACAAATGGTGGTTCTGGAGGGTCAACACGTCAGCAGACTGTGCCTCCAGGTCCATGTAAACATGAGCAAGTTGCCTCCATCTTCTATTCCATAATGTTTCTCAAGAAAGTACAGATAGAACCAGAGCATGCACAAGTGCAGGCTGAATTAAATGATTTATTCAGGTTAACAATATAGAAATAAAATTAAATCAGAGATCAAACCAATAAAAGGACCAGCTTTCATAAGAAGTCATATCTACCTATGCTTTTCTACTAATATAATTGATAGCTTTTCAATGTTATATCTTGGAAAGTGTCACTGAGTGGCATGGCTTTTCACCTTTAAACCTAAGGTGAAAATAAGGAGGTCTGTCTTTCATTAATTTTGCAAATATATTTTGGAGCTTTTTCTATGTTTTTGCTGGCTGAACTTTCTTAAATTCCAGAAGGAAAGCTCCCTTTCCTGTCTTCTGCCATAAATAACATTTTTTCCTAATGTATTTCACTATTCAGAACAGTTTCTAAGCCTGTTCACAAAGCTGTCAGGGCAAATGAATCGCTCTCCCCTGATGTTTGTTATTAACAGATTGTATACTGATAGGATAATAACCTCTTTCTTCATACATGAAAGGCATTCTTGTGAGCTGGATTACAACTCGAGATATAAAAGACGTGCTCTGTGGATAACTTCCAGGCCACTTTGCACCACATTGCTCTCCCATAATTTTCTGTTTGTTATCTTGAACGAGTGACAGTAACCACCGATCAGAAACTGAAATTTATGTGAAATGAGTACCACATGTATGATGTTTACTTCAGTCTGGCCAAAGCAGGGACAGATCATTATAGCCCACAGAACTATGTATTTTAGACAGTGCAAGCAATTTGATATCAAGCGCCATAACTGGAATATACAATAAAAAAAAAAAGAGACTGGTTTGAAAAATAAACCTCTTGTCACATCATGTGTTAGTTTCCAGAAAGGTTTTGGGGTGGTTTTGTCAAATAAGTACTTATTTGTTTGTTTTAATATGTTAAAATGATAATTTGTCTTCTTTGGTGGATAACTGTACATGTTTTTAGTGTATGTAAGCTATTGGTACTTGATTGAAGATTTGAAGGAGAGTAGCAAAGGTTTAGCTAATAAAAAAATAAGCTCCCTAAGATCATTAGAAAGAGCAAGTGAAGATGTGAATGACAAATATCTTCAGCTAAAAGTGAGGTATTTCAGTACCGCAAGACCTTTTATTACAAGCTGGAAAGGACAAGTCAGAGTTCATTTGTGCTTCTGCCATACCACTGAAATATTAAGTACAAGACACTGTATCCCTTCATTCCTGTATATTGTTAGCCTTTTGTTGAGATTTATGAAATCTTACTTTGAGTACCTAAAGGGGATATTTAAATTAAGAACTTAAGTTCATTTTGCAGTCAGTCTAATATGATAGAAAATTCACCTCGAACTTGAATTAGGAATTTAGAATCCATTTCTTTAAAATAACTGTAGTCTTGTGGCATTTGCTCTCATTTAAAGGGACCCATTCTGAGCTACATAGGTGATGCTGTTGTCTTAGTCAGTTAAAGAACAAGAAATCAAAATTTGAGGCAGTATCCAGAAAAAAAAACCTGTGAAGGCTTATCATACTTTTTCTAACATTTGTTAAGGGGAATACTGAAAATGTTTCAAATATATGAGACTCATTGATTTGTTTTATTCTATGGGCTAAAGCCCTAATTAATTTTTGTGTTTGTTCTTTGAATGTTCCAACATTGGAATATTTCAGTTAAAGCACAAATATTTATAAATATGCTGTCCCAGGGCATATTGAGAATTGTAATACAATTATTTGAGTTTCCATTGCATTCTGTGTGAGCTTTGAATAAAATTTAACCTGTGATGTATTCTGTTCTTTCCAATACAATTCCAAATATAATATAATTCACACTTAAAGCAAAGATATTTTTCCATCCCATGTATTTTTTTAAGGTAAACTCCAATTAATCCTACTGCTTCATGTATTTTCAGGATAAGTCCTGAACTTGTTGGAAGTTCAGCTGGACAATATCACAAATTTGATATTTTATTAGTCTCCTGATGTCATCTCTATGTCAATAATGGCATGTGAATATAAACCTGAGGGATTTTTGCTCTGTGCTGCATTACTTATTAAAAACATCACTATTGATTCTTGCCCTTCTTTGAAATTCAGCTTTGGCTGACAAAATGTTTGAATTCCAAGTTCAGCAATTTAAGAAAACAAGGACTAGCTTTTGTTATGTTGGTATATGTTGTTTTGCAGCTGTAAATTTGGAACACTGAATGTACATTCTGATGGGTTCCAGCTCAGTAGCCTTCTTATATTAACCTTGATATAAATTGAATATGTGATTAACTGTCTTGAATGCAGCAATACAGAAAGTTTGCCTTTATCATTTATACAGAATATATTCTTCACTGATATGTCAAAATAGAAGTTCATTAACATCAATGACAATTTTCAGAATTTTTCTCATAGGTTTATTTTTAAATTCTATATCCTCATTTCAGGTATGTGTATACACACAGATACGTCATACATATATATATATAAAGCACATATATTTTAATGCATCTGCATACCTATATTCATGTAAACATAAAATACAGTAATTTCACTGAAAACTTGAAAAATAGCACATAATTTTAGATATATTTCTCTTTTATTTACCTCTCAGAGTATGAAGTGATTTTATATGAGCCACAAACCCAGAATTCTTCATCTGTTTGCTTTGATCTTTCAAATCATAATATTCCGTATACTTGCTTACAGTCTTTTCTCAGTCACCTTAATATTTTTGTGAGCAGTTTCAACACTGCATCTGTATGAAAAAGATCCTGTGTTCAAATAAACAAACAAAAAACAAAATAAAATTCCTTTATATTTCACAGTTTTTTAAAGATGTTCTTCCTTGAGCAGAAAACATTTTCAAAATCACATATCCATGAACATGCTTCTAATGTCTAATCTAGCTTTTTTCAAATTTGGTCCCAGCAGGCTAGAGGTTATTGTATAAATTATTCTACTTTCTTCTGAGGTTTCAAGAATTATGACCAAATAATTAATCCAAAACTGTCTGCACACAGCTCTTTATTTTTTTAATGGGGGACATTCAGTTTGGAAAACCATTCTACAGTTTAATTGTAGGCAACAGCTGCCATTTTCATAACTAATTTTTTCACAACTTTTTAAAAGCTTTATTGTTAGAAAGATTTTAATGGGTAGCCAGGTTCATTTTCTCTGCTGCATAAAGCACCAATATCTTCCTTACTGAAGATTTCATAAATATGATCAATGTATAAGATATGCATTTTGTTGTTTGATTATTGACATAGTAGATTCATTTTTGAGGGCTGGATTGATGGATGGATGGATCTGAAAGGAGAATTTGGGCTTTGCTTTTCATATTATCAACATAAACGAAATTATTGAAAAAGCTGACAACGTATGTTAGAGCAAGAAGCATAAACAATTAGAAAGAAGAGTCCTCATTTCCTTTAATAAAGATTGACTCTTTCTCTCTCTGTATACTCAGAGGTATGGAAGAGAGATGATGAAGTTTACACCCATCAACACAGGTTTTCTGCTTTAGCTCAATTGTGAAACTCATACAAAGAGACTGATGAGGAACTAGTGGAAGTCTTAGCTTTAGAAAAAGGAATCTTTATAGGGATGTGAAGAGTGTTAATACTATATGAGTCATCCAAGTCTTCAAGAGACTGAATCAATACTGGCAGTACACATGACATGAGGAAATTTTATGCAGACTGATAAACTATGTCTAGTTAATCATATTTACAGACCTTCAGAACCCCTGAACTTCCCTAAATGACTGCCTGTTACAGAGGAGCAAAATTTGCACCACAGAATAGAAGGAGATGATTTGTCACACCAGCAATTGCAGCAACTAATAAATCAGACAATTCTGACAAGTCTTCCAGCATAGAGTGTGGACAGAGGTGAAAAATGCAAGGGGATAGTACAGATCTACACAGAGTTTACTCTTCTTTACTTGCCCTGCAGGTCTTACTACACAAAACACACTGCTTCAAGCAAGAATTCAAATTTGCATTAAGCCCGAACCGTGCACATAGTGAATCATAAGGGCTGGGGAATAACATTTGCATGTAGAAGCCAAACAGTTGGTGTCACACCCTATTTTCCTGCTCTCACCACCCCTCTAGGCAAAGATGATGTGGTAATGTGATGTCTGCATACAATTCTTGGTTGCTCCACAGGCAAGGTTTATTTCAGTTAAAATCCTTCTCCCAAGTGTCATGATCATTTGTGTCTAGCCAGGGAACAAGTGAATATATAATTACATAGCTTGAGTCCATCCACCACAGTGATAGCCTTTGTTATTACTGCCAAAAAACCCCACAGTTATCACTCTTTATTGTGATTTTTGAATAAATGTGCGTATATTGTTTCAAACTTGTCTCTCTTCAGATGTGGAAAAGCTGCTTCCTTACAGAACACTTGTTTAAAATCAGTCTGGTTTACCTGGATTTTTTTATCTTTACAAAGAAAAAAATTAATCTCAAATTTTTCTAAAAATGTCTAATCTAAAAATGTCAACCCAAACAATAATTAATTTTCACCCTGAAAGTGTGAAGAAAAAAAAGAAGAAATAATGAGTCCAAATTAGAATTTAATTTCCATCACTGTAAACATGTAAGATTCTGTTTACTGTCAGTGGAGTTCTGCTATGTGCAGGAGTCCAGCTCAGTGCATCTCCATCTGAACACTCTTATGGGTTGGAAGATTTGTCCCCTAAATATTCTTCATTTTTCTCAACTCAGTGAAAGTTTCATATTTTGAGTTTCTGTAACCCTTGACCACAGGCTGCTAACCTCTCCCTCAAGCTAGCCCATTCTTTCCCTTGTCCCACCCCACGCCTTCACATTTTTCTGGCAGAGATCCCAGGTACAGGAAATACTCTGCCAAACCCAAGTTCAGAGCGAGGACACATCTCACTTTCCAAAGAAGAACATTTCCACGGAGGACAATATTACATATGAGCAACTTCATCTTTACAAAAACAAAGATGCTTGCATATGATTACTTATGGTAATAAGTCTTTCCAATTAAAATCACCTGATTTTGAGGATCCCTGTAAATAATTTCTAAATCCTTTTGCCACTTCAGCTTTTTATGGGAAAGAGAGAAATGGGTGAAAATCATATTCCTGTTGTCATTCTTGTTTCTATACTAAAGAAATTATTCAACATTATCTACTGAAATAAAGCACCATGATTTTAGGGGTAAAATATTTAATACTCTAAAATCTGCATAAGTAACACCCACATGAGTATTAAATGCCCACATTTTGATTTAGCTAACTAGATTTGTTAGGCTTATGTCCCTTTGACATTGTAGTATTAATGTGTGGTGTGACACATTTTCTTCAGCCATATTTTCCCTCAGTTTCTTTATAAAAATCAGCTCCCCTTGTTTAAAAAAAATGCTGAATTATACAGACATGGTGTAATTCAGTTTTATTGCAATGAATATTGCTATTATTTCGGTAGAAACTCTTCCTTCATGCCTTAAACCAATTAATCAGAAATAGTGCAATGCAACAATTTTGTTTTATGTTCTTGCCAGTGATGACAGCTTATGCAGATAATACATTTGTGTCTAGTTGCAGGCTGCACTTAAATCTGTGTGTGCCTGCTTAATCCTTTTCTGCCTAAAATGTCCTACTGCTGAGAGGCTAAAGATAGAGCCTTGCTGAGCTGAAAAATATGATGTGCTGGAGCAGGTGGAAACCAGGATTAGATGATTTTCAGCAACCCTGGGAAAGGCCCAGCTCTGAGGCATGTCCAGGCAATAGCTGCAAAGGAAGATTTTATTTCCCTTCTCTTCAGACAACCCATGGAAAACCCCTGCTGCTGGTGCTGCTGAATTTACCAGGGTCACCACGGAATTTTTAAAGTATGAATCAGCATGTTGTGGCATCCATTTCCTTGGTTTCCCCTGCTTCTTTTCAGCTTTCCTCTACTGATGGTCTAAATATCAGTTCTAGTACAAGCCAACCATCTCCTGAGACACTCAGGAAGAACTAATATTAGAGAGTCTAAAGAGATCAGCAGTAATTACATACAAACATTGCACACTAGCTGGCCTTACCCTAAATCCAGAATCCTCTTTCTCTTGTGCTCTAGCTGCTGATGTGGTTTGGAATACATATGATCTTTCTGCCTTGTGGACAAAAATGTAATGTGAATAAAGACCTAATAGGCATTTCTGAACAAAATGCTCTGCCTTGCACTAGCCTGATCTGGATTCTTTCTGTACCCATTTAAATCATTGCAAACATGTTATAGTCCAGTTATTCCAAGTCTAATATTGAGCAAGCTTCCTGCCTGATATTTAGACCTGGTATTTACCCTGTGTTGAAGGATAGGCAGCTACCTGATGAAGATGCTTGTTGGACTTTTCAAATGCATTACATTATTTAGGACCTTTGCCAAGAGCTGCTGTTTTGACTGGATACAGGATCAGAGAGAGAGCGAAGAAGCTGCCACACCTAGTGCTTCTGAATGAATAGTTAGATGGCTTGTATCCTTTTGAAGAGATAAACATCTAATTCTCCCCATGTCATTTCCTTGTTGAGTCATCCCCCTGTTGTTGAGACAGTGTCTTTTATCTTTGAGCTGCCTAGCTCACATTTTTTCTTGATAGATGTGGTGTGCAAAGTGCAAGAGAAAGAGGAAGTATGTCACCCCAATGTGTTCATATGCACAAGGTAAGAAGGCACATGCTGATCAATCCACTATTCATCTGCTATAGACTGGTGACAGCCATCTGAGGGTTGGATGAGAGCATACTTATCTATCTCCAAATCATTCTTCATGACTGCTCCTAGGTCAGCAGTCATGAAAGAAAATGTTTTCTGGAGTTCTGAAGCAAGAGTCAAGACCTAAGCCCTGCTTGCTGTGGCAGTCAAATTTCCCAAGGAATAGTGATACCCTGAGAAGTCTAAGATGGTTTCTTCAGACAAATGCAAGGATGCTGTTTCAATGTTGAGAGGGATCTGTTTTCTCTTTGCTCTTTCAAGAATAGCTTTAGTACTAGATTTTTCACCTTAAAAAAAAAGTGAATGTTTTCTCTATATTTTTTCCTGAGTAAATAAATTTTCAAATATTCAGTTTTTTATATATTTTCAGGTATGAGGATGGATGCACTGGGGATTAAAAGGCAGAAACAACTGCTTACCTCATACAGCTCCACAGGGTAGATACTAGAGCTGTCATTAGAAAATGCCATTTCCTCCCTTTCCTTCGGCATGCTGGAAATGGAATCAGTAATTTTCAAAATATATTCTGCATCTAAAATCATAATTTGTAGGCATTATATTGAATGTTTGAATTCCAGCGAAGCATTACAGTTCTGAAAGCCTGTTGTCAAACCATGACAAGTGCCCAATTCTTTCAGAGTGGTTAGGGCTGCTGTGGCTTAGTGCACTCTCATGACGTAAATTGCTGTGCAGAGGAAACCTCAAGTTTGACAGCATTAGGAGTTCAAAGTAGAGGATATTCATAGGGTTTCATGTGTCCATTTTGTCAAAGTCTGGAAATCATGGGAATATCAATTCAACCAAGACTCATCAATACACTGTGGTTTTGCACATCTCTGATGTCTAAAAATGCCTTAACTATTCCTTACTTTTACTTTTTTGCCTTCCCCATCCATATTACTTACTTGTAAATAGATATGCAAGAAGACTCAAAATTCTTATTTTAGGAATACAGATTTTAAGCAGAATCCCCACCTTCTTTTTGGTCATTGTGAAAGAGACTTCCAAACCAGAAATACATTAGTGGTAGAAAAATACACATGCATTCTAGAAACCTGTTGACGTTACTTACTGCTTCAAAGCTGACCTTGAGTTAGCTCTGGGTGACTATGACTGTCTGCCTTGATACAGGACCCACAGACAAACCGGGTAAGGACTCCTGAGGGGGAAACTAGAGTGCAGGGCAGCATTCACATCTTGTCTGAACAGGAAGATGACAGTCATAGAGCAAGATTTGAAGTTCCAGCTTTCAGGCAGTAACCTCTAGACTCCCCCTTACCTTTTTTTCCTTCCCAAAAGAAAAAAATTAAGAAGACCATCATTAAGGGAGTCATAGGAAAAGAAAAAAAAAGAACCTTCTCTCTTTAAGATGTCTAAAAGAGCAGATATTTGGTTTAAAGAGCAGAATTTCTGGAAAATTTTGTTAACATTTTGACTATGTATCATTTAACCACAATAAGAGGGCAGTGACTCACATACAGTGGGATTTTTCCAACCAGACTTCAAGAGAAATACTGGAACTTCTGTCAGACTTGCAATATAAACATATTAAAACTTCCCTGAACACCCATAAATCAAATAATTGTCCTTTGACTAATATTTTATTAGTATCTGATATTTATTATCAGCATCCAACAGACCAACATAATCTTCATCCTTTCCAGGTTAAAATACTATAGGTAGATATATCTTTTTGTTTCTGGTATAATGAATTTGCAAGTCTACCTTTTAAAAATTAATTGCTGTGATTCTATTTCGGGCTGTGAATTATGGACAATTTGTAATCAGTTGCAAAAGATTAAACCCTAGGCATAGCTAATGGGGATGTTTTAATAGTGCAGATGGCAAAACAGCCTGTGAAAGCAGGTCTGGTGGGCATTCTGCAAAAGCTAATTCAGTCAAATTTTATCCAAGATGACATAATGTACAATTGCTACACTGGGAAAGTCTATTAAAATTTCACACATTTAAATCTCTCCCTTCTCTTTTAATTAGAATTTTCCTAGATAAAATAGAAGATGTGTACCTCCCTGAACCCAACAGGAAAGGTCAAGGATAAACAGCGTGATGCATGAAGCTCCTTTGTGCCCAACATGTTCAGGTTAGGCAGAATGTGTTAAAATGATTGTGTGGAAAAGACATGTCTGGGAATGAATTTTCATTGTGAAGCAACAGTGGCACTGAGATGTTCTGCCTGCACATGCACACCCACCCACTCCGCCTGTTACATTATTCAGTGTGTGTGCTTGCAGTAAGCACTGCAAGGGAAGTGAATTCCTCTTTTTCTCAGGACTAAGTATTCATTTTCCAAAAGACTTCAAAGTTTTAACCTCATTTACCACCGAATTTTCCAGGGAATGCAAATTTTATTCTTGAAATAATCCATAGAGAAAATTACTCTGGATCTCATTCTGATACCCAGTGATGTTTATGGATATTATTGTACTGAAAAATCAAGAAGCAATTCCTTTTTATTCTAATATAAAGTCAAGGTAATTTTTTTCCCCTTATTTTCTTTTTTTCCTTCTGTCCCTATGAATGTTGTATACCTTGCCATGAAATGAGCTAGCTTGACAAGGGAATTGGGAAGTGTGTTCAGAAAACTCTTTTGAAAACCACTCTGAAAGAAAATGCAGTGACTGAAGTGGAAAACATGGGTCTCAGCTTTTTAATTGTGAGAAGAGAACCCAAGTTTAGTACTTCCCATATAACCTCTGTTGTTTGTAAGTGTATTATCAAAGAGATCTTGGCCTTGTTATGGAGAGCAATTTCTAAATGAACTTTCTGTACGTGAAAATGCTTGCTGGATTAGGCTGTGCAGGGATGCCAACTTTATGAACAAAATATCTATGCATCTCAAGACTTCTGAACAATTAAACAAGATTTGTAAACAGCTGTTAGAGCTGAGCACTTAAATGGCACATGAAGTATTGCTGGCCTCCTATATTTCTCAGAGGAAAGTAGTATTAGACATTTATGCATTTGATTATCCACTGAAATGACTGTATTCCAAGGCCCAAAGATTCTTAGATTGGTGGTAAGAAACCACAAGACATTTTATATAGGACTCATTCTTCCATTTCTATCTGTAAAAGAAGTAACATTTTTTCGAAGTAACTTTTTAGGAGCTCTATATAAGCAAAATCATCTGAGTCAATAATCAACCCCAAAGGCTAGAGCAGGGTTCAGAACATACAATAACAGGTTTTTTGATTAATGAGACTAAACCTTTTTCCTTTTTTTTTTTTTTTTTTTTTTTTTTTTTTAACATTTTGGTAGAAGGTACCAAGCATGCCATAGCATTATTAAAAATAAAGGCAGAATATTTTCTAATTTCGTGTTTGATATAAAATCTTTCTGGGATGGCTTCAGAGTAGTACAAATAAAATCCAAAAGGTCAAACATTTTATGCCACTTCTTTCATTGCACTGTGTAGTCGAAACAGTGCACGTGTCTACAAACAGCTTCTCCTATCCAAATACAAGCACCATAAAATTTCCATTTAAACTAATCCACTTGATAGGCATTACTTAATCAAAGGGTACCAGCTGTGGCATTTAAAATAGCAGCTCTATATTCAAGTAAGATGACAGACTTATTTTCTATCTTTTCGAAGACTATGTTCCATTTATTGTAAACGTTTTACAGTTACTAAGCTGTTAAATTGCCAATACAGAAGATACCTTTAGCTAAAGTTCTTCATGCTAAAAATTAAAAGGAACTGTTCATAAATTCATCAGGTTAAACTTGATCGAGTTCAGTATTATTGTAACTTCAACAGGAAAAATCTATTTAAAAGTACAGAAATATTATTGTTGCTTGAAGAAACAGGGAGATATCAGTTCAAAAACATATTATTTCAGAAAAATACTATGCCCTTGTCAGTGAAGTTTCACAGCATATTTCATCACAGTAATTTAGCCACTGGAAGTTTGTTTTGGATTGCAGTAAAAAGAATATTACTCTTTTCCTATGACTGTTAGTTTGTTTATTACTAACAAGAGTTTTGACCAGATACAAAATTAGTCAGCTAACTCCAACATGTTCCACACATCTCTTATAAAACTGAGCACAAAGAGTGCATAACACGTGTTTCAGTTGATAACTCCACTGTTATGGAGAATGTAATTTCCATTTCTTTGTTCGGCCATTTGCTCCTGTCAGGTTCTATCCTTGAATTTTGTGCTTGTAGGAAAATCAGAGATCATCCTGCTGGCTAGCTTCCATTGCTTTGCATGAACTTGTAGAATCACCATCAAAGCTGTAGAATGTGTAGCACAGAAAGGATAACAAAGAATGGGGAATATCCTGTCTTTATGGGCATGTTCTACCCATCAATCTGTCAGTCTGAATCATTTCTACAGCTGTGTGAATAATTCACAGTGACTCATTCTGCAATGATCTAATTTTTCTGCTCATGAGAGACTTCTTACCATTACTAATATTTTTATTAGATAGCTACTTTAAATAATCCAATTAATTATTATTCCTTAATTTTTGTAGCTTGGTCATGAAAATCTCTCATCTTGTAGCAAATGCAGATTAGCCATCAGTCAGTAGTCTTGCTCACTGAATACTGCCTTTCTGTGGGAGCCTAAGAATAGTGAACAAAAGAACTACTCAAACATGTCAAAATCTGTTCCATGTTATATTTGCGATTTAAACTGTTAGATGTGATTGGTCAATTAATTTGCACAAAATTGCTACCAGTCTATTATTGGCTGTACTGCCAGAAGTGAGTGCTCATTTTGCAAAAATGTTAAATGCAGGTTTCACAAACAGTCCAACCACCTAAACCTATTCACACAAGCTGCTGCACAGAATGAGCACTTAGTGAACATAAAGGGGGCATAAGCTTGATTCATGTAAACTGATTTTAAAATGGGAAAGCATATCTGAAGAGATATAGTTCTATCTCCATTCCTCACAGTGAAATTGTTACAATTGTAAAGTTGTAGCACTCATTTACTGCTTTATTTTAAAAATTATCTTCTAAAATTAAAATAAATTAAAGCCATAACATCCCTACTAATGTAGTACATCATTCCTATAGTTAGAAAAAATAAGCATACAATATTTTGAAGTGATTTATGTTGATGAAGCTCATATAAAGTCAGTGAAAGATTAGGAAAGAAAATCCTTGAAAAAGAATATATGAGGGTTTTCTCACACTTCTGAAGCTTGGACCTATTTTCTCAATATGCTCCAGAAGTATCAAAACCTCATCCAAGTTTTATATGCCATAGAAAGATTCAGATGAAATCTGGCAAAGTTTTGCTCTGCATTTTTCAAGTTCAGTCAAGCTTGAAGTTCCAAACAGTTTTCATGAGGGAACTTCTTTTTAATGATGATAATAAAATTTAAAACTGTTCCAATAATGTTTATTTTTTAATACAATCAATGTCCTCTACAGACACCCACCTAATTAACGTTACTCTTAAAAAAACCTTATGAAATTGTTGTTTACCTTAAGAAATTAATAATTTTGGACTTTTTTCTTCATTCCATTGTTGGCACTTAAACTGTCATGGAAAATGGTTAGCAAAAGCTGATCTAGATAGTGAAATAGAGAGAAGGTTTCAAAAAACACAATCATAAATAAAAATGAAATTTCTCTTGACTGATCCAGATTCTTTGCATTGGCCAATCTAAACAAGTATTTTGTAGAATTAAATCATTTTTCCTTATAAATGTATTCAATTCTATTGATTAACATCCCTCAAGGGTTCACTGGTTTCAGAACAGGTTTTCTAACTAAGTGGCTGTATCAAAATCACACATCAAAACATTCTAAATATGTCATAGTGTTGCTGAAAACAGAAACACATACACACTTGCCAAGTTCTGAAACGACAATGCTCCACATACAGGTTAACTGGAAATTTTGCTTTTTGAAACAGGATTCAATTTACCAAAGCCTCCTAGAAAATAACTCCCAGTTATGAAGCATTTGTCATTCAAACCCTGACTTGGCTCACAGGCTGCAGTGCATCAAGAGGCGAGGTGGAAATTGGATGGATACTCAGTGACTTGGTAGGTCTAGATTCCACCAAACTGAGAATGCTTTATGTGCTACCATTTATTTCAATAATGCACATTTTTTGCTTTTGGAGTTACATTATATTTATGTAAGACACAAAATATTGTCCTGATATCAGATTCTGTAGGACTTTTGTTTTGCTTGTTTTTCTGGTTGTTTTCTAAGGGTTTTATAGCAGTATCCTGGAGTATAATTGCAAATTATTAATATAGTTAGATTTGGTGCAGATACTGGTATAGAAAAGATGATTGTTAAATTCTTTGAAGATTAGCTATAACCTGGTCATTCATGAACACAGTGGTCTGCAAGGCCAGGTTCTAGCAAGCCAAATCATATTGTCAAAAAAAAAAAAAAAAAAAAAAAAAAAAAAAAAAAAAAAAAAAAGCGTAAAAGAGACCAAGGTGCTTTTGCAATTTTAATAACCTCAGCTGAAAACATTAAAACTGCAGGTCTGTGATTTTAATCTCAGACAGAGAGACTCATTTGCCTTATACACCTTTAGGTAAGACAGTGTTTATCTACAGGACCCAGGAGTGTTTCTCAGCTCCAGGGTTTGAGTCCTAAATCATTCTTAAATCATGTCCCAGCCTGATTCTGGGATGAGATCAGCTCTGAGATCACTTCTCTTCCTATGTACTTTCCATAGAAAGGAAATATTGGCTTTTAAACCGACTGAAGTTATCACAGATGTCTCCTATGACTGAAGGAAGAATAAGTAGCTAATATATGCATATCATTAGATAAACCCACAAGCTGATCTCTTACCTTTCTTCTAAAATGGGAGCATCCACAGACGTTATAATCTATGTTTGCTTAGGTTAGCAACAAAAAAAGACCCACAAATTTTGCCATTATATTAAAAGATCAGTGCACCACCACTTATTCAAGAAGGGGTGATGTTAAAAGAAATGTATAGTACACAATGACTAAAAGTTTATGAAATCTATCACAGTAGCTGTGGTTTCTTTTCTAATCATGGGTAAGTTTGGTTAATTACCAAATCAATTAATAAATAGCCTTTGTAGCCACCTTCTGAGCTAGAAAAAACTTCAGATATCTACCTTCTTTTACATTCTTGCTAATGTGAATCTAATCTTTATCTGAACTGTACAAAGGTACATTTGTATAAATTTTCCCATTGCATGGGAAAATGGAAGTCAACAGTCACAGCATGATTTATGCCATTTTGTCTTTTATTTTCAAAAATTTGTATTACCACAAATCCCTTATGTTTTTAAAAGAAAGGTATTAAGAAATGATCTCAAGTAGTCTTTCCTGTGTTTTGTAAAATATCTTTCTTCTTGTCTCTTCCAAATATCTTTACAATCATTTTGTGCTCCCTATTCCATTAACATTTCTTGGCCCTCATGTGGCACGGTAACACCATTATTGATTACAGAGCAACTTATTTTAACTTGATTAATTATATTCCAGAACAATTAAAATAAGTACGTAAGAGCTACGAATATTAAATTATATTAAAATGGAAATTTCTCTAATAATCATTTTTTATTAAAGTTATGTCCAATAGCCTGATAAATTTACCGTTTATATTTAGCAGAATGTCTTGTGTGTATTCTGATTGTTATCCAGTTTCTAAAGGCACATTTCCTCGGGGTGAGGGTGAGTTTGATGTTTGATCTAGTTTTATTATATTAATTTCATAAAAATTTGAATGAGGATGAACTTCTACTTTGTCTGTCAGAAGCTACTGGCTATTTAAGGTCCCAGATGCTCACCAGAGAAGGGAGTCTCCATAAATAACAGGGATAAGTCCTGCTCCACTGAAGTCATTGGGAGCATTTGTTATTTCTCCAATGTGAGACACAATTCAGTCAGACATATAAAAAATTCAACTAGATAGCATTTTTTTAAGTTCTACTTTATTACGGCCTATTACCTATGTCGTGATTTAGTCCTGGATGCAGGAGAATCTAAAAATAAAGAATAGATTTTGACTTCATCTCCACAACCCCATGGAGAACAATAGATGATGAGGTGAGGTTGATTCCAGTGATGTGGGATGGAGGGTGCCTGCCCAAGAAGACAGTTAAAGATATACTGAGGAGCACAATCCTAGAAACAGGCTGCAGCCATCACCCCTTGTGCTGCAGAAACATGGACTCTGAGAAAGATTCTGAGGTCTCAGACATGGTAGAGGCTGAAGGACTATAAATCCCATTTATTTATAAAAGACCACTTAGAGAACCTGCAGAGGCAGCTGGTAAAATGTGAAGCAGGGTAGATGTTGCTCAGAGGCTTCTGGTTAAGTCATGCCTGAGCAGGGGTGGATACAGTGCTGCAAAGAGGAAAGGACAAGTAGGAACCCTCAGCAGTGCCCTGCGTAAAGCCAGGGTTTGGGCTCCCCAAAATGAAATACATATTGACCCACTGGTTCAAGCCCAGCAGGGATATGGCTTTATGATACCTAAGGAGAGTGTGAAGGAGTGAAGTCTGCTGGATTAAGGGTGATCTCATTGGAATATTCAATTACCTAGAGTGGGATTGTAGGAGAGCCTGAGACAGACATTTCTTTCTGCCAGCTGTGTATTGAAACAAGGGAAATTCTGAAAATTATGATTCTGAAATTCTGAAGTGGGGGAAAAAATCACAAGAAGCATGCCCAGAAACGCTGTAGTCTCTTCAACCCTGAATATATTCAAAACTCAGTAAGACCCACAACATTTGGATCTAACTTCGAAGTTAGTCTCACTCCCCTCAACAGGGTATGGACCAGAGATCTCTGGAGGGCCCTCCCAGCCCAGATCACTCAGGTTCAGCACCCTGTGGTAGTAATTGGGCCAGGAGTTCCATTATACCACCTCTCTGAGAGAAGATAGGAAAATCACCAAATAACCTTCTTCTAACCAAGTGGCATATAAAGATTCTTTGTTATTATATGCAAAAGAAAAAACTGAGTCTGCACAATAATGGTAGTTCTACTTGCTTAAAAAATAAGATCATTAGCTGTGTTTAGTGTTTGACAGACTGCTACTTTTAAGAAAATCAGATTTATTTTTTCCAACAGGCATATTAAAGATATTCTGAAGCTGCTATTTGGAAAACTGATACTCCCCAAGATTCTTTTCCAGAATACTGCCAGGGATTTAACTTATGAATTATTGGTATCTGGTTCCCAATTTGCCAGATTTGACACTCTATAAGACACCTTCTTTCCTATACCCATTTTAAAACTTTGGGAAATCCTAGAGAAACTAAAAGAAAAATAATTATATATTATATATAAAAGCAGGTTTAAAGCTCTGAACCACCATCAAGAGTGAAGATCCAATTCATTCACATACAATAATTTATTAGAATATTCAACTAAAGTTTAAGGTAGAGTGAAAATATGGATTAAATTATATATTATGTATACTATGAAGTAATAGAATATTAAATTTCTATTCAATACAATATACAATTTAGTGACAAATATTTAAAAAAATGTAATGATCTTTTAAATATTGGGGTAACTCTCTGAAAATGTACATGCTCTGCAGGCAAACTTCTCAGCTGGTTTTGGAAAGTTTGGTAAATCAAAAACATTGGTAATATTTTCCCTTTGAAAAGATAACATTGTTTCATTTTGAATTAAAAAATAAAACAATCCACAAACCAAATAAAAGCTACCATTTCCTTTCAAACTTAAAGTTTTCTTTAACACATTTTTCCAAGGGAAAATAAACCCCCACAATTCTAGTTTTCTTGATATTTTCAGATGACAAAATATTAATAGCATGCCAGTGAAAAGTCTATTTTATGGGCTATCAACTCTGTCCATTTCATGGGCACAGAAGTCAAGGAAGAGGACAGCTTTAACTTCAAGGTTGAGCAAATAAAATAAGTTCTCCATCAAGCAATTTAAACTTCATTCGTCCTAATAGAGTAGTTAGCAGAAAGAATGTGAATCACTTAAAAATTTCTCCCTGCCACTCTCCCTTGCTTAGAATCTCTGGTGTCTGAAGCCAAACTTTAGTTATTCATTGTGTGTGTAGAATTGGCTAATGGATAAAGTATTCTAAAAAAAATAGGTTTGACCTGATTTTGACTAGTGTGTGAGATCTCCACTTTCACATTGCCATTTATTTGGCAAATGTTGGCATTTAGTCCAACTATGAACATCACAAATAATTACTTTCAATGATTATGAATTAGGGATCTTAAGCTATTTCAGAACATTTTTTTGTGTTGCATTATTCCATTGAACAGCAATTTTCCTTATATATTTGTTTTAGTTAGGCACCTTTCAAAGGCAAAAATATCTAATAATAGCTGATTACTACATAAAGGAAATTATAGTTACAGCATAACTAATATTTATATCTTTGAAATCATTACTTTAAAATATCTCTTTAAAATACCTGTAAAACTTTCCCTATGGTGTCAGTCTTAAATTTTCATTCACTATAATTCTACCATCTATTTCTCTCAAAGCAGTTTCTTTATTTGCTCTCCTCAAAAGTATATCAATATTATTATTACCTATATTAAAGTACTGCCTGGAGCATGAACTAAGACTATGGCCTCAGAGCCTTATATTCTCCACAGGTACCAATAAACAGGAGTTTCTTTACTAGAAATTTACACACATTAGAGAAATAAATGTTGAAGGGAAAGGTAATATTATCATATTTGGGGAAGAAAGAAATTATTTATTCCATATCACAGCAGGAGAATGAAATACAAAGATTTGCAGTGTTCAGAAAGCAACCAAGCTCTCCCAATCTATTTTATTATCTCTAAATTTAAAGCTAACCACATGGTAGCATCTTTAGTTCTTTTTACCCTCAAGCCAAGGGGAGCACACCTGTGTGTTTGTATAGATAACTATGTGATTACTCAGAGAAAGTAAGGGCATTCATATTAGATATTCTTGGCAGCTTTGCATATTCACTTTAAAATAGCAGTGACCATCTTTCTTCAAACTGATTACCTCTGTGTTAATTGTGTGATTTTTGAACATGGGTGAGCCTCAACCCTCCCTTATTCTGGCCATGAGCAGCAAATACATGTGCAGAATGCATTTATCTAAATCAAAACACACAGGACTTTCTCTCTGACCGTGCCTCACAAGTTTAATCCCAAAAGCAGCTACCAAACCACTAGCAGAAGACACAGGTAGTGGTGAACTGATGGTAGGAGTTTTTATCTGGCATGTACAAAAGTAGATCCATCTCTGCTATGTAGGAAATGGCTGAGTTACTCTCACTCTTCAGCCATGGGTTATGCTGCAAAGCCCAGGTGGTGCCTTCAAGTCACATTGCGCCTGGGGACAAGCTGCAGCATGGTCCTGCCTTTCTCTCGCACAGAGTTGCTGGAAGCACCACCACTGCTTCTGAAAGATGTAATTAGGAGATTAAACTTTTACCACAGATGACTGCCAACTCATCCCCTACCACACCAGTACCCTACAGTGTGATATTTTAGCACCACCTTTCTTCACTTTGCTTCCAGTAGCCAAATAATTGAGGCAAGTTTAATGAGTTTTTTAACAATTTCTAAACAATTATTTTATGTTCATAGCATTCCAAAATAAAAATTTTCTAATCAGCTATTTCCGAAATGGTGGACAAACACACAGAATTTGCAACACAGTGTTCTGATAGCAGGATGAGATTCATCATGTGCTTGACACTCCTGTATTGAACTCTAAAAACAATTAAAAGAAAGCATAAAATTTGAGGAGAGACTTCTTATCATTCACTTTCCAAGTTCCCCCACAGTATAATCATAGTTCCCTGTGTCAAGGCAGGTCAAAACTTTTCAGACACTCATACAAACCATTTTTAGAAACTGTAGAGCTGGCCAGTCATAAAGGGAATACAATATGAAGGAAAATTTTAAAAAGAACAGTTATAAGAGGTAAATATTTCTTGTGGTACAGTACACAACTAATACAGTTTCTATACATTCATCCCTGCAGGAGATGGATCTGTGCATCCTAAAGCTGATAGAAGCCATGCATTTCTACTCTAACCCACTAAACAGAGCTGGATACATGGTTTCAAGCATGCTCATTATTAAAGATAATTGCAGATTGTACATTATTAAATTTTATCTCTTTCAAAGTTCAAGACAAATTTTGGGGAAATTTCTTAGTGCTTATGTACATTCACAGGAGTTCTTGACTGCAAACTTCCCCGGTCAAAATAATACATGCCAGCATATGCATAGCAATGCTCAGATCTGGAGAAATGAACCTATCTTATAAAAGGAAAAGCACAGAATTTTTCTTAAAAAAAAAAAAAGTTTCAAGTATTTTTGTCTTCTGAGAATTTTTTTAAGCCTTCTGGGAGATTGGCACCATATACTAACTTCTAGCCCATGAGGATTTTGTTTTCCTTCATTCCACTTTTCCTGTGTTATGAACTACTGCTTTTATTACAGAATCTTGGCAGTCATCTACTTCCAGCAGCTTTTGCTGCTCTATAATAAGGGATTTTCCCTAAGGGATACCACTTTCAGCTGGTTAATATTTTCTCAAGAGTTGTTTATCTAGGGAGACTAGAAAAGTACTTGTTCCTAAATGCTGTAAAAATCAGTTGGAGAGCAAATCAAAGTGTTTCAAGACCCTTTTGGCAGGCTTCATATGCTGCTCATATGATTTATTTCTTTTTGTTTCTAATCAACAGGCAGGGAAGAGGAGCCATTATTTCAGCTGATAATTACTGCATTACCCTAATGTGCCCAAGACGTGAGTACATATTAAAATAACCTTTGTAGCACTTGCTCCAAGTTCTTGCTATTTGTATGCAAAAAGGTTGCTAAAAAATGAATTCATGGTATCTTCTTCAGGAAAAAAGTTTACATGATGTCCTTGCACATAAGAGGGATGAAATTTCAGGAAGAAGGGGATGACATTACCTTAGTTACTTTGGAATAATAGAGTCAAATTATTCAAGGTATACCCAGGACAAGAAATTTAATTACAAAATTCCAGAAAACTTCAAATTCACACAGTACAGTAAGAATTCAAAGGTATCAGAAATAGGGCAGAGCATAGTGATATATTAGCCTTTTCATTCTCTTGTAAAACAGATAATTTACATGTCCATAAATAAAGATAAGGTATTAAAATGTCAGTATTCTTTTCCTAAATCTTCATTCACTTCTTTTTCCTCTGTTGGTGGATCTTAATGGATGAATCTGATTTCAGCATCCTCACCAGTTTGCACCACCCACCAAATAGAAAAGTCACATCCCTTCTTTAGTTTGACTACACAGTTTTCTTTGCTGCCCACTGTTGTACTAACAAACTCCAGACAGCTATTTGAGACAGTTTGTAAAATATTAGTATCCTTCTAGTTCCAGGATATTTAACTACTGGTGATCTAAACTGTTGAGCTTTAATCCTTCCCCAGGCAAAGTACAGCAGGTCATTTCTACTTAGTCCTTTCCACTGCTCAGAAAGGCCTTTGATTACACATCTTGATCAATATGTGCCATTTTAAAGATTAAAGCATGTATTTTCCAAGGCTATATAGGACAAATGACTGCATACATTTATTCTTTGTTTTTCTGTGTGCCTAGTCAACATGCTGTGGACACAATATACACTGGAGATTCACAATTCTCTTTCTTCCGTTCATTCATGATGTAAGGCACTTACTGTCCACTCTGTTATTTCTAAGATATTAAAACTGTAGTAAGAGAACACAGCATAAATCTGCATATATTCTGTTTGCTCTTTTGGGTAGCACTGTCATTTGTTTTATATCCCTTTAATTAAAACTGTCATTTCTGGGATTCTTTTTTTAATCTGCAAGGTTTTGTGCAAGGTAAATATTCATGAGTTTGAAAAAGGAGTAGGGAGAGAGAGAGAATCCCATCACTTGCATTTAATCACACTAAACAAGCTCTTTAGACAATTTGTTCTGAAATTCCTCTAATTAGAGCTTGCCCTCCAGGTAATGCTCTGATCTGATTTACCAGTGAGTATAAATTAGGGACATTATGTAATTAGCTCTAAGACCACAAATAGAAGGAACAGCTGGGTGGCTCAGAGGGGAAGCAAATAAACAGCTCCCATCTGATTTCTTAATAAAAAATTATAATAAAAGTCCCTTCTTCTAGATACAGTCATCAGTGACTGCTTTTCTATCCTTATGTACAAAGGGATCCTATATTTGAATTTTCACTGAGAGATGGAATTTGGCATTCTTCATTAACCTGGCACCTCTTCAGACACTGACACTCTGTAAGGGGTAGCTGGAGATTCATATCACAGAGGAATCATCTTATTCAGGAGAGATTAATATTTTTAGGTAACTGGCAAGAATATCTTCATGCTTTAGCAATGATTTTGTCATCCATACCCCATGAGTAATGCATAAAGCCAGCTCCTGACTTCTCTGCAATTTCTGCCTTCATTTTGGCTCCTGCCTATCTCTAACCTGAAGTGTTACCCTGTCACCTGGGGAAAGGTTTAAAGAGCAGCCTAGTTCCAATGTCCACACCTGAATTTTAAGGTATAATAAAATATAGACTGCTGAAATATTGGCTTAAAAATGTTTTACTGTCTTCCTCTCCTGACAGTAACAGCAGTAATCCACAAAAGCCTCATTCATAACTTGTCTGAATTTTTCTTTTCCTGAGGATGGAGATATCATCTCTAAAATTTTCGTAAAACAATCAATGTTTAAAATACCATATATTAATACACTTAAATACCCAATATCTTTATGTTTCCACTTTCAAGTGTTGCTTAATTCACTGTAATTAATGCAGTATAGTCTTGATAAATGCATTACAGTTCTCAGAAATAGTTACAGGACATAAGCTAGGTTGTAACTGTTCTCTCTACCTTTTCTTGACAAATAAAAAAAGGTTTTGAATTGAAAGAGGAGCAAAACTTGATCTGAAAGATAAACTGGCTGATATGATCTCAGCACATTTTTTCTGGCCTTTCTTCTCACTGTTTGCCATTTGATCTTTGAGAAAGACCACAAGTCAGAACTGTACCCATGTACTACTTAGCTGTAATGAGATGAACCCTTATGTAGTTCCCAAGTGGACTGTCCTCCTCACACAGCAATCCCTACAAAGTTTTTACCCTTGTGGATGGAAGATATAATGTCAAAGTATGGCTTTCTCACATTTCCTGTTCCACAGGTAGTGATGGTTAGAATGAGAGAAAACTCAGAGGGGAAATATTGAAGCTGCATTATTGTATGCTATATTTAGTAATCTGTAGGCTCTCTAATCCAGACACTTCAACTAAGGTGACTAATTAAAAGGCATAACACCTAAATTCTCTACCCAGAGAATTTAGATTGGGATTTAACCCTTAGGCAGCATCTCACTCACCAACTTAAAATCAGATGTGGGGATTTACTCACTGGTTAAATAAATACAGTGATGTATCAGATGCAAAAAAACATGGGAAGAAAGGTGTTTGGGTAAATAACTTATGTAAGAGGAAAGATTCACTGCTTCTATCAACAAATATTTCTGAATTCTAATTTAGACCCCAGACCCCTAATAGATGCAATTATTCCCCTCTTTGTCACTGTGTATTGTCTCCCTTAAAAAATAGGAGATTTATGTGAGGAGGAAATAGGCAGAGCTCCTCTCTCATGCATTACGTGGTGCAGTTGACCCAGGTTAGGGAATGTAATTTGCCATTAGTATTGCACTGAGTCCTAGGACCCAGAAATTCCTTATGCTACTCATAAGCTGCTTAAGTTTATGCATGACTTGTCCTAAAGCTTTGAGTCCCTAGAGAATATTCCCATAACAGCATTTCCATATAAAACAGAAAAAATATTCTAAATTTTATCATATCTTTTTTTTTTCTCACTAGGTATGCTATTTAGAATTTATAGCAAATCCCTTTGTAGAAACATTGTCAGGAAACTAGCAAGTCATGGGGTATGTTATATTACACATCATCATAACACTGAGGGCATGTATCATGCTCTGAATATTTGATTCTGCAACAAATGTCATTGATAGAACGTTTTCTGTGTATATTTATCACACCAAAATGTTAGATCCACTCACTGGAAAAGACAAAGGTACTGCATTTACATGTATAAATATATGCATACCTGTATGTTTGTGTGTGATATATCCAAATCTCTTACCAACTTCTCTAAATATTCTAGGATTTGAAAGACTATGGAGTTTTTTCCTAGTTCAAAGCAAATTATATAGCCCTCTTGAGAACAGGCTATTGTCTTTACCTTCTACTCAAGTCATCAATATTCACCAGAAAATCAGGTAGATACATTTATTTTAAAAATACTCCTTTGTTGGAGTGGAGATTGCAATGCTGTCTACCCTACTTAGGTTTAATTTTGATTTTTTTTTTTTTTCATCTGGATCTTACCCTTGAAAGCATTCATTCAAGCCATAAAATGAGAACCTTACATTTTTACTTCATTTGAATCAGTCCTCTTGCTTTTTCTCCCTCTTTTTTATATACTTGAAAAGCATATTCATTTCAAATTCAAAATGCTTCACTTAAATAAGTGAATAAATGACTAATCTCTCAATTCTTTGAAATACAAAGACTCACTCCCATCAGTGTACAATAAATATAAACCAGTACCCGTCTTTTTAAAAAAAAAAAAAATCCATTGCAAAGAGCAGAAAGACAAACAGAGGCTAGTTTTTCCACAGAAAAATATATGTTTCTGAATGATCAGTTAACCTCCTCCTCTACCTCAGTTGTTGTAAAGTTTGGTTAGTACTATTTTATAAAATCACAAACTCACATACTATTCCTTTTCTGGACCACCAGTTTTTGATTCCTTGTTTGGCTTTTATTTATCACACTTCTAATACAAACTACCTGCAGGAAGAGAATTTTGCTATTTTTAGGTTCCTAGAACTTGAAGTTTTTCAAAAATATTCAGGTATGGATATGAATAAAATATATACAGATAAAGCCTTGCAGTTTCTAGAGAACACAAGTGACTCCTTGCCCTAATTTCTTTAAGCACCAGTCAGTATTTATGAGTTCTGGCTTAAACTTCCTGTTTGATTCTTTATCAAAGGCTTCAAAAATTAAGAAAATCAATTAAACTTAAGATACTTGCACCTTATTTCAAAAAAACAGTTACTACAAAATTCAGCTTGAAAGGAAGCATCATTTTTGTGTTTAATCTAAATGAGATTTTGAACTTTTTCCAATGCTGGTAAGACTCAAAGGAAGCTATTGAAATGTTCATCACAGAACACCTGTGCTTCAGACAGTTATGCTGCACATCTGATTTTTGAAAAATCCAGTGTCCTTTCAATGAATGGGTTGAGACCTGAGCTGACCTCAGAGTGCCCTTAGAAAAGGCCAGTCTGAAATAAAGCAAATTTAAAGACATTTTCTTTCTGGGACACACAGAATCATATTCAAGCCTGAGAGAATCTTGTTTAAAAGCAATGATTTTGTTAGAGAAATCTTCATTATAATAAGATTTGCCTACAACTAAGGGAACTGGCTTTCATTATGTTTTTTTTACATTTTTACCCTAGGAATATCTCCTTAGGGTATAATTTCAAAAAGAAAACATGACAGGAGTCTTCTAATTGTGGAAGTTAAGTAAATACTGCATATATATGAATAATTTTGTTTATAATCACGTTGGCCTCCACAATTTATGCCATATATTTCAGAAATTTTACTGCACAGTCATTTGAATTTCAATAAAATAAGTGGGTCTACACATATAGCTTTCATTAATTATTGTATAGAATAGCAAAATAGCATTCTGGGAGTTGGTAATCAACCTGAAATATCAACCACGTGCTTTAGCACATCATGAAGAGTAAAGTCACACCAGTGATTGATTATATGTCTACATTCAATCGGCAGTAATCAAGGGTGAGTACCTAAAAAATGACAATTTTACTGTAATTACTACCTTATATGTACCAGTTCCTGACAAAGAAATAGCTACAGCACCATTTAAATAGTAAAAGCCTCGCTTGCATTCATTATATCAAGGACTATAAAAACCTAAACTTGTAATTCTGGATCTGCAGACAATCGTAGCTTTTCTTTTTAGTGAGATCTCACACACAAAGAATTAATGTCCAGCTTGTGAACTTGAGCTTCGGCGAGGAGGTAAAAACCCAGGAAATATCTTATTTTGTTTGATAGAATTAAGAATCTACAAATTTTCTGAATGTGTGTTTTTCATTCTGTCTCTATGTGATGAATGGTGAGTAACAGCAAGGTCATAATGAACACTCCATTGGCTTTTTATTTCTTTTTAACTAGGCAAGTATATATTTATATACTTATACTATATAGATTTACAGTAAGGAACTATATATTATTGCACACTACTACAGTGATGTTATAGAATTGAATAACCAATATACCCACGGATATTTGGGACACATTAATTCCTTACTACAAATTAATTGTAGCAATATATTCATCAAACAACTAATAAAACATCAGGTATTCTGTACCTATTTTATAAAAATCTATTAAAAATATTTAGAGTGTTTTGTAAAGGGTTTTGCCATTTTTGTTTTTCTTCAGCTATTAAGATACACTACTAATATCACATGAGGGATATTTTTGAGATGAGATATAAAAAAAGACAGAAAAAATGAGAGGAAAAATATTTTAGAAACTTTAGAAGTAACTTATTGTGCCTCAGTGTTGCTGTTTTATGTAAAGTCCTTCTAGTACCAAAGAACTAATCATTCTTGTTCTCAGAAAAATAATTCACTGCCAGTACTTACAATAGGAAATTTGCTCTGCTAGGAAAGTAAGATTTGCTGGGAAGAAAAATAAATTGTTTGATAGACACAAATGCAGTAAACAATTTCAGTCTTATAAAAATAACTTTTATTGTACTGAATAACGATTTTTCAACTGATGAGATCTTTTTTTTCTTAGCAGATTAATAACAACTGTGAAATGTTCCAATTAAGTAATGCTTGAAAATGCAAGCATTTGTTTGCATAAAATGCATCATTTGGAAGTGTAAAGGTATCCGAAAGTTGATCTAATCTTGATTCAGCACATATTCTGAATAGGACTCCAGATCTTAATAAAAAAAAATAACAATAATAGTATCTTTTTTTTAAAATCCAAAAATCTAGAAACGTAAGCTTTGAATAAAATTTTATTATTTGAATGTCATAAGATAAAGGGCTGGGTTTCTTCCTTTGTTTTCATCTCCCCCACAAAGTGTTATGAACAGTGACTTCTAGTTCATGTCTTCAATCAAACAATCCCTTCATATTCTGAGTCAATGTATGAAATGATCAGGTATGATAATAGTATTGGAATTTCTAGCTCTGATTAAAAATGGCATTTGAAAACTAAGCTGCTAACTGGTAAGTATAAAATTAAACTAGTCTTTAAACAAATAGTTTTGAATTTTAAAAGAACATAATTGATTTCACTTGTACAGTTAACTTATTAGCTGCCCTGGTTAAAATTAATTTCCATTATCAACATCATCAACATGAAAATAATGTATGTTTTTGTTTAATAACCTGTGTGAAAGTTAATGTTTCTTCTAGCAAGCTGGAAAGAGGTTCTCTGAATATGTGTTTTTCAGAGAATATATTAGAGGGTTATCCTTTTTGCCTCTGTAGAAACTTTAATTTCTACTCCTAGAAGATATTAAGATATTCACCTAAAAGATTTACTGAAAATGGGTGATAGAAGTCTGCATGAGGGACATAGGTCTGTATGCCTAGAGTAGCTCTTGCCTTGATCCTTCCTCCTTCTCTATACACACAAGAGGAGCTGAAACCTAGCTCTCCTTATTTTCATCTGTCCTTTTAATAAAACTCCCAGGCCCTGCCTATGTAAACAAACGGCAATAGATCAAATGTGACAAGAACCATGGAAATTCAGTTACCAAAATATGAACTTTTGGCTTAAAGCAGAGTAGACTGCTAACATGATGAATATAGAGATTAGAATTTTAATCTTGATGAAATCATATTTTTAAAGAAGTTTTTAAAATGAAACTTTTTCCATGGGTTCTAATATTGATTTTCAAATAAAAGTGTGGGTATGAAATCATTTGCATAATATGCATAAATCAAATCCAAAAACATGTTCTTTTTATGTTACTGATCCAAGTATTTTAATTATAAGCAAAACACCTACGTATTTTCACCGAGTCCCCTTAAAATGCTGTCTTAAGGGATATATTTTTCTGCATACTCTCTCATAATAATACATATACCAAAAGCAATATAAAAATGGAGAGAAATGTCAGCAGTGCAGAACAGGTCTTAATTCATACCTCATTTATGTCTTTGCTACTCAGAGAGCTAAATTATGAAGAAATATTGCTGAAAAATTTGGTGTTCATTGAAATATATCCTTGAATCCAATCCTCTCTACGAGCTTCTTCATAAACACACAGTACACAAAATTCGTGCTATAAACTAGGGAATTAATTTTACTACTGGGAAGTCATTATTCTTTTCCACTTAAAAACTTAAGATGATAAAAAAAAACCACATAAGATCATTAGTTTGAAGTTAAGTATTAAAGTGTTAACAAAAAATGCCATCACAAATGTTTGATTTCAGCTGAATACCAGAGGTAACATCTAAAAGGCAAAAAATAGACAAAAAAAAAAAAAAACCCACAATCCAAAACAAAAAGCTTCAGGAATCAAATATATTGCTTTTAGTTATAAGAATTTTAGAATAATATGTAGCTCCATTTTTAAAATCTGAGACCAGAACTAGAAAGAGGAAACACACACAAAATAGTAATTATAGTTAACCTTATACTGCATATATTCTGCAGTGAATCTTCAAATAAAATAATGAAAAGCTATTTGGGAAATAGGTGTTATCTATATTTGATGTCTCACAATGACTGTGGCACCTGTCTTGATCTCATGCAGTCTGACAGAAGAGTAACTCTCTTCATCGACCATCACCATTGTCTTTACAAGACACTCTTCTATTGCCATGTAACAGCAAACACTCTTATTTAAGCTCAGCAAGCTTAATTTGGCTCACAAAGAACACTATACCAACAATCTAGTTGAGACAAAGATAAGTTATATCATGCTTCCACCTTTGAATTTCAACCTTTCAATAACAGAACTACACAGGCATAAAAAAGCAATTAGCTCTGGTTTTGACAACTGGCACAAACCTGTTGTCATTGCACAAACTCTATGGTGAAATATGTCTCAGGTCATTCCAACTGAATAGCAGGGTTCAGTCAACCCTTTTTGCTTTAAAAGTTAATTCAGTTAGTTGCACATTTTGCCTAAACCCCCTTTGGCGTATATGATGTCAGAACTTAAATTTACAAAGCTCCTCTATGATATAAAAGGATGGTAGCTATCCCAAACATGATGAATGATGGCTCTTGTTAGCTTCATAATAAAAAAATAATAATTTAAAAATCATATAGAAGCATCATATTAGGGAAAAAAACGTAGTGAGTAATTATTCACATATGGCTCAGAGATATAAATCGAAGTTTAGCTTCTCAGTTAAATTTTAGTTGATTTAGCCAAAGCTTATGAACATACTAGGAAGGGGAAAATACCTCTGCTGAGAATTTTCATTGGAAATAATTTAAAGATAAAATATAAAAACCTTACTGAATTGATTCAATTACCCAAATAAAATAAAACATATTTAGGAAATGTTCAAATCATAAGAAGAAGCAAAAAGAATCCATAATACATGTTTAGATATTATGGTGGCAATACTTCAGAATGACACAAAAGAATGAATTATCAATTCATTTGTAAATATGATAGATATACATATGTACATTTTAATGCTGCTTAAGATATATCCTCAACCCTCTGAATCAATCTGTCATTGCTGTAAAAGGCACACTATTATACCAGGAATGTGAATGTCACTTAACAGAGATTAAAACCCTATTTTTCCTTTAATTCATATTGCAAATAAGTTCAGGCTATGACTTATATGCATCTCTGTCCTTACAGAAGTTATTTGGTAGGGTCCTCCAAAATTATTCTGTAGTTCTTCCAGAGAAATTGAAATAAGATAGTGATTAATCTTACATTTTTACTCTAAAGGTTTAAATTCCATAAGCTTCATAAGATTTTTTTGCCAGGGATGTTTTGAAAATTTTTATGACTTCTACCAACAGTTATCTGATAATATTGCACATGATAATATTTTTGAGTAGAGATCGAGTCTTAGCCATGAAGAAATATTATTAGCCATTGAAGAAATATTTTATTTATATACACAATTAAAAGACCCATTCTTAGCCAAAGATATTATTTTCTTTATATCTGTCACTGAGTGGGTTTTGGAAATGCTTCTATACACAAAATGGTGTCAGGCTTTCATTTAAAGTTTATTGATTTCTGAAGGCTTGCATAAACTTGTACCTCACAGAGGTGTGAAAAGCCTTTAACTGATGTAATGGCTATAGTTTGATGTTTCCTTCAGATTTCTGCTTTTAAAACAAGCAGTGCTGACTATAGAAATGTTCTGCACAGATGTTTGTAACTGAAGTGACATTGATATTACTGCAGCTTATAATACAGGACATCTCTGAACTTATTTAAGAAAGTATATTATTCAAGAGCCAGTATATATTGACAATATTTATGTCCAACTTACAATAAGGGCCTTTATAGCACTGTAAGTTTCAGTAAGTTTGTAGTTCAGTAATGCATGGATAAGCCTTCTGAACTGATTTCTCTGAATGAATTCTCTGTTTGTCTTCTAATAATTTCTTCCTTGTTAAATAAGCTGAACAAACTGTGTGCAAGTATAACAAAACAGATAAGACTCTTCAGAAAAGGAGCTACCTGCTCTAAATCTCTAAATTGTCTAAAGGACAACTTTTGGAACCATTTTTTTTATTTGATTAGTTGGTGTTGGAGGGAGAGCTTTTATTGTGAACATTCACACAAATCTGCAAATAAACCATTTAGTTCTTCAAGGTTTCATCAGAAATAAACTAAATAATAAACTAGTAGATAATTATACCAGCTTTTTAACACTTCCAGTGTCTAAACAAAAAAGTACAGTCCAGATGTCCCTGAGGCACAGGTCCTTTACTAAAAATTTACTATGTAGCAAGAGAGGAAATATGATCCAATGGATATATAAGACAAGCTGCTTTAGAGCCATGCCCTTTTATAACCTTTCTCTGATGTTACAAGGTGACTTTCCCTCAGAGCTTAATGTGGATATTCCAAACTTTCAACTTCCAAACTTGTTTGAATTTAAAAAGCTTAATTATATATCTGCAAACAGAAGATCCGATGTTTATGTATTTTTCAGAGAATCATAAAATGGTTTGGGTTGGAACGAACTTTAGAGATCATTTAGTTCCACCTCCTCTACCATGAACAGGGACAATTTCCACCAGACCAGGTGGCTCAGAGCCTCATCCAGCTTGGCCTTGAACACCTCCAGGGACAGGGCATCCACAGCTTCTCTGGGAGAACTGTTCCAGAGCCTCACCAGCCTCACAGTAAAGAATTTCCTCCTAATGTCTAAAATAAACCTACTGTCTTTCAGTTTGAAGTCATTCCCCCTTGTCCTATCACTAAATGCCCTTGTAAAATGTCCCTCTCCAGCTTTCTCATAGGCTCCCTTATCTCAAAGGCTGCTATAAGATCTTCCTAGAGACTTTTCTTCAGCCTGAACAGTCTCAGCTCTCTCAGCCTGTCGTCATAAGAGGTGCACCAGCTCTGATCACCTTCATAGCCCTCTTGTGGACTTGCTTCGACATATCCTGACCTTTTCATGTATGAGGCAGCAGAGCTGGATGCAGCACTGCAGGTGGGGTCTCACCAGAGCAGAGCAGAGGCACAGAATCCCCTCCCTCGCTCTGCTGGCCACGCTGCTTTGGATGCAGCCAGGGACACAGCTGGCTTTCCAGGCTGTGAGCAACATTGCCAAGTCAAGGTGATGTTCTCATACACCAGCACACTCAAATCCTCCTCAGAGTGTTCTCAATCTATTCTCTGACCAGCCTGTATCTGTGCTCGGGATCACCCTGACACATCTTGCACTTGGCCTTGCTGGACTTTATGAGGTTCACACATGCCCACCTCTCAAGCCTGATAGTGTCCCTGGTGAAAGCCACGCTGGCTGTTACTATTCACCTCATTTTTTACACACATAGATTCGAGGGGGATCTGCTCCATGATCTTGTCAGGCACTGAGGTGAGCCTGACTGGCCTATACATCCTTAGGCCTTCCTTATTTATTTTCTCAAAAGTGTGAGTCATGTTTCCCCTTTTCCAGTTGTTGAAAACTTTACCAGACTGCAAGGACTTCTCAAACATGAAGACAGTGGCTTTGCCACTTCCTCTCCGAGTTCTCTCAGGACCCTCAGATGCATCTTATCAGGTCCCAAGGATTTACACATCTCCAGGTTCCTTGGATGGTCTCAGAACTGATCCCCTCCTACAACAGATGGTCCTTCATTGTCCCAGTCCTTCATTTTGCCTTCTGCAACTTGGGCAGCACAGCAGGAACACTTAATGGTGAAGTCTCAGGCAACTACAGCTATTGAGCACCTCAGTCTTCTCCCTCATCTGGGTAACCAGGTCTCCCATCTTCTTTTGAGAGGGCCTATATTCTCCCTAGTCTTCTTTTTATCACCAGCATACATATAGAACTTTTTTTTTTTTAATTATCCTTGATGTTCCAGACCAGATTTAATTCTATCAGAGCTTTAGCTTTCCTAACCTGATCCTTGGATATTTAGATAATCTCTGTATTCCTGTTGGGCTACCTGTCCTTGCTTCCACCTCCTGTAAGTTTCCAAATTTTGGAGAATTAAAGTGAAATTAACAATAGCCACTTTGTTGAGCAGGGTAGGATGTAGGAAAGGAGACTAGTTCAAACCTGGTATTTTCCCTTCCTTTGGGTTTCTAATGACAGCATTAAACACCTCTGGATTCACATCCTGGATCTATGTTCAATGTTATGTGTGACACATGTGTCAAAACCAGCCAAACCTGTCAGAAGATCCCCAAATAAGAATAAGCCAGAGACCTGCTCTGAGACAGCTTCAGCACAGTGACATTCAGCTCTGACAGGCCAACTGCATTCTTAACTTACAAATTTGCAGCATATATAAATGAAAATTCATCCCTATAAACCTCAGGAGTCTAGTCAGAAGCCTATTCTCCCTTTCCTCCCTCTGTGAGGGTATTTCAGTAACTGCTAAAAGGCAATTCAGGCCTTCAGCAAGCTGACAGACTGAGAGCTCATCTCCACTTTAATGTGATCTTAGTAAGCCAAAATCCACATTTGCTCTTTAATGCCTACAGTTAGGTAGGATAGCTTCTCTAGGTGTCTGAAGACTTACCTAACAAATGCTTTTGTGCAGATGTCATGAGTTACTTCCTCACACTTATGTAGAGTTTCAATAACTCTTCTTCTTCTGCTATCTCCCAAGCAGCCCCTGGTACTAAAATTTCTGTTGCCTAATTTGCTAGGGTCTGGAAGAGCTAAATGAAATAGAAAAATGACAGATATTAAGACAGTCTCAAAACTGATCAATGGAAATCAAATCCACTCCAAATATAGCCATATATGAAAGAAAATGAAAGAAAAATATGTCCATATTTCTTTCTTAGTCAGAAATGAGAGCAGCAGAAAAAAATCATATGCTTTGTATGTCTTCAGTTTAGACAGGTGTAGCTCTTGCTCTTAATAACCTCACCTCTGTAGGAACTTTCTTCGCAGGGTTCACAACATAATAGAGAACCCAGATTTAATAAAATATTTATAGAACTCTGTTAAAATAAGCAGCACTCTTTGCTCAGAAATCTCAGGTACTTTCCATTCTGCTTCACATCTGGTAAAGCTATTAAGGAAGAGTAGCCAGAAGAGTATCACCTCATTCCAGAGATGGGGTGGGAGCAGAGCTGGTGATGGGGAGTTGGAGGCCTCCCAGGGCAGCCTCCTGCTTTGGAACCAGAGAAGAGAAGGGGCCCTGGGAAGGTGTGAGATCATCCAGAGGACAGTGGCTGATGTGGACCCTGCAGTAGGACCAAGCATGGCTGAGATTGGAGTATTGGAGTTTTCCCTGGTCTCTTCCTCTGGACTCTGCTGAAGCAGTATATACTGAAAAGAGAGATGGCAGGCCAATAATGTTCATCATCATTATTCTAAAAAGCCCATCTGGTTTTTTTTGTTTGTTTGTTTGTTTATTTGGTTTTTTTTAACATATTTTTTTACACAGATTCAGTGAAAGGAATGTATATAGTACCATTTTTCAGAAATTACCATAGAGGAAGAAAAATAAACAGGTATGCTATTTCAAATCCATATAGTTGGTAGGTTTGAATATATAAATCAAAGTCTGAAGCTGATTAGAAATGAGACATTAATGATTTCTATTTTGATTGTAACAACATTAGTTTAATACCTTCCCTTTATGAGTTAAATCCTCTCTACAAATTGACAAGAGATGTATTATCTTTAAAATAATGTTAATTATCATTTGACAGATAAAATAACTTCCTTGATACTTTTGAGGCTTGATACAGTTCATAACACTGTGGTATAGACAAGCTATACTAATACATTCCAGGAAGCCCATAATAATAAAATTTGAGCTGCCACTATCCCAAAACACTGTGATGACAGTGCAGGACAACCCCTTGCAGCCTCTTGTATATGTCCCTGAAATTGTGACAAGAAGCTGTGCAGTCACAGGATATGGCAGCACACAATTCCATGACAAAAGTAGAACTTGGAAGTCAAAAAAGTGAATTATAGCTTCATGAAGACTTTTAAAAAACAGTTTGTATGACATTTCTCAAACCTACAGTACCTTTAAACCTAATCCAAGCTCCATTTAATGTAGAAACTGAAATTTATTTTACAAGGCCTTGGATTAGAGTTCAGGCTACACCTCTTCTTAAGTGTTCACTTTAGTGATTACCTGTCCACTGCTTCATAAAAGGTGCCAGTTGAATTTCCTAGCAGAAGCTAAAAAAAATGGATGGGAAATAAAACCTTATAATTTTTTCATTTATGTAACTAAGTATCTCAATAGACAACAGGAAAAGTGTAATTATTTGCAGCACATCAATCCCATAACTGGTTTTCCCATTTCCCTCTTGTCAATTTGCCATTCTCTAACAATTCAATTCATAAAGCTTGAAATGTACACCACAGAGAGGAAACTGATTCCTCCAGTAAATATTTCCTGTAAGCCAATGGGATCAGCACATCTCAAATGAAACCAAATCCAAAAGCATTTCTAATCAGCTGTTTCAGATAAAATTATTAGAAAAATATGTAATGTTTTTCTAACAGATCACTCATCACTAACCTATTTCCAGACATAGAATATGCTACTACGTAAATATCCCTATAATCAGAGTAGTTACAAAAGAAGAGTTAAATATTCACAAATACCCTCTTACTCCAATATAATGACATATTTTACGGCAGATTATCCATTTACATCTAGCTATCTTACCCACTCAGCCCCCCACAATTTCCTTACAAGTTCACCCATAAACATTGTTGTGCATACTTTGGGGTCACTGAGATGTCATACTGTAAAGTATTTATTACTTTAACTGAACTTTTTCTCCCCATGCAGTGATATAAACAAGAACATCAATGCTCTTTCCAGTAACATTATGTTCTTACAGTTCTTCTATATATCTAGGCCATATTATGAGCATGAATTACATGGGAGGCAAGTGAGTTTATACATAACAGCCTACAAAGGCTCCAATCAGAAAACAAACAACAAAAGCAAAATTATTGATGGTAGTGTTGAGATAGAAGCCTGCAGAACAGATTTTACCTAACAAATAAGTCTTTGTTCCAAGGCTCAGATCTGATGCGTAACTAAGTTTAAAGGAGAATAAAGTGATGCAAGTTACATCTTCTGTCACTCTCTCAGCCCATAAATTATTCCAGCCTACCCTCTCACAACCTAACAACCAATATGGAAATATTAGCTGCATTGTCCCTTTTTGGTTTGTTGCCTGTCACATTCATTTTGAAACTCTGTAAATATAGTGAGAAAAATTTACGTGGATGAAAAAGTATGCATAATTCTGATATAACCCTACCCTTTCTCTAGAAACTCAGTTTAACTATTTTTTCTTTGAAACTATTGCACAGTGTAAAACTTGAGTGTTAACAACTGCAAAGCTTACATAATTCTCACACTTCCCAATCAGTGTGTAGAGAGGGTACCTAGCATTTTCAGAGTCAGAAATATATATTTCACTGTCCATGTGAAACATAATAAATGTTCAAAAGCATATAACTTTGTAATACCATTAATTACCTCTAAGAAAAAACTAAGTCAATATTTTTAATCCACTCCCCATAAACCCTTTCACTTTGTTACTCATCCAAAAATTTAAATACTAACTTGAAATGCAACATTCACAGCTCTGCACTGCAACATGCACAGCTCTGTAGTGTGTGCACACAAACATTCCCTCTTATCATTTTCTTTCATGCGTGATTTATCAGATGTCTATCATACAAACATTTTGCCAGCATAGACAAGTAGAACTTTATCCCACACAAGCAAAAACTTTTTTGAGAGCTGCGTGTTATGACCCACCCTAAGTTTTCCCCACTCCTCAGTGAAACTCTCTGTGTTGACAAAATAGTTTTTATCTTCATAGCTAAGTTAATTAGTGATTACAAATATTCATAACCCCCAGCAAAATACACTTGAAGTCTGTATTACAGGCAAGTTTCAGCTTTTTTTAGCATAGCTTTAGGATTTGTTTTGTGTACTTGTGGTTCTTCAGAACCAGTAAAAAGGATAGTCTCCCACTTTTTTCCCCTCCAAACAGCAAGATCTTGTCAGCAATCAATCTGGAGCCCGTGTAACCAGCAGCAGGTTAATAGGTGACTGGTCTTAGCTCAAGCAGTAATTTGTAGCACGTAACAGAAGTCATACACTTATCAGCCTGTAAGGTATCACTTACTCTTATCTTACAAAGCTCTAAATTTAGAGACCTTATCTTTACCATTTTAACCCAGTGAAGGCAGGGAAGAATTAATAAACCTTCACCTCAGTGACTTATGCTGCTGCTTTTCTGTTAGCAAAGGCACAGCTCCAACTCAGAGCTAATAGCTAGTCTGAGTTTTGCAGCCTCAATAGCCTTGAGACTTAAAGTCTACTTCTCTCCTGTCTTGTCCCCTGTAAGTCCATAAAATATGTGAGTGCAGACAAAGCATTAGATAATAAAGGACTGCCCTCATAAATAAACCTAAAATAACAGCTATCTGTATTCAGGTGGCACACAACAGATTTTAACCCCCTCTCATAATACCTGATTTGACTGTGCTTTGATCTGAAACAAAATGCACAGAGCCATTTTCAGCTACTACAAGCACTACAAGTTGGAGTAGTTGTAACAACTGCTTTTGCTCTGGGGACAGGTCTAGAACAGTGGAAAGAAAGGCTTTGTCCTGCAGTGAAACCAAAATGTTACTTAGGCTTGGATCATTTTTAACAGCCAAAAAAACTGCTAGGAGTTTACAAGATAGAACTATAAGTATTTTTTAAAATTTATTTTTCTTAAAGTCTAGAAAGCAAAATATTTCAATAGAAAGTGTTACAAGTAAATATTCTAAATTTTCCAATTTCCCTGAATACATAATATGATGAAGCCAAGTTAAGTTCAAAACATATTTTAGAGCCACTGATTGCATTTTCTGCCAAAAACCCACAAACCAAAAACCCCAAACAAACAAACAAATAACCAAAGCCCAAATTCCATCTCCCCCACCCAAAAGAACACAGTCAATGTTTTTGTCAAAATATTTTACTTCAGTTTATTTACAATCTTCTTTAACTCTGATTAATTCTTCTATCATCACATGGTATATGCATGGAAAACATCTTTTCCATGGTGTAAGCCTCCTACATAGGTTCACAAGTTTTATTTGGGAATCTTTAAGTGATATCTCTAATGTTTGAGAACTTCTGTGACCTTCTCCCTAAACCACTAGATTAGGACTTCAGGTTATTTACAAAAGTACAGAGTATTTTAGCTAAAGTTTATTCTAGTATTCTTCCTTTTTCCTGGATGGTTTCTAACATCCTTGTCAATCGTGCTATGATGTATTCTTTATCCAGACAGCAAATCTATGACTCCTTATAGCAATAATATTATTTTTTAAAGAGTAAGCTAAAATCTAATATTAAGCTGTTGTTCAAGTATATTTACTCTGTTTTCTGAAAAAAAAAATCTTTTATCCTAAAACCCCATATTTCATTTATAGAATCATTATGCATCATTTAAGTAACAAGGAAAAACACCTAAATTTTGAACATTTGTGCTTTAAGACATGAAGTAATTCAACTGACACTTCTTTAACTCCTTATTGACCCGCCATTTAGTTCCTTTATTTACCTATTTTTGTTCTCATTTCTTGTCTTTGGTTTATTTGTCAAGGTTTTGATAGCACTGAGCCTGCAAAGGTGGCTTCTATGAGCAAATCCCAGAAGCTTTTTCCATGCCTGACAGAACCAGCCCAGTCAGTTCCAAAAGGGACCCACCACTGGCAAAAGCTGAGCCCACCAGACAGTCGTAGAGCCTTGTGACAACTTGTTTAAGAAGGGTAGGAATACACCGTGCAAAGCAGCATAGGGAGAGGAGTGAATATGAGAAAGGAACAACTCTCCAGGCACCAAGATCAGTGCAAAAGGATGGGATGCCAGAGCAGAGGTTCCCCAACAGCTCATGCACACCACACTGGAGAATGTGACTGTGCACAGGAGGAAGCTGTGACCCTGACCCTGCAGGAGATCCTGTGTTGGAGCAGGCCAGTCCCTGGCAGGACTCTGAAGAGAAGTCAGGAGTGAAGTTGAGCCCAAGAAGAGAGGAGGTAATTTTAGACTTGTTCTTATTTCTCATTATTCTACTCCGAATTTGATTTGCAATAAATTCGCTAAATTTCCTCAAACAGAGTTTGTTTAGCCCACAAAGGTAGTGAGCAGTCTCTCCTTGATCTTAACTTGACTGATGAGCTTTTAGTTGTATTTTTCTACCCTGGTGTTTTTGATAGAGAAGAGAGTGATAGAGTGGTTTAGTAGGCACCTGACAACCAGAAAAGATCAATCCAGCACACTCACTCCCTGCCTTTTTAATGTATTGGAATTTTGGTATTCCTTCCTACATGGTGCAAATACACCAAGAAGAGAGAAGAGTACAGCCTTCTTTTAGTCAGCATAGGCTACTGCTTGAAGATTTTTTTGATTCTAGTATAAATCCCAACAAAGTAAGTAAAACCAAAACTTAATTATTGAATTATTGTCACTTCCTGGCAATAAACATCAAGTTGTAGTAAAAAGAATTATAAAATAAACAAAATAATATGGGGGTTTTAATAATTTTATTTTCATTTGAATGATCCTGGCTATTGTGCTGAGTCATGTGAGTGCAAGAGACAGTTTAAAATACATATTTCTAAGGTTTAGTCTCACTGACACCACAGAGAATTTATGAGATATGTTAGCCTCTCGATGTCTGTGGAGCTGAGGCAGACATTTTGGCACTAGGGGTATTAAAAAGCTTTGCTCAAATTAAATTTTAATGTATAGGCTATTTACAGCTATCAGGATTTTCTGCTTCTAGATCACAGCTCCGAGAAGAATACCTAGATTGGGCATTGTCCTCTTCAGGCACGTAATTCTTCATTTACATTAGCTCTGAGATAGACGACCAAGGGTAACTTGTAGCTGTGTGTGTCCACAAGACCCAGTTCCACTCACCCACATTGACTAGCAGCACCACCGACACCCACTGGTGCCACTCGCTGGCAGCCTCTTTTGTGGCTGCCTCAAAGCCTTCTTCAGAACAATTGAGATTGTCTCATTGTTCTGATATTGGCATATATGCAGAACTATTATGCTTCCAATTCAAGAAAGTTCAAAAGACACCTTCACACCACAAGGAAAAATACAAAACATATGTTTTTCCTTGGCATACTCACTACTTTGGCCTGAATCCGTGTCACAGATCCTCCAGAACAGTGGATCTTACAGTGACATATTTGTTAAAATTTTGTTTAGGAATAGTAGCTCTCTCACCATTAGTTCAACTCCATGGTTTGCAATTCTAGAATATACCCTAAAAATGGAAATTCCTAACTCAGGCACAGCTAAGTTTTTCCTTTATGGAGATTGAGTAAAAGAATTTCGTCACTTCAAGAACAAATAACCAACACAGGAAGTAAGACTTGCCATAATAAATGAGATCACCCATCTTTTTGCTGTTATGTAGTGTTCTGACACTAAAATTGTTCAGATGCATTAAAAGTTTGAAGGGGAGAAAAAATCCTATTATCCATGAATGAAAATTACCTATACTTCCTTATCTCTGTACACAGTTTTCTTAGATCCTAAGACATTACTACAATTAACTTTTGACTATTATTATTTTAGTGATGCTCCAAAAGTATTGGAAAACAGGCAGAAAAATACATAAGAAGATATAAGAATAAAAAATAATTTTGATTATATGAAATTTTTAATTTCCTTATTATATAAATCCCTTCCTGAGATGAAAAGATGATCCTGCTTGGTTAACCATGTCTGAAGTAGGTTAGGGGATTATGGGAGATTTATGGGATTAGAATTAGGATTAGCATATAACTGTTCAAAAGCATGAAATCCTTTCCATAGTTGTGGTCTAAAAAAGCCTTGTATGCCTTATTATTGTCTATGTTCTTTTGTGCATCTTCCTAAAGTGAAATTTGGAATTCAAGAAACAATAGTATTAAGATGTGTTTTTTTCATTGTTTGTTCCCAATAACACCATTTTGAGCAACAAATAACAAAGAGAAGAGATTAATAAGTGATCTCTTAAGAATAAGCAAACAATTTGAAGTGAAGAAACATCTGGGAAGGAAGGAAACAGATAATGTTGTTTTCTTAGACAATTTTGGCCTTAGTGACACTGAACACACTCCATTCCAAAACCAAAGGATTCTATTGCATTTGTTCTATTTGATTCTGTTGCACTAGTTGTCCAAAAGAGAAAAAAGTAGTTTAAAAATTTATAACATCTGCAAATCTCAGTTGCCTAATTCTTCATCCTGCTGCCCCAACCCAAACCCTAACTCAAAGACATAGTGGAATGGTGATGGGTTTTCCTCCCATAGAAATAGTGTAATTAGGCCCAGCGAGAAAAACTGACATGAGTATATGAAGTCAATTTAGTGATCTTTATTGCCAAAGGAGACTGCAATCTGCATTATAGCATTTCAAATGATTTTCTAATTTTATAGAATTTGTTTATGCCATTATTTGACATCCCAAAAGAAAGATTCCTAACAGTTTTATGGTTGTTGGCATTAGTATTGTTAGGAACATTAAAACAAGTCCACTAAAGCCTAAAGGCATTAGTATTGTTAGGAACATTAAAACAAGTCCACTAAAGCCTAAATCATGGCATGTACATCAGTTAAAATATTTAATAGTCCTTCCATTTGTTATCATTCAGAATCAAAGTGCTATCAAGTCCCACAGAGATGTTTTGATTTCTGAATGCAAGTATAAGATGAATGCAGATTCACTCACATGGTAAAGTTTTTGAATGTCTTCACGTGGACGAACCCATAGTTCTTTTGTGTGCATGGCTACTTTTCCTTTAATCCAGTATGGTACTAATAGAACTAGCATTTCAAAATGTAGGGGGGGAAAAAAATAGAATTAAAAAAATATTTCTTGAATCAACTGTTTCTAAAGTGAAAAACAGGAGACTACTCTTTTTCATTCTACTGCTTTATACTTAGTATTCTCATTAATTTTAGATTTCTGAAGATTTTTTCCTTTCAGTTAAAAATTTAATTTTACCACTGTAGCACCAACAAGATATCTGACAATATTGAATAACTAGATGCATTTATATAAAAGAAAGTAAAAATTTTAATCTTGCTAATAATTACAGTGCTCTTAATATTTCTTGACTTTTTAACTCTTTAACAAAATTCACAAGCACATCATCTCTCAAGTATCATTAAACATTTTAAGAGATGATGGTGTCTATACAAAAATATACTGAATAATATACTAATATACAATATACTAATATAGCTACTCAAGTAGCTGCAGTGGACAGCCCCTGAATTCAGTAGAAGTCTACTTTTCAGAATATACATGTGCCACTCTAATTGATCTCCAGTGACAACATACAAAGCAATCTTCAGCTTGTGATTTTGGTTACGAGAAAATTTGCTGTTGTTTTAGGTATTGTTAACCTTTTTTTTTTACTTGCATACACCCCTTATGTTGTATTTCTGTTCTCTTTCCCCAGTGCGCGTTTTGGGTGCTTTGGGACAGACAACTATTTTTACTCTGTAGAGTTAGAACAGAGGTCTCCAACCTTGACTTAAGGAGTAGATGAAACTTAGTGTAGGTGTCTGCCCTACAATTAGCCACGCAAAGCGACAGCCTTTGCCAGCACTAGTCACACAGGACACACAGGGCAAGGAAGGCAGCCCCAGGTGTATTTTTGGGTGCCTGGCTATACAGCAGCAACACTTTACAAAGGCAGTTTTGTTCTGTTACAAAACCTCCTGTGCTATATAGGCATGGTTATCAGGATGATCAGCTGGAAATACATCTGAGAATCTTGAGAGTTAACACTGACACCAGGCCCACTTAATAGCTTTGAGAAGATTTTACTCTGGATGGCCTAAGAGATCCAAGGAAATGCAAGGGAAGCAAAATAACACTGAAATACCTACTTAGTGGTACTATGAAATCCCTCTAGTATTTTCCACCATCTCAAAAGCACACCATTCTACCTAAAAAATGTATAGCAAAAAATAATGTCCTTCTATCTCTTCTCAACAGTGTCATTGATATGTTCAGTTTTGTCTGAAAATACTAAATACAACAAACCACAACTATATTCTGTATGATTCTCTAAAATTTAGTTTTAGTTCTTTCTGCATAAGCTTCAGTTTTCTTCTAGATCTGAAGAGAAATGGCAGTAGTTTTCAGCCAAAAATACAACAGGGGTAACTTTTGGGAAATTTTGTTGTTTGTTTTTTTTTTTTTAAACTAAGAGAAAAGTATTTAGTCACTAGAAGACATGTTCTCTTTATATTTTATAATCTATTTTTCCTTTGCTTGGATCAGCTTGTGATTGAGGTACATGATGAGACAGTATAACCTAGGAGCAGAATTAGTTGTGGTGACTATATCAAAGCAGTAGACTCTTTTCCCCCCTCACTTTCCCCACTCCCACACAAACTTTCACTGTAAGCAGTGTTTTGCAAAAATCTTGATGGCAAAGACTGCCAGCTCTGACACAGCTGGTGACATTGAGAGGAGGATGCTGAAACTTCTTCATTCTTCTGATAAATTACTATAGCTAAGACAGTTCCTTCTAGCGTTGTCATTTCTAGCTGACTCCCTCTTCTCCTTTAAAGTCTAGTTGCTCTTATTCCTTTGCTGTCCTGTGACCAACAAAGACTTGAAACACAGAAGTAAGATGCAGGTGGCTCAGATATCACCCGTGGGCAAAGTATCAGGTATCTACAAAGGGCTCTGTCCCAGTCTCTGATATATAAGATATTCCAAGTCTTTCATCTGGAATATGCAATGAGAACACTTGATCCTTGGATGTTGCTTTTTTGTCTACATTAATATTGAAAGCTTGGTTTATTGTGCTTAGTGTGTTGATTGTCATAGTTGAAGGTCTACCTCTGTGTATAGCTCTCAGTATATGAAAAAGGAATCATTAAGTTCACTTATAAAAGAGAAGTCAAGTATACTGACAACCTTGTACATCCATGGTGGCATATGTATATAAGGAAAGTAAATCAGAGAAATACATTCTTAGCTAAGGAAAAATTATATTGAGGCAATATATTCGTAAGTTTATTGCACTACCCCAAGATTTTAGTGGTTTGAAATTCTACATGATAAAGACTTACACACATTGAGTTGTACATGTATCCTGTACGTGTAATTCTAGTCAAGAATTACATTTGTCTTTCAACTGGAAAGGACCTAGACAACTTTAACTATTTAATTCTGTTTTATGATAAATGTCACATAAAGAGAAAACAGTATGTACACTCTCTTCTTCATTAATTAAAACTGCTTTATGTGCCCGGGGATGCAACTATATTGCAATATATTTACTGAATAGTGAAAAATAGGTATCCTCACAACTATATAAATCAATATTCTAGGTCAAGTTTTTAACAGTTTAGCAAAAACAAATTCTAGATATCATCCTTTTTCTGTCATTATGATTGACCTTCACGTGAAAATAAAGAGATCACAAGTATTATTTTCTTCTTTTTAAGGGGGGAAAAAGTCCTTGATCATATTCTTGACAGCATCTTCCATAGTTTCTACAGGAGTGAATAAGCCCTTCTCTTCATATAGGCTAAAATTGTCTGTCTAAGCACCAGCACGCTGTGCTCATGCAGAGGTAAAGGATACAGAGGATCACTTCCATATTGCATGAGAAAAGTAATCTATTTCCCTGTATACCTTTCAAGGAAGAAGTGTAGCACAGCCATTCCTAAACTATTTGAAGTCTTTCTTTTGTTGAGGAGACAAACATGCAAAGCATTGCATCCAGTTTCCCCTGCCCAGCTGCATTCTCCATAGTGAATGCTGCCATCTGATTTTTCCTTGCTCCTACACTGACCATCTTCTTTGGCATTCAAGAGATGCAGCTGCTCTGTCTGACCCAGTTCTGGACTGGACCTGACCTCCCTAGCCTCCCCTCTGGTCCTTGCTCAGGCACTCCAGTGACCAAGAGTGCCTTACCAGGCCATGCCCCTTGAGAACCTTTGCTGTTCTGTGTTGGTTTACAGCAGTAGAATGTCAATCCCACACAGGCTGGAACAGCTTCTAGTATTCGTGTTCACCCAGTCTTTTGTATCAGAGCCTTATGAGTGCCTTTAAAGTCTAGAGTCAAGTCATTCCATGATATGCAGCTGGTAGGTGGAGGAGCCATAATTAAAAAGTAGGCAGCATGATTTCAGACCAATTATTGCATTTTACTAATCAACCTGGAATTTCTCTTTCCATCAGATATCTCTTCATGACTCTAGTACACAAGCTGTGGTGTCTATTGTCCCCTAGATGTGTGGCAGAGACATAGATAAATAGACTTTAAAGTGGGGGGAAAAAAACCAAAAAAACCAAAACCATCATGTTTTTAGGGATCTGGGAAAAAAAATAAAAAAAGAAGAGAAAATTAATTTTGTGAAAGATTAATCTTGGGCATTTTCTAATTTTCCAGAGAACAAGGGATCAAAAAACATGGATAATTTAATTAGTATTAATGCTAAAAAATCTGAACTGAAATCCATACATAAAAGTATTCCTAGAGATTATTAAAACTATATTTGGATTGAAAGATGAGATTATTTAAAATTTGGGACAAGAAAAACCTTTCTGACAAGGGTATTTTTACTTCACAAGAATTTTGGTGGAGTTTTTTGGTTTTTTTTTCTCTTCAGTTAATTGCTTCCCTATCATTCTATCATCATATCAAACTAATGCTCAAATCTACAAATTTATTTGGATGCATATTACTTATTCATATTATGATTATATTTTGTTTCTATTAAATAGGACTTCTGGCTAATATATGAGCATATCTAGTTTGTTACTTTCCCAAGTGTCTGGACGTTCAGATTCAGTCTGAGCTTCAGAAGTTTAAACTGATTTTCAGTATCAATAAGTTAGATGAATGCACTAGATATCACTTGCAGAGCTACCTATTTTTCTGATGCGAGTTTCAGAAAGCAAATAGAGGTTTTGCTGAAAGTGTTGACTTTGCGATATTGATTATTTTTCATATGTTATGATAAAAGAAGTAGTCATACCAAACGCAAATGATTGCAACTTTTCCAAGACTTAGCATAGTTAGAGAGGCTTTGCATAGAACAAGCTTCTTAAGCTCTCAAAAGCAATTGATACCTCTAAGATGCTATAATCCACCTAATGAAGATTTAATTTAATAATATCGATAATACTGAGTTTTGTGAGATATATTACACAATTTAAGTGAGTCACAAAGTAAATATGTCTTTATTGGTGATATATATGTAGATATTCTAATCTAGGCATATTTGATAGTTCCTTTTCTGACTGCCAATAATGAATTATTTGCCATAACTTTCCACCAAATTTCTGCATTTTTTCTTCAATTTGCAGGTAGATAAGGAACAAAGTACATGAAGGATTTGTAAGAAATTAAACAGCAGAACATGCTGGAACTAAAAACAGATATGTTCAGATATCAGCATTTTCTAACAGTTCTTGAGTTTGGGCAAAATTACCATTTCTCACACCTCTAACTAGCAACAATAAAATTGTAAACTCTGGCTCTAGACAAATATTTATAATATTCCTACTTCCTAATGACTTCCCTGGGATTGTTTATTTTATACAAACAATAAGCTATATGGAACATAAATTGACAAGAGACAAAGATGACATGTAACACTGAGATTTTTTATGAAGAGGAAAATCTCTCTCAGATTAAAGGTTTTGTTCATCTTGTTAGTTTGACAATTTGTACAGGCTTTCATGATACAAATGTTAATATAACTATGTAAATTCTTAAGTTACAAGTTTAATGCTAGTGACTTCTATGGAGGTTTTCTTCAAGCAAAGACAGCCTGAACCATAGATACAAAAGGATTAACAAGCATTAACCTGGATCTCTCCCAGGAGGGAAATATACTCAGAGCAAATAACATTCTTTCCCAGTTACTTGTTAGAGTTGTAGTTCAGATACCAGCTGAGATTGGTGCATCTCATTTAATAAGGACTATGGAATATGACTAGAGAACAATGGTAATCTAATAGGTTTGGGGTCTAACCCTGCATTTTTTAACCTGCCAGAGTTCTCTCAGTGCTCAGGTCTGAGCACTTGGCTTCTTAATACTAAATTAGAAATGAAGCTCAAATTATATGTGTGTATGTATATATATATATATATGTCACATTTTGTATTTTAGTAATCTGCTCCTTCAGGTGATTTTAAAGGTTTATGTTGAAGAACAAAGTTCCAGTTCAAACTGCAGTATTAAACAGTTTCCTGGAGAGCCTCTTTTCATACAGGCTGTTCAAAATAAATTGGGCAGTCTCAGTAAAAGGCATTTTTGCATTTCACATTGCAGGATTGGTATCATACCATAATAGTCATTCTCATGATTCTCTTGATGGCTAACCTGCCAGAAAATAGCTGACTTTTTTTGGCTTTCTTCCTCCATTTTTCACCCGCCCCCCTCTGCTCTCTATAATATATTTAAATAGAGAAAAAAATCACACATTTTTGACAAGTAGGAACTGGGGTCAGAACCAACCCCCATCTCCTTCCCAGCTTTCATCTGCCTGAAGCAACATGGCTTGTTTCATCTAATACCTAGGAAACAAGCCAAATAGAACATGCCCTTTGTAAGAGCTGCCTCTCATACGAACAGCCTGTCTTTTCTGAAGGACAGGCTGCTCCTCCCCTTCTCCTTAACTCAAAGTTACTTTTTATAAGGTTCTCGAAGAAAATAGAAAAATTTTAATACTCCACTGAATATCAATTTTTTTCAGAAAAAATAAATAAAATTTGGACTCTTGAGGACTAAAAGATGGGGAAATAATAATCTTTCTTTCTTCTGGAACAGAAAGAGGCCATAACTGCAGTGCTAGTATGAAATGGGAAACTTCATGAAAAGTTTGCCTGTGCTATGAACAGAAGCACATAAAGCCTCAAAAGCGTTAAGTGTATCATAAAGAAGTCAAAATGGCAGGTGCAATTCAAAGAGTTGTGGATGGGGTTTGGTTTAGGTTCTGAGGTTTTTTTCAGGTTGAAATTGTTTTGCTGTCTTCACAAAAGTGCAAAAGAAAACATAATTCATACCTTGTACACACATTTCAGCCAGTCACCTATTATACTAACCTGCATTTCAGGTGTGTAGTGAAATTAAAGGTCTCATTATTCTATGAAGGATCTCAGCATTGCTCACAAAATGTAGATGATAGATAGAAAAGGGTGGAATGGACTACTTTGACAATGACTTTGGCACCTCTGGGCAAAAAAAAGCAATCTAACCAAAAATGTGTTAACAATATTCTTGTAACAGCAGTGTAGAGCTTCCTGTCTGATCATTTCTTTGCTGTTTAAATGACTCCTGAGGAATTTGACTGATGTAAGCACCTTAGTATGTGTGTGCAAAATACTAAGGGAAAAGAAATATATTTTGTATATAGTCCAAATATTCCCACATTTTTGTTGGGATTTGGAGGATTTTTGTTGATTTGTTCTGTTTTGTTTTGCTTCTGGAGAGATACTTTATTGTATTCTATATGCTACTTTTTATATCAGAGATAATAGATAAAGTTCCAGGGAAGAGGGGTTCACAGCAGCCACAGAGAGTGACACAGGGAGTTCTCATGTGTTGCCCAGGAGTTTTAATCAGGAGGGAAACTGTTTTTGAGTTAACGACCTAACATTGTAGTCAAATAGGTTTATACAGATCCAAATTTTCAGATGCTTCCATTTCTAGTAACTGGTCTAACAAAAGGCAGCTGATGAAGCAGAGTTGAAAGCAAAAAACAGTGTTCACTTAACACAAATAACAAAATAAAATATGTAATAAAAGAAGGAACAAACACTTTAAGAAGTGTGATCTCTTAAGTATTGTACTAACATGGCACTTTCACAGGGAACTTCCAGCATATAGGTGGGCAAATGGATGACATAAGAAAATTGAAATATGACATTCCACACAGCTTCCATACTTCTGTTGACTATTAGGCTAAAGGTCTAGATGCTGTGAGAAGAACTCTTTCCTAAGCCTATGTCAAAGAATTTACAGTCTACCCTACTTACCACTTCGATGTCTGGAAAACTAGGACAAAATTGAGAAGAAAGAAAAACATATCAAAGTTGCTTCAACTAAAATATTGAATGGTTTTTGGAGAAAAATTGCCTAATCTCTACTCACTAAGACTCTTAAAAGCAGACTGGAAAAAAGCAAACAAACTTCAAATATTCTGCTTGTAAAAAATATTTTTCTAGCTGGAAGATGTTTATAGTTTCTTTAATTCCAGTATTGGTTAGTGAACAATGAAAAATAAAGTGGTTTGAATAATACATTTGGAGGGAGGAAAATCATACCATTCATTAAAATTTGTCATCTTCATTGCAGCTCAAATTAAGAAAGGCATCATTACTTAAGAATGTATTTACATTCATATTTAAATTTATACTTTTGCTGAGACAGAGGAATTACAAACTCTGTGGTTTTGCTTAGCTTCCAGCATTTAAATGTAATTCTAATATATTACTGCCCAAAGGCCACAGTGAATTATGTTTCAAAAGTGGGCAAAATTCTGTCCTCCAGTTCCTGTAAGTAGCACCAAAAGTTCCCTAGAGCAGCAATGTTCATGGGGGGATGAATCAAATTCATTCCTGTAGCAGATGCTCATGAACCCATTACTCAAATCATGGTAAAGTATGAAGTGAGAATTAGGTGATAAACTGGTTTAGAGCTGGCACTTTCTAGTGCCATCAGAATTTAAATCTAGACCATTTCAGTTTGCTTGACGATTTTTGCCAAGGTAAGTGGTGGTCTTAGGACATTTACCCAAAGCTATCTGTATGAGAAAAGCCAATATCAGAAATACTCCAAGGAGTGAAAATCAGACTTTCCCATTACTTTGTACTGTATTGATTCAGTTAAATATTATTACCTATATGTTATTTATTCCTTTAAAAATTATTTCCATTTCAAAAACTTCAATAAGCACTGAAGTTTTTAATCAGTATTAAAATACACACACACCTAGTTAGAACATATATGCCCTATAATGTGCACAAAACCCACGTTTTGCTGCTAAGATGATCCAAACACCTGTTATCACAGAAATACAGTAAAGTGTCTCAAAAAATTAAAAAATATAATTTCTTGAACACCAATAGTAAAAAAAGGCCTCCTTCAATGATGTCTTTACACCTGTCTACATTATTTAATATAAATGAACACCTGAAAAACACTATTTAAAATTATCCCCAATCTATTTTATAACTCAAGGTGTTATATAAATAAATGCAGTTCTTCCACAGGTGTAAGATATGGGAAACAGGTTTACACTGTCTTTACTTTCCATTATTCTTTCCATTTTTTCCTGTTACAAACTGGACTGTCAACTGTTTGTTGAGTTCTCATGTTTTCCCAAGTGCTTTTTGTTTTTGGGGTTTTCCACCTCTATCGGGACAAATTCATCGGTCACATCAGTGTTTTGCAATAAACTCTTCTTGAGAATCAAGAGAGTTTCTTCATTTTCAAAGAAAGTGAGGGTACGAGTGGGCTCTTACTCTTCCTCCACAAGGAAGAAATCAGCAGGAATTCTTCTGTTAGAGAAAAAGAGGATGAAGAGGAAGAACATGGGGGATGAAATTATTGTACCTTATTTATTTTGAAGTGGCATATACCAGTCTTGATTTTTGACATCTGTCCATCCTATGCAATTGTACAGAACCACCCTCTGAATTTCTTTCCAACAACAAGTTTTGAAGAAAATACTGTCTCTTTATCCCCTGTGAAAATTTGTTTTGGAAAACTTATTGTGTTTTTGAAACATGTACTGTAATAATGATTTTGTAAACAGTGTGTTCATGAGATTGCAAAGGTACTCTTTGAGCCCCACTGAAATGAAAAAGAACTCACTGGAATGAAAAATACATGGAAGCCACTGTAATGAGAGTAGAAAACATGATTTCCTGCAGTCATGTCAAAACTTGATTTAAAATATGTATATTTAATACATATGTAAAAGCCCTTATTCTTCAGAAAACATTGGACTGAGCCCATTTTGTGGTGCATCTAGAGATGCACTTAGATACATCTAGATTGCATCTATTTAGATGCAATCCAAATGTGAGAGAAATTACTTCCCCGATTCTTTTAATTTAAGCCTTTGCATGGAAATTCTAAGTGTAAATAAAGAAGCAGAAATACAATTTCTAAAATGTCTAGTCCATATATAATATGTAAGTAGAAGGGAGTGGCTCTGATAGGTGGACCTATGATATATAGTAATCTTCACAGACAATAAAGGTCTATACAAACTCTTAGGAAAGCACAATCTTAACTAGAGATTGCAAGCTGAAGAGAATTCTGGTTAGAAAGGAAATATACAATTCTTAGAAAGAAAGTGAAAAAGCACTGGAAGAAATTTGGAGATAAGCAACCAAAGGAAGCAATGTGATTCTTCAGATTCAGACCCAATTTTTTTTCCATCCAGGGTCAAAGTTTTTAATAATGGAATTGCCATAAAAAGGCTTCATTCTTCCAGTAGCCAATTGAGAGGAGAAGGCATCTTGCCAGGGTGATTCTAGATCTCAGTGTCTTTAGGGATGTCACTTATACAAGATACCAAGGTCAGTTTAAGGGAAGCTTGGTGAATTTAAGTTTTCATAGGGAATATCAGAACAGACAGTTCAGTTGTCTCAGATGGTTTTAAATTTCTCTTTTCTCCCTTTTCCATATTACACTGCAGCAGCTCATTTCTGCTTTGCAAGAGCTGCTTCTAGGGCTGATAGAGCAGCTCTATCCTCCATTCCAGTCAGGTCTCTGTTTCTGCTGCAGTAATGAGCAGCTATGCCAAAGAAGGCCTGCCATGGCAGTTATTTTAAGTAGTCCATTCACTAAAACAAATATAGAATAACAATTCACAGACCACGGAAGAGTCATCAGGTAGTTATGATTTACCAGAATAAAGTTCAATATATACAAGCTGTTGACCTAGAAATGATTGTATAAGCCATTACTAATTTTCTGAGTCACCTAGTCAGATCTCCATTGGGTCTTAGATAATATCTTGTAGCTGAACTCAGAACTGCTAACATAAAGCTATAGCAACTTCTCACCTAACAATTACTCATCCTCACTCTGTTGGGTGTAAATTTGATACGAAACATTCCTTGGTAGTTTCTGCCCCCATGCAGCCTACAGAACTTCTGTTCTGAGTGAACACTTAACGTCTTCAACATTTCTGTAGCCTTGAGGGTATAAACCTATTCAGATGAGCAGAACAAAAAGGCTGGTTCGTGCCCCACTTCTTACTTCCCTGGAATTCTAAGCAGTCATCTATACAAATGTTGATTGCAATATGGATGTAAAGGGAACTATCGTTTTATTGTGCTGCTTCTCACAGTGTAAATGGCTACATAATGTGAGTACTGAAAGAAGCCCCATTAGCTACAAAGAGCAATCTGATATTGAAGTATAAAGTTCATATTTTACTTCAGATAAGTGAATTATTTTCAGATATATCAAACACTTGACTAGTCAGTGAGAAATTATTTATTAAATTAAATTGAATCTTTTGTTTTGAATAGAGTAGCCATAGAAATCTAAAAAATAGAAAAAATCTGAGCCTCAACTCCCTGCTTATTGTAGTGATTAGCAATCTGCATGTTTTCCTTCCTATCAAAACTAGTTTAATTTTTGTTTCTCTTTAAGGCTTTGAGCATCAGATTTTCTTTGCCTTTCTGGCCTTAAGCACATGTTCAGTTGATTGGTTACAAGAAATTCTTTTACAGTCTCTGGCTAGGTGCCACCTTCCAGCTTGCTTTTCCACATTCTTGAAAAGATCAGTCTGTTCCCCGTTTTGGGGAAGTGAGAGCTCATGGTTCAGTCACCCTTTAATTGAGTTTCCAAAGAATTTCCTTTTACCTGCCAAGGTACTGTTGCACATACACATGTGCAACATGTGTATCTTTTTTGTTATTTTTATGTTTTTATTTTTATGTTGTTATGTTTTTATGGGGTTTTTTTGTTATTTTTTGACTGACTAAAAAGCAATACTATTTTGGAATTGTAGTTTCTTTTGTGTCTGCTATACTAAGAAATATGTATACATATATGTATATGCATATGTGTATGTATATTTGTTTCTGCTACACTAAGAAATACTGTATGTATAAGTATATGCATATGTGTATGTATATGTTTGTGCATAATATCCTGTAATTTTTTTTTTATTCATATATTAGCATTAGTTCAAGACTAAATAGGGGTGACTGAAATTGATATTTTTTTCATTCTTAATGACAAAATGACAGCAAGCTGAATGTAGATCCTGTCTCAGTCAGTGCCAGTATGCAGGTGTCAGAAATTTCCATTTTCGGTCTTCCAATTTGGAAATTAGCAGATCACTGATTTCTGATGTATTCCATTAGCTTTGGCAAAAAGCTTTCCGTACAGAAAGTGGCAAATAAGGAATTATTATTATTAATATATTCTTATTACATATGTGTCTTGGGGTGACTGTATGATGCCTGTATCCCCAAATCGTCTGTTCTGTTGGTGTTGAATATAAAATTCTCCAACTTTAAGACTGGTNTTTTTTTTTTTTTTTTCCCTTTCCCTGGAGGGACCCCATTCAGAGGTTTCCTCCCAAATTTGCTCTAAACCAGGACAATATGTAATAACACAATTCTTATATTAATTATTCAGACCATTGTTTAGGAGATGAAGTTTCAAGGGCATTGTTTTGCCATACTTGTCAGTTTTATCTAACACATTCTTTTGAATTATCTCCAGGTATTCAAGGAAGATATCCCACAGATGCCCTGTAAGCTACAGAAAGTTTTATTGCAGTATGAGTATTTTCCATTCTGCATAGACTTGAGCAATTTTTTTCCATAGAAGATTCTGAATTCTGAAAACATAATCTGGATCTTTTGCTCCAGAAAGAAGGATCCTATATTTGGCAACTCTATAATGTTTTGTCAGTATATAAGTTACCAGCAGATACAGACTGTGTCACTGACCTATGCTTTTATTATAACCATTATATTATTTATCACTACATATGTTTTGGCATTCCCTTCACCAAATAGGATTAAAGTTCAATTTCTAATTCAGTGAAAAAAGCTTTTAATAGGTTAAGCTAACATACTCTCAGTCATGGCCAGAAAGATAAATCATCATATCAATTAACATGTATATTTACGTATATTTATTTACGTCTAAAATATATTATTAGCTATTTTATTATGTGACAAAGCTGGCATTGTTCTTCTGGTTCATCAGTCAAAATGTACCATGAAAACCAGTCAAATAACTTGCAACACTACTCTTAAAAATGTGCAATAGACTGAAAGGCACAGATACAGGCAAAGTGTATTACCCAAGACGTAATCCAAAGCCATAAAAAGACAAGAGAAGAGTTTATAGTTGAGAATGTAGATGAAAGACAACTATATACACAATTTATATTCTTATAAACTCACTTACATGGCTATATATATGCTTCACTATATATACTGTTGTCTGAATTAATCTTAGATAAATACATTGGTTATGATATTGAAATAGCTCTGTAGATGAGTTTAAAATGAAGTTAGCCACAGGATTATATGAATGAAAGAAGGATCACCAGTCACCAGCCTTGGGTAATAAAACATTCTCTGTCAAAAAAGTTGTCACTCAGGCATATACTTCCAATAATCAGTACTAGGTTTTCTCAAGACTGTCTACAATAAAACTGAAATTTAGAATTGAAATTACAACAGATAAGAAACTTAAGAAAAACAGTGAAAACAGTGAATTAGAGACTGACTGCAAGCCATTTCTAACTCGTGCTTAAAAAAAAAATTGTATCACACAATATTTTCAATAATGAAACATAAAACACTAAGATCTCATCTGAAATATAAGATTGCAGTCACCAGTTTTCAGAAAGACTAAATGTCTCAGATGACTGAAAGAATGAAAAACTATAAAAAAATAAAAGAATTTGAGAAACACCAAAATAAAAGATTTTTGAGGAAAAAAAAATTGACATATATAAGTAGAGCAAACAAGCTAAATTTTATGCAAGTTTAAGAGGTATTCAAATAAAAATTTTAGCTGGTAGAGAAAGCAGTGGTTTATGAACAGGACTAATTCTCTATGAGACTAAAAGATCACAGAATATTTGGAATTGAAAGGGACCCACAGGGACCATCTAGTCCAACTCTTAAATGAATGGCCCATACAAGGATAAAACGCACAACCCCCCCATATTATTAGCATTCTCTAATCACCTGAGCTGATCCCAGGGACAAAAAGCCCTGCATCATGATCTCCCTGTCCAACAACTTTTCAATATAATGCTGCCTCTTTAGGAAAAAAAAAAAAAAAAAAAAGAAGAAAAAAAAAAAAAAAAAAAGAGAGAGAAAGAGAAAAAAAATAGGAGATTTAATTCGGAATTTCATTTTTTAAAAAATAAATATTAAAATACAAATTGTCTACAGAAATATGAGATTGGGTTTAATGAGCCAGGAGGTCCCATTCATTATTATAATCCTGAGATGCAGGGTCTAAAAAACCTCACCAGTTGTTACCCTTATCCACTCACTGGGAATGTATTTAATTGAAAGACAGCAATTAATATCCTGCACAGTAGTTACATAACTCCCACTGCATTATATGACAGTTACAAAGGACATAGACTGAATTTCATCCAGCAATTTGCAAGCAAAATACCCCACATCCTGTTAAGAGTCCCATGAGCTTTTTGTGGCCCAATATTAGTCTTTGTTCCCATTCTGGTCAAAGTCCTAAAGCTTCCCAAGAGCTGCACATTGTCATGTTAATGGAGCAATTAGTAACTCGCCATTGTGTTTTCCTTGTTAATTTATGTTTGAATCCTTTGTAATGTCAGAGCTTTAAGTAGCTTCAAAATAATTGTGCATAACATTTCCTATGTCCATTACAGGTCCAGTTTTCTAATATTTGTTGAACTAGGACTGTTTCATAATTCCACAGCTATAGGGATTTACTTGTGCTTTTCATAATTTAAGCTTCTTTAATTCAATCAAGCATATGATACCTACAGAGTAGAACTGTGGATAGCAGGCAAATATATTTTATGATTTTGATTTTACCTCACTTTTTGAGAGGCAAAACCCATTTTGTTTTTTTGATTGCTTCTAGAGAATACAAAATAAAATGAAGTTCAGGAAAGCCCAGCTGGAAAGAAAATGTTAGTTATTTTATTTCCTCCTCAAGAAAAATTCTATTATTGCCTGGGTAATAGACCTTTTTTCCATAAGTCTGAACAACTTTTAACAATATTGAGCATGCCCACCAAGACCATGAGAAGGCAAAAATCAAACCTATTTTAAAGATGGTTCAGGAGACTCACCGTTTTATGGAACCACATCCCTGATACTTTTGTGCTTCTTACCCAATCTGTAAAATGAATTTTAATCCAATGACTCAGACTTCTAAGATAATACCAATTTTTCATGCATTTTGAATTTCATAAATAGAGTTTAAATATTGACTTAAAATAAGACCATTTTGAAATATATGTAAAGTTCTGTATTACTTGTCAGAAATACATTAGGCCATATACCTTTATGGAGCTACTCAGGCTTGGGAATCCATAAAACCCATAATTTTTCTGTGACATCTTTCAGATATATTGTGGGACACAAAAATCTTTGTTTGGGCCCAAGCATCTCTGTATATGACACACATGATCACAGAAAAGGGTTGTTAATTGTATAAAAGTAAAATTCAAATATTAGAGTAAAGAATAATACTTTTTGAGTCATTACTCTTCTAGAAAGCCAAAATAAAAATTTTCATGCTAAATCCATCAGAAAATATAATTTTCACCCAGACTACTTTGGTGTCAAATCTCACAGAATTTGTCAAGAGAAAGGGACAAAAATTGAATATGATGCCAAATTTTAACTGAGATAGGAGCTCCAGATGTAAAAAAACCCCATGCTCTCTTTGGACTATATCACACTATATTTTTAAGGATCGTCATGGTATTATAAACTCTTCAACTTTGACACATCAGTGAAAAGAACTTTTTTTTTTTAATGTTTTTTTTTCTGTAGAAGATTTAGTATGTATGTAAATTCTGCTGTGCAGGGGAGTTTATAGAACTAATGAAAATATAAGTGGAATAATAGTCTAGAGCTATGATTACTACACATAGGATTTTGTGACTAAGCAACACCTACTAGCTAGTCAGTCTAGGTTTTTCATGTCTTTGAGGGAAACAGACAGCTACCTGAATCACAAATATTTTTACATGTCTCCCAAAATACTTTTAGCTCCACAAATTTTCTGTAATATAGTTTTTGCTTTTCAACTGCTTAATAGAAATGAGAAGGGTTTTTTCTAACTTTTTGCTCATGTCAAAAGCCAGTGAACAAAAAAGAGATAAGAAAGCAAATCATAACTTCAATATGTGGTACCTGATTGGGATTGCAAACAAAGGCAGAATGGCTGTTTAAAGAAATAAAGCTTGAAAATTTTGTTTTAACCTATTACAAAGACCTTTTACAGACATAGAAAGGGCTCATTAAGTGGAAAATTACCAAACAAAAACTTGCTACTTTTCTTGCAAGGTTTGCAGATTTTGGAAGACTTACTAAGCATTATTTTTATTATAGCAACATTCATAAGCACAGTCCTAATCTTCTCCAGCTCAGTACATGACTCAGTTTCTTATGGTATGATTCTTCTGCTTTCCACACAGCTGTCTAGACAAGTAAATGATGTAGATACACTTCTCAAATCATCATACTGCCAGTAAAAGATGGAATGAAATCCTGGACAATGTAAGTAGAACTGTAAGGCAAGTTAGACTGTATATTTTCCTCCAATAATGGAATTATTAAGACCGATTTTAAACTGCAACAAAATATGCTATTCATGCAAGACTTTGAGGAAGAAGAGGCTAAGAACATGTAATGAGGAGATGCATAGAGAGGTCTGTATCTTTTCCTTATAAAAAGAAATGTGTCTTGTTATATGTGTTTATGGACTTTGAAAAAATACTAGATTACTAATCACTGACAAGCAAAAGAAAGTTACTATCTGAAACTTGACGATACACACTGAAAATAGTAATAAGGTATAGAGTTTTCTGTGTTGTTTTTGTTTGGAGCAGGCACTGCAGTGAGCTACTTTTTTTTATATGTTCAAATTAAATACAAGTTAGTATGATCACTGTTGGTCATAGTTTCATGACTAACAGGCAGCTATTAACTTTAAATATCTCTTGATGTATTATAATACTTCACAATATTAACTCTATTCACTGAGATTCTTATAGCAATTGAAGAAAATTATCAACAAGAGTAGCAGATAAAAAATCAGTCTTTCAAAGGGACTGAGAGAAAAGATGCTCCTCTAATTAGGAGACTTTAGGAAAGAATGATCTGAAAAGGATGACCATATTATGGTGAATATAGTCTCCACTGAAGAGAGTTATTGAGATGACAGCAACAACTTTACAATTCAGGACCTGAATTATCTACTTTTGTCATATATGGGTGGAGAATAGTGTAGCCTCTTGCTAGTACTTGGTTCAGAGCCATATAATAGGCCAGAAGAAATAAAGCCAGTGAAAATCTCATTTTGCAATCAGTGGGGAAGACATGATCAGACCATGACACACTGAAATTGTCTTGTTTCTGATATAGGGAAGATTTTCTGATTGCTGGCAAAACATGAGTCAGGCACTCCCAATTCCTCCCACTAAGCACACAGAGCATATACAAAACAAACATTGGTTGTATGATTTGCACTTTTGTTGCATCAACAGTAGCAAGCAATTTTTACCCATCCTCGTGTCTGGGAACAGCATGGTGCTCACTGAAAGCAGAGGTAGGGAGTCCCCATTTATGTGAACCAGCTGAGACTGGTTCATTTGGCAAGTCCACAAGGACTGGGAGGGGGGGAATTTCCTGAGCAATGAAACAGAAGTCTAGTCAAGCTACTCCTCCAGGAGGCATTGAAATGTGAAGTCCAAATTTGTACAACAAAATGCAGCCACATACTTGCGGACAAAGTCCCAACTCACTTGCTCTCCTGTAAGGAATAGGACTGCTCCACAGTAATATCTGTCAGTGGACTTCAGGAGTGCCATCTGATGACAAAAACCTACCAATTGGTAGGAATTAACCAGCTGGAACAAGTCCCTTGCCAAACAAGCTTAGCTGAAGCATCAGAGTCATATGAGGCCATCAGAACTGCTCTGGATGAGCATCTGTGCAAGACTATTTTTAAATAAGATAGAACTAACAATATCTAGAGAAAATAATCTAAATAGGATTTCTCACATGATTAGGAGGTAGTAGTTTCTGCAATATTATGAAGATAGATCTGTCTTCTTCTAAGTTTCAAAACTTCTCTTCAGTACTCAGTCTTACAAAAGGATCTTTCAGGCATTGTACAAGTCTTAAGAGAAATCTCTTCTTAGTTTCAACGTCAAGAAATAGAATATATTGAAACTGAACTGGGACAATATGTTAAGTCTGGTGCTGCAACTTTTTGTAATTGCTTCTGGTCTCTCCCACTTTATATTTTTTCTCCTGTATTTGTTTCACAAAGTCATTCTTGAGAAAATTCAAAGCAGCAAAACATAATGAAACCTCTACAACAGGTGTCAGCATGAGTACAATATATAATTAAACTGTAGAATTCCAGTCCCAACACATTACTAGGGTGCATTCTTGAAATGGATTATGTATTTGTTAATATAAAAATCAACTTTTGCAGATATTTAGAGAAACAAAACTAGAGGGCCTGTCAGTAAATAATTCTATATTATAAGATCTTTCATAGATTTGCCAATTTAGTGCTAATTTTATACAAGAAGAAATTAAATACTACATAAAAAGTATTTTCATTTTCATAATCAAAATTATAGCCATCATAAAAAGAATGTTATAAATCTAAGCATGGGTGGCATACTCTTACCAACAAATGGTATATCCTAAACTGACAGCTTCACCATTTGTGATTTTCTCACATACAACTCCTCAGTCTATAGCCTGTATGTCATACTGCTGCTTTTACTTAGGAATTCCAAATAGGAAACGTCTCGTTGTCAATATTTATTGTATATTTCTTAAGGATTTGAAGTGTGGTTTCTTTTATCAAAAACACTACATTTTTTAGTGTGTTTATTTGCCCTGTGAAATAAACTGAATGTATTTCAACTCGAAATAACACTGTTAGACTTCCTACTTTAATTCCATAGATTCCCTTATCTCTTTAAGAACCTCCCAAATAACATTGATAGCCCTGTCTATCCATATCTAAGACTGTCACTGACCAGTCATTTGTCTGCTGAGGGTTGTATTCTTTTATATTGAATAAAGTTTACAAACACAGGCTTTCTAATCCATTATTCTACTGAATGAAGTTTACCAGATAGATGAAATCGAAACACTTGTAAAATGCTTTCCAGGAAGCTAGGCTACAATGACTGTTATATGATAAAACGTGATCAAGCAATATCTTGAAGCATGGGATTTGATTATTCTCAAACACAGAAATAAGCCAATATAATACATCTAATATAATTTATGGAATAAACTACATTATCTGTGCTATGATTTATACATAACCCTGAAGCAGAAAGAGGACAAAGGAGCAAAAATTTTAGTTTAGGGTCAGTCTGATCACTGGCACATTGCAAAAACAAAGATTCAGGACCCGAGCTTGGGGGACATTTGGAAGATTAACTGCAAAGTGAATCAGGCCTTTTATTTGAACAGAAGTCAAGCATGTTTTCCCTATATTTATTTATTATATGCAATTTATATTTTTTCTAATTTAAATGAAACATCTTTTTCTCCAAGTATCTTAATGAACAAAATTCATATCAAGCATCTCAAGCACATGATATTTATGTTTTGTGAGGGTCTGCAGATACCATTTCCAAACCTCTCCTTGATAACAAAATACCGAGTACACTCAGTAGTTCTGTGCTATACCCATTTAATAATGGTATATCAGTAACCCCCACAAGGAAAACACAGGCCCAGAAATGTTTTGCTATGGGAAATTTCTTCTATTTCTAATTCAGTACTAAAATAATTACTGGATATTCTAATAATCAAGATATACTCCTTATTGAGCAGACTAATTATAAATAAATAATATATTCTATATTTTATTATTTATTTAATAAATTAAGAAGGATTGTATCAAAGTAACAAGGTATCAAAATATTGTAGATTTCCCTTCTTAAGTGAAGGAGAGAATTTTTCCTGCGAACATAACATAGAAAGTCAACAATAGCTTCACTACTTCTCAAAGTCTCTGAGCCAGATCTCTACTTAGAAGCCTTCTTCCTCTTCCTGTGAGATCATCTCTGAACAGTCCTGAATTTCTGCTCCTCTGAATCTGTTTGAGTCTTCTGATTTCTTCCACAAATATATTAATCTCCCTACTCAAAATATTTTCTTTCAAAGCTCCCATACCAGACCACATAGTTTCAATACCCCAGGAGGTTTTCATGTTGCTGTTTTAGTGGTGCTGACCTATGTTTAGATGGATTCTTTGTTGTTGGGGTTTTGAGGTACTTTTTTATTGTTTTGGGTTTTGTTTGTGTTGTTTGTTTGTTTGTTTTTGCTTTTAATTAGCCCCCTTGTTTTCTCACATTTATCTAAAAGAAGATTTCATTTGCATTTGCATTTGATACAGCTTAGAGTATTTGTAGTACTTTATCATCGTGGACAAAAGGGGCTGAGATCTGAGGAGGAATTTCTTTATGCAGTTCAAATGCATTACTTCTTGCTGCACTCACCATGTAAACAAATAACAGATGACACCCTCCTTCTTATTCCAGTTTTGTAGGATATGTCCTGAAATGTTTCCTTGGCTCTCTTCAATTGGGCTAGCAATCACTCAAGCTATGAGTACTCAAAGGTACTAATGGCTGGAAGCCTAATCCTTGCAGTTTACCCTTGCACCTTCCCAACTACAGCTATGTTCATATGTTGGATCGAATGCTTGCATTTTAGCAACAGTATATATGTTTTTTACTCAGTTTGTGAGCTGTATTATTTACTTTTTCTGATGACCTTGCACATGCCCAGAGGTTTTCAGATCTTATATTTGTTTACTTTATTGTTTTTAACTAGATTTTTCCATGTAAAATATTTTTTAAAAAGTTTCAGACATTATCAGAGAAAGCCTACTCTCTAAATCCAAGTATTTTCCAGAAGAAGACTGGAAATTTTTGTTTTTCTTACAATTCCTAAAATTAAATCCATCATTTATCTCAAGACTCACAAGTCATAATTACTTGATTTATTGACCAAAAAAAAAAAAAAAAAAAAAAAATATTAAGGAACCCATAAAACATATGGCTTNAAAAAAAAAAAAGAAAATATTAAGGAACCCATAATACATATGGCTTGTCCAACCAGTCTGAACAGAGAAAATGCTAATCTGAGTACCAGTTTCTTACTATGGATCAGTTTCTTAATCGTCTTGGTCACTACAGATAATCATATTAGACACCAAAGTGTCCATTTGTTGGTCAGAGCAAGTATGTAACAGTGATATCCACCCACCTTTACATTAAGCCACTTTCAGCAGTAATAAACAGTGTCAGTTGTTGCAGAACTTTTCACTGCCCAGGCAGTTGTTCTCTACCTCCCCTGTCATAAAAGCACAGCTTGGATGAAACATCCCTTGAGTCTGTTCTGGCTTACAAACTGCCTTTAGGACTAAATTGCATTGATGAACTAGATTTTAATCTTAATTGCAGCCCTCAAACTCAAAACAACCTCATGAGATTTCAGGGATGTCAGCATTCACAGCAGTAGCCGCATACAAACCAAATCACTCCTCCCCTCCCCCAGGTGCAATCTGGCTATGGCACTCTCAATTCTATTATCACTTCTGTTCTTGCCAAAAAAATGCCCAAGTCTTTAAAAAAAATCACAAATATTAGTTCTCAGATACTTCCAGATGGAGTTTTGGCTCAACATCTGAAATATTTATTAACTGACCAAAAATATTCTCCTGTAAGACAAATATTTTAATTTTCAATTATAAAATCAAGTATTGAAGAAGCTTGGGTTTAATGCTATGTGCTGTCACAGGTTAATGAAGCAGACAACATTTAAAATCAATCAGTCTTACTGTGAAAATATATTCATTAGTATAGCTAAAGAAAGAACATCATCTTTAATTCAGAAGTCAATTTAAAATTAAATTGGCATAATAGTTAGATAAAATATTTTAGGCATTAGAGGACACTGTTTAGTGGTAGGGGTAGTAAAGAATGAATATTTATAGCAATGGAATATTCCCTATAGCTTCTGGGTTTGCAACATCAAAAAAGTGAAAATGATCCATTCATTTTTGACAGGGTGCTTGCTACACATGCTCAAACACCACTTTACTGAATCTGATCTTTGGGTTGATCCAATATCAGCCATCCTGGGAGCTGGGGAGGGAAATTCTATTGACCTTTTCCTCAGAAAATAGACTGCCTGTCGAAAACTCTGGAGTTAACCTATTCTATTAACAAACAAGTTCAACCTTGCTTACAACAAATGAAATTAGAGTAAACAAAGGCACAGAAAGTAACAAGGTCACACTGGAGCAACAGGCAGTTAGCCCAGGATCCCAAAGAACCCACAACCACATGATGTGGGTTTAAGTTTTGATTGCAGAAAGGTCATAATCTGCTTTGCAGTTTTCATATGGAAAGATGGCGTGTAAAGAAAGGAATTGTTCAGCAAAACCTGTTTGAAACAATGCTCACATGGCCCTGCCAGGTCACTCTGATTCACGATCCCATCACTCCCATTTCTCAGGAAGAAGGAATTGTTGCTCAGAGGAATGCAACAAGAAAGGAGGCTCCTTACTGGTTACACACTATTTAACTATAAAAATCTATAAACTATAGGACTCTAACGAGCCCTTTTGGCAAAGCAGCATCCTATCTACTTCACAGGTGACAACTCATTTGCACATTCCTAATGTCTTCCAAAAACTGATTCTGCTTATCCCTGATTACCTTTCTCATAAATGCAGATAAAATAAGGGTGAATGCTTGCCTTTCTGTTGACTTTGAGGGAATCCCAGGAAGTCAGAATGGATTCCTTCTGATAAAATGCATACCTCATTCAAGAAACACTTTTTAAAGAGTATTAAACCAGCAAGCCACAGTTAATTCTTCAAAAGACAGTAAGTAGCCCAGCTGAGTAAAAGGGGGAAAAAAGTTGTAAACGGTTTTAATTACTCAGACAAGACATGACAAACATGACTAGAAATGAAAACATCCTTAAGTGAAACCATTTTTCAGAGTAACTCCAGTGGTGGATTTTTTAAAGAACAAGCACTACTTGAACATCTCTTAAATAGATGCTAGGAAAATCATTCTGGGAAAGAATTTTAAATTCTGCAAGTGATCCTGTAATGACATTAGATTATCCTTCCATTTATGCTTAATAATCTGTAAAACAGTGGATAATTTACACCAGTGAAACCTCAACCTGCCATAATCTCATTTGTAGTCCTTAGTGAGCCAATTACATAAAATCTTTTTTACTTTTTTTTTATAACTGACTGTCTTTAATCCATATTGATTTTATGGTATAGAGTATATAACTGTGTCTCTCATCTGCAGAGAGGGAATGAAACAAAGTTTACAATTGACAAGACAAACTTGAGTAGTCTAACCTAATCAATCTATCTAATCAAATGTCACTCACACTTTCTGTCACTGTTGAAGTATCTCCTGCATTTAATTCATGAGCAGCATTAACAGTCACCCCCAAACCTCTGAGGATAAATGGTAGGCCTCAGGTTCAAACAAAAAATCCAAAGGACATGCAATAACATAAATGTAAGTGTATAATCAAAGAAAAAATTTCACCCTGTTTCTTATGCACCTGTGAGGTAAAAACTTTTAGATACTACAAATTAAATTGAAATGAACAAGTACTATACAAGTTTGTGCATAACATAGAACAATGGGATTAATACAATTAATGCTTCTCTCTGGATCCAAGATGATTAAGAATAAAGATAATTATTCTCTCATTAATAGTCGGTAGCTTGCAGGAACACACTGTATTTTGCTTAGATTTCATCCTATTCTTCTACCTACAATAGGCTGCAATTTATTTTCAATGTCAGAGTTGTGATCCAGGAATGAACGGGCAGGGAAAGTCAATTCTATTTTGTCAAAATATTAAGTTTGGGGGAAAAAAAGTGAAGATGTATGTGCTACTTAATATGTTTGTCCCATTATTTTTAAAACATATCTTAGAAACTGACACTTTTTGTATGCATTTAGAAAAACCTGTTTAAAAGGAAATGTTATCTATATTTGCTTTATGTCTCTGCTAGGATGGATCACATGTAGAAAGAGCATATTCAGTAAGTATTTGAGTCAGCTGTGAACTAAATTACTCACAAATAATTCTTGACATTATTCAAGTAGTGTTAAGTCTGAGTAATGACAGAGACCGGAAAGGACCTTGTTTTTAGCTGTCATGATCCATTACCACAGCATGTATCCTTCCAAGATGCTTAAGATTATGAACATCTTCTCTACAGCAGCTGCACTGGGCTTGGTTTGAGCCATTAGATATTTCCTGGATGTGTGTTAACACAGCCAAAAGCCATTTCAGGCTCTGTCCAAAAAGTTCTAAGAAATAATCTGAAAATATTTGAGCTGTGTGAATAAAAGAGGGGCCTAGATTAGCTTTCAGGCAAAATCAGCAGCCTCAAAGCAAAAGTTAACTAAAATGCCTTAAAAAGCAGCTCCACATATAGCAAAACAATCAATAATTTAGGATTCTTTAATCTCGTTTAAAGACTACATTTTCTCCAGCATATTCAGAGTTTCAGGAGAAATTCCTAACACACAAGTGTTTTTATTAGTAGCTTTTGTCCCAAGGCATGTCTGAACTTATGGTCTCATCTTGCTGGTATTTTGGTACTCTCATTCTCAAAGACAAACTTCATGCTACTGTCTAGATATAGCTCATCCATTCCTCTTAGTGCCTTAATTTCCCCAGCCTCTTTCACTATAGATAAAATAGCAGCTTATTGGAAAGCGTTGTACCTTCATAAACATGGGCCATGATCTCCAGCAGTGTCAAAAGGTACTACTTTATTTATGGGGGTCATGTCTCCCCATCAGAGAAGACAGGTTAAATCAAAGGACCCAATTCTGTCTTCAAATTTGTAATTTATCACTGAAATCATCTTCAAACATTTTGCTAAGAGGAATTCAAAGCACTGCACACCTTGTAATAATTACAGAATGACTCTACCAAATCGTGAAATAGCAAAATCTCAAAATAAACAACTAAACCACCATGAGGAATAATATCAGCTCAGCTGCAGATATTTTTCTGCCCATCCGGTGCTAGAGGAAGCAGGTTTCCTCTTCATGCTGAGTATACAGGGTTTTGACTCATATTACCAGGAAGGCTAAAAGGAGAGGCCTCCCCAAGCTTCTGAACTCATCTGGTATCTACTCACACAAAGACATCAATGTTCTGAGAGAAATTAGCCCCTGGAATGTTTTTGTTTTCAAAACTGTGTTCTGAAAAGGCAGTGTTTGCCACACATCTGGAAAAAGTGCTCATAGGTTAAGGATGAAAATGGGAAAGTCTTGAGAAAATAAAACATGAAAAGAGGCAGACTGGGTGGGAAAACTGCTGCAGACTAAGTGAGAGGATGAAAGAGAGCTATCCTATCAGGAGGATGTCTTGCAGAGAAGCTTACAAAGATAGCATTTTGTTCTGGGGCTTGGAGATTCTTCGCTTGACACACTTCACTCCCCAGCAGAGTGGGAGGACAGCTAACTTGAGATTTTAGAAGAGAGTGAAATCTTTGAGATATAAATACATAGGAAGGATCACAGAAATTTTGCACAGGGTTGGTTGGGTGTTTTGTTTTTTTGTTTTTTTTTTTTTTAAGACATCCTTTTTTGCTAGATCTGAAATGACTTACTACATTCTGATGGTAGAACATAATAGGTGGGAGAAAAGAAAGAAGATACGGAGACCTTAAGTGGCATTTCCTTCTGGCCTGTTTTTTTGTCTGTGGTCTTTCTAACTGTACTTAGTAGTAAACTGTAGGTATAAACAAACAATATGTGAGGTTTATTAATGGGTAATGTTCCCATATGGGTAATGTTCCCATATTAATGGGTAATGTATTATGGGTAATATTCCCATAATCAATAATGCACTGCCTGCTGCAGCCTTTTCTCCAGCCTATCACCAGACCTTAAGCCTATACCTGAGGTTCAGCTGATAGTTATGAATGCCTTTACAGTTCTTACAGTCCTTCCAAACAGTCAAATGCACTTTATTAAGAATGAAGTTGAAGCTCATTTCTAGTATGCAAAATATTGCCATTGCTAGAACAATCATCTAACTTAGATTTCCAATATGGTCTTCACAATGAATTTCATATGGTCTGACCATTCCCATCTGTAAAAATCTACACAGATCTTTCTGTTATTTCTGTACATACAGAAAAATAAGACTAGTCAGTCATCCAGCATCTGCATAAATATGATCTGTAATGAAGTGGAGGGGAAGAAACATACTAATACTATATAAATAGAAAACCAATAAGTTGTTTGGTATAGCATTAATTAACACCCAGTAAGCTCAAGGATATTTGCTAGCTTGCAGATATTACTACAATGCAAGAAAAAAAAAATCATCCATAAACAAGACTGAAAAGAAAGAAAAGGTCAGAAAAACTATCTCCTTCCATCACAATTATGCCAGACAAGTTATCAATATATGAAAAGAACTCAAAGTGCAATGGTAAGTCTCAAGAAAGATTTCTATCCATAATGGGAAATGATAAATTTCATAATCAGGAAAATAATTTAAAGCATGTATCAATACAATGTGGCCAGAGAGAGAAAAACCAATGAAAGTGAAATCAGTGTCTATTGAAAACTCTAATAAAGATTAGCAGTTGACCTACAAGTCAAAGACTCTTGACAACAGATTTTAAGGCCAGAGGTGAGTATTAGATTGTCTGCATGCTATAATCTAAAGATTTTAATATCTTATCATTGATCAAGAACCTATGTCAATTATATAATTTCAGTAAAACATGCACTTGATTTGAAAGCAGTAAGATACAATCTATCACTTTTCTAAAGAGTTTGTTGTCTTAGTATGTTGGAAAATGCTGATCTGGATATCCATAGACTGACAAGAACTTGAATTTCAGTCTACCATTTCAGAGTGTAAGTCAGACTATCTCTCCATAATGATCAATAAATATAAAGAAGTTCATCTCTATCCCATGCCCCAAGCACTATTTCAAAGGAAAAGATTGAATAAACATGGAAAAGTCTTGAGATTTCAGCCTAGAAGTGAAGAGAAAAAGGCAGTAGCAGAATCAAACAAAAGCCTTCTCTCTGTTTTTCTTATTGACTAGATAAGGTACCTAATCTATTTTTTTCTCCCCTGTGCCTACCCAAATTAGAGTCTTGACTGTTGAGAAGACTGGTACTGCTGTCTATCTCTCCAGGACATTGTACAAGAAATTTGTTTGTTTAATGTTTCAAAATTCAAGACTTTTGCCATACAAAGAAGAGGCACAGCAATAATGACTTTTATCACTCTTAGAGTTTTCACTTTCAGCATTTTAGTTCAACTTTTATCTTTGAAGAGCACAGAAAAGCGTCTGTTGGTATGGATGCCATAATGCCTGGTGTCCCTTTTAATCCTGTTATTTATCAATAAATACTAATACCTGATAAGCCGCTGTTAGTGAACGTGACCTTGGTAACAAGAGAACTTTACAGATATTTCCAGATAATTTCATTATATGCACATTTTTAGATTATCAAATCAACTACATGTTCTTCTATATACTTCTTGAAACTTAGAAAAGAACATACCAGAAGTGTAAATTTTTTGGAAACTGATCAATACTTAAATGTTCTCTTTACATTACATTTCACACAACGTTTTCTACCGGTTATGTGCTAACATAATAGTTTTTAATCAAAAATTTCTCATATAATGCTGTACCATCGTTCAAAATAAGTGGTAATATCAGTTTATTTAATCTTGTTTTGGAAGCAAAAGAACATTTTTACAGTAGGGAAGAAAAAAATCTAAGCACAGATGAGTAAAGGAGAGGGTGATGCAAAATATTCATGGCTAGGTGACAGATGAATGAAAATCTAAGTTGATATTAGCTAATTTTGTATTCAGGCATATGTGCACACTAATCATAACTTGCTAAAAATCAAGGAGCTGCAAAAAATGCTTGAAATTCATTGCATATATGTCACATGTATGTGTTTTTATTAAGGATCCGTCAAACATAAATCTCTTTATCTAAGAAGGGAAATGCAACTGAGCCATTATACAGAGAGGAATTCTGCTTTGAGCTGTTTCCCTCTGATAATTTTATTTGTTTCACAGACTTAGTCAAAATTCAGATAGAAGATGAGGACAATATACAAAAAGCTGTTCCTTGTAAACATTCCTAAAAGAGATTGAACATCAGCTGACAATCCAGAGAAAGATTATTTCCTTTGGTCTAATTCCAGTCTGAACAAGTGGTTCACTGAGAACTATGAAAACATGAGCTATTCCTTCTTTCACATGCAGGATAGCTTTTGCAAAATGAAAACTAGCATCTGTTAGTGGTTTTAAACTTGTGCTAATAAGTAAACTTTAAATATTTTCCTCGTCTGTGTTGGACTAGAATAGCATATTTCACTTCAACCAAGGGCATCAAGTGGAAAAATTAATCTCTTTTTCAAGCTATCACAGAAAAGTGCAAAGGCCTTAAATCCATCCCTAGCTTTATCTGCACTAAGATGCAATGCATTCTAGTGATTGACTCAAACAATCTTTCAGTATTAGTAGAAATTTACACACAACAGGACTGACACAAGCGAGGTTAACCTGTTCTGAGGCATACACATTCACCCCCTTTTCACTGCTGTGAAGGCATAAATTGGATTAAAGTCAATCCATCCTGAACCTCCAGGAAAAATATTTGTCCCCTGGCTGGCATACCTGGAACATAGCTCTTCTGTTTCTTGCCTCTTCTAGAAACTTGTTAAGAGCATAGTCCAATTACTCCAGGCTTTAGTTACATCCAAAAGGTACAAACCATTCTAGAGAGCAACAGAAAACTGGAATTATTGAAACTTTTCCACGTGTTAGGCTAAGGCCTTAACATATATGGTGGTTGGGTTGCAGAAGAGCTGAACCCCATCTGCCCCTGAAACCGGTAGGAACAGCTTTTGCTGACTGTCTTAAAAATTAGATCACTGCATAGTGATCCTTCATTATTTAATAAAAATCATTTTTCCTTTCCTGCTCAAGACAAAAGTGATGCACTAAACAATGGTCTGAAGGAAAACATTTCCCAGAACATAAAAGCAAAGGCATCAAGATTGTCCCTGTCTTCCAGAGCGGTGCATGGGTATCAAATGACATATTTGCACTGCACCTCAGGGAACAGCAAGGACCATTGTGCCCTTAGTAGCTGAGTGCAAAGGGGAGCAGGAGCCTAACACAACAAGCAGACCCAGTGCTGGCAACAGGAACCACCAGCATGGCAAGGAGAAAGCCCAGTCAGTGACAAAAACACTCGAGACAGAGAGAGGACTAGAGACAGCACAACACGCCTAAACGAGGACTAACATGTTCACATCAGGAAAAGACTAAATTCACAAACCTGAGCTTAAATGAGACCATTTCAGGGGTGAATGCCTCAGAGGAGGTCAGGGCCAGTAAAGCCTATTAGCATGCTCTGGGCTCTGCCACTGTAAGATATTGTTGCTGTCTCTTACTGCAGTGGGAGGGGGAGGATTTGGGGAAAACCCAACAACAAATAAACCCAAAAACCTCATTTCTGTGTCTGCTTCCTCTTTAGCTTAAGATTTTGTATTGTTCATCTCTCTGCTGAGGATGCAAGGTCTACAGCTCATAAAGAAATTAGAAGAAAAATACAGACTTAGCCTTTTAGAAAAGAAAAGCTCAAATGAAAATAGTCCTACAGGTCATCTCCCTAAAGCCTAAATTATTTGAACAGCTGTATATCAAAGCTTACAGAATTTGCTCCTTTAGTTAGCTGTGAACCATTTTAGGTAAAAGTCTGCAAATGTCAAAACATTTTATATTTAGTCTATACAAGTGCAGGTTCAATAGCATGTGTGGGGAAAGTATTTCTTAATCTCTCTCTATAACAAGTGCATGCACAGCAGCTTTATCTCTACTTGGATTTTTTTGACAATTAATTCCCAACAAGAATAGTTTAACTGGCAATAACATCAATGGGAATGGCATTGTTATCAAGGGTTAAGGAGCTTACAGTCTCATTTCATGTCTGACTGGGTATGAGCAGTCTCAGGTTACAGTTTAACTGTAGTTATGGACTGTAGAGCTTCAGATTTTAAGCATGAGAAGACCCCACCACAGTTCAGGCCATTGCTAATTTTTCCAGCACCATCATTGTTACGGGTGTGACAGCATGGGATTCTTGGAAGAACATGTAGAACATGAGACAGTCTGCACACTGGAAAGATCACAAATATTATCATGGGTGCTAAGATTTAAAAGACATTTCAGGTGTATTTTGGTTTTGATGTGTCTTCCTCTACTAACACTCCATTTATAGCCCAGATCAAATTAGAAATACTGGCCATAACCCATGTTTGAAATCAAAGAAACAAATACAATGATTATGCCTTTTAAAAGAGGGATCTTGACGTAGTGTTGTGTTCTCATCTTCATGAAAATGATGCCAGATCCCTGGCAATGGATCTGTAAGAGAGATTGATTGCCAGGGAAAGATGGCAGAGGTGCAGATACCTCTGCCACCTCTTCACAACTAGTTTCTTGGTTGGTAGTGAAGCAGAAAAAAAGCAAAATTATATATGCCATCTTTATTTTGAGGATTTTGACACACCCAAAGAAGGAACTCACTTCTGTTGTAGCCATTCTTTGAATAACAAGAACATTTCTGCCACTATCTCACTTCCACAGTTAAAACCAGTTATGTTCTGGCACTAAAGAATCACAGAATATTCTGAGCTGGGAAGGGTCTCGCAAGGATCAGTGAAGTCCAGCTCCTGCACAGGACAATCCAAAGAATCACACCATGTGCCTGACAACATTGTCCAAATGCTTCTTAAGCTTAGTCAGTCTTGGTGCTGTGACCACTTCCCTGGGCAGCCTGTTCCAGTGCCCAACCACCCTCTGGGTGAAAAACCTTTTCCTGATATCCAAACTAAACCTCCCTTGACACAACTTCAGGCCATTCCCTTTAGATCCTGTCACTGGTCACAAGAGAGCAGAGATCAGTGCCTGCCCCTCGTTTTCCCCTCATGAGGAAGCTCTAGACTGCAATGGGGTCTCCCCTCAGCCTCCTCTTCTCCAGGCTGAACAGATCAAGTACCGCTCCTCATGCTGCTTCCCCTCCAGAGCCTTTATCATCCACGTGGTTCTCCTCTGAATGCTCTCTAGTAGTTAAATGTCTTTCTTATATTGTGTCACCCAGACATGCCCCCAGCACTGAAGGTGAGGCTGCCCCAGCTCAGAGCAGAGCAGGACAATCCCCTCCCTTGGCTGGCTGTGATGCTTTGTCTGGTGCTCCCCAGGCCAGGGCTGGACCTCCTGGCTGCCAGGGCACTGCAGACTCCTGCTCAGCTTGCCATCAACCAGGACTCCCAGGTCCCTTTTCACAGCTCTGCTCTCCAGCCTCTCATTTTCCAGCCTGTCATACATCCAGGTTCCTCATTTCAGGTGCAAATTCTGTCACTTGTCTTTGTTAAGCTTCATAGAGTTGGCAATTGCCCAGACCTCTGATTTGCTGAGAACTCTTTGGAGGGCCTTTCTTTAAGAAAGTCAGCAGTTCCTCCTTATTTTGTATCATCTACAAATTTGCCTAGTATCCCTCTGAGTCCTGCATTCAATTTGTTAATGAAGATACTGAAGAAAGCTGGGCCTAAGACGGAGGCCTGCAGAACCCCACTAGTGCCTGCATGGCAGCAGCAACATTTCCGTGTAACCCTTCGCACTTGACCCATGAGCCACTTGCTCACCCATCACATAATGTTTTTATGCAGCTGAAGGCTGTCCAGGAGGATATCATGAGAAACAATCTCAAAAGCTTTGCTGAAATTCAAGATTGCATCAACTGGCCTCCCTTGATCAACTAGGTGGATTACCTTGCCATAAAAGGAAATTAGGTTTGATAAGCAGGACTTTCCCCTCATGAAGCCATGATGATTAATGACTGTGTTGTCCTTCAGGCATTTTTCAATACCCCCAGAATAATCTTTTCCATAACTTTACCAGGCACTGAAGTGAGACTAATAGACATGTAAAAATTAAACCTGAATTTTTCCTTTGCTGTGCACTATGTCTCAGAAGTCAACCCCCCAAATGTTTCACAGAACCACAGAGAAGGATTTAGATTGCAGTGTGAAGGAAATGTAAATATAATTCTTCATTATCTTTATTTGCACACAATTATCTGTTTATAATGAGATAACAAAAATAGGGAAAGAGCAAAGAAGAAAAAGTACAAAAGATAGAAATAGCCTTTCCATTTTTAAGTAATTTCC
>VXBI01010620.1:247366-281976 GCA_013397375.1 Toxostoma redivivum | reverse complement strand
CCTTCTTCCCTTCCCTTCCCTTCCCTTCCCTTCCCTTCCCTTCCCTTCCCTTCCCTTCCCTTCCCTCCCCATTTCATTTTAGGACATGACAGAATTCTCAGACTTCTCCTGCACATGCTTTCCCCCTCCTAAGAAAGCTGCAATTTATAAAATTTAGTATAACCAGAAATTTTTAGGACAAATAGCAGATGCCATGAAATCTTGAGAGTACGTGTCAGTGGATTCATGGGAATCCAAGTAGCTATAGGGAAAGATTTTACTGCCTGAGGAGAAGGTGGTCAAGGGAGTTGTGACATCAGGTCCAGCATGTTGGTGGGCAGCTACACTTGAAATGAAGGAGGCGAGAATAAAATAAGGCAAAGACCCATTTGATTCTGAAATGGACTGACAGGAATTCATCTTGCCTTGAAGATCATCTTAACTGTTTTCCTAAATTTTCTATATATACTGTATTCATTCCACTTTCATGTTACTTTTATGAAACACAAGTGATAAATTTGCTTTATTGCTCTTCAGAGGTACTTTTGTGTCCAATTAGCTTGTTACTACAGTTCGCTCTAATTAGCCTGGAAATCCACATCATAGTTAATTACACTGTACACCATTCGAGAGTCTGGAAATAATTAAATATGTTTTCATTACTCAACTGGCCTGGAAAAAGTATATACATTTCAAGCACTAGTCCTGAAATGCTCTTTCAGATGCTGGCAGTCAGTTACAACAAAACTTTCAAAAAAAGCCTGAATATGTTGTCAGAAATACACAGCAACAGTCAAAACAATGAGCCATATGAAGTAATGTAAAATTTACTCTTTCCTTAAAGGAACTATATAGTTCTGTGGAACATCAAACAAAACCAAAAAACCCCAGAGACTGTGTGAAAAATATAAATTTATTTGGTATGAAGAATACTTAACATAAACAATAGTATATGAGCAGTGAAGTTAATTGAAACTATAAATACAGAAAACTTTGAAAATCAAGCCAGCAAATTTTTTTCAGATTTGTCAAATAATTAAAATTCAACAGTTTCACTGCAAAATAGTACGCTGTGATATCTGAACAGGAGATTGTCTTTATTAAACAACTTCATTTTTGATAGTCCTGCCTTAAATGTCCTCTGATTCAGCTGGAGTTTTATTTTTACCAAAGGCCCGTGTCTACAAAGGATTTAGGTGACTTTAAAAAATGGGTGCACAGGCTCCCTTGCAGGGTGCATTTAGACAGCCAGAGCCCTCACAGCAGCACACTAAAAGGCAATCATGAGGGCTGGAGCCACTCATTGTTCTCCAGCACAGCAATCACTGATAATTGATATTAAGCAGCCAAGAGGGAGACTCTGTGGTCAGGAACATGTCAGAAATCTCACTCAAACCAATGTCCCAGTGGCATGTACCTGCCACGTCTCACCTCCAGCCCTGAGCACCCTCCTGGAGGGAAAATCAGTTTGTTGCATTCTCTGAATCACAGAAAGGGTAAGGCTGGGAGGGACATGGTGGGGTCGTCTGGTCCAACCTCACTTTCCTTGCTCTTGAGGTGGGCAGATTTCATGTTTTACTTTAAAAATAACCCACAGAACCAGGCTATCACTATGGAGGAGTAAGCTTTTCAGTTTGGACAGCCGGGTCTGTCCTGAATTGCCTGAGATGTACACCTACAACCTCCTCAGTTGGTCTGTTCACCTCTACTGCAGGTGCACCCAGCCTAGGACACTTTGAGAGAGCCTCTTGCAGAATTATCACTCTTTTACATGAAATCTGAATTGAACAATAAAGAGCTTTTAGAAAATCAACCCTTAGAGCTGTGGAGGGTCTGAAAGTTCCATATTGGGAAAAAAATTCCATGTATAACAAATCTTCCAGACTCCAAACCCTCCAGGAAGGGAAGTTTTAACAGGGGTGACATAAGGGAGGGAAAATTCCTGCGGCTGGTTAAACTTTTAAAGTGTTGTAATTTACAGAGTGGGGGAAAAAAACCACAATAGAAATGTAAAATGTAAGTAGTAGAATCAACAGCAAAACTTAATAGTTATGAAAATGGTAAAATGAGATTTTTTTAGCATTATGGTGACGCTTTTCCCCCTCAAAATAAAATTTTGCAAATTGCATCCCAAGAAATGTAGTTTCGGAAGAATCATTAATTTCAGCTGAATATGATCCCCTCAAGATTTCTTTGACCTGGACTATTTCTTAGCCCGTTCAAGAGAATAATTCTGAATAGACACAAAATTTTGCATTTTGTCAGAGCATTTAGAAAGGTTATCAGGTGAAACAAAAAACTAGAAGAAAAGTTCTTTCTTCATCAGGTATTTCAAACTAGCTTTTAGAATCTCTTCTTTCCAATGGTTTGGTAAACTAGGAGATATACTTACTGTGAACATCAGCAGGAAATTGTTTGCTTCAGCTTGCCTTTACAAATGACCCAAATCAGATACAAAATTTGTTGCTCATAGATTTGCAAGTTTGAAATAACCCATTCCTTTTTGAAGTTAAAACAAATAAAATTTAACCACCTTATAAAATATTTTTCTATTTAAAAATGTTATTTTTATTATCTGAATTTTTCTCATGACTTGACAGCCATATTAAACAAAGAAATTTAAATCTGAAACAAATATGCCCTCATTGTTGTAATTTAAACTTCAACCAGTAACAAATTCAAATGTCAAAATGAAATGTAGTCAACCTAAAACAATATCAAGAGTAGAAGAGGCATTTTTTTTCTGTTCATTATGTTAATTTAAATTTCTAAACAAGATTGTTTCAAATTATTGACTCACACAAATTAAATGGAGTTTTGCTTAATTTAAGCCATTCATGAGCCACCAAACTCTTTTGAAATTATGCAAGGATGCAGAAGTGTTTTAAGTAAATTTTAGTTTCTATTTTACTGCAATGAGAGTGAAGCTGTGTAAAAGCCTCTTGAACCAAACGAAGCAAGTTTTGGTTAGTACGTGAAAGCAAAGTAGTCATGCCTTAAGGATGATACCTTTATCTGTCTGTAAATACTTTTGTTTACTTCTCTAGTTTGAAATACACATCTGTGGTGAATAGGTACATATACCCAGAATCTAACTGAAAAGCCCACTGAACTCATTATTTTTATTGACCTCAATGGGTCTCATGGCCTAACCTGTTGATATGCAACTGTGTTTACTTTCACATGTCCATTTTTAGCTATGGGAACATGAGACAGATTGTACAGAAGCTGCTTTACTTTTCAATGGAACATGTAGCAGCTACATACCAAGCCATTTTTATGTACTGGATATATATCATTTCTCTGTCATTTCTCTGCCCATTGATACATAGCAGAATTGATAGAAAAAATAGAGATGATAGTATTATTATTGTAGACTTTCTATCTGAATAATGATAGCAAAACCATAAATGTGTTATTTGGTGATTTCCTCTTAAAACTATAACTTAACTTGACAGCAATGCTAGATGAGCTAGGTATAATAAAAATCATCCCACTGCATTTGTTTCTGTCATATTATATTTTAAAAAGCCTGCAAGTGACAAGAACAATAAAAGGCTATCTGGTTCTAATTGCTCCTGCATTGAAGGCACTTAAAAAAACTTGTGACTTCCTGACCTAGTCCTGTAATATCACGCACAGCTGATTGGCAGCTTTACTGAATGTCCACATTTCCCTTAATGAAAGGAAAATGAAGGCAAACTGAACATCACATTAATACATTCTAGTCCAGCAGCTCTATGCAAAGTTAAAAACTTCAGGAAGAAGGTGTTCATACTTTTACCTCAGACTGCAGGTCAGAATTTTTTTACCCACCTTGGAGTCCACAGAGAGTCCACGGAACAAAGGAAATTTCTGCTACTAAATCCTAGATTAAAAAACCCAAAACTTTAACACTTCAGCCTTAAAAGAGTACTTTTCAACTCTTATTTTACACTTAAATGTAAATAAAAATCACATAAAATTCCATCTCTTTTTTGCTCGATGTGAGGTTTAGGCTGACAGACTTTTCACTTTTTGCTGGGAGACTGAATATAGTGTTATTGATTTCAAACAGTTTGGAGGATGAGAGGCTGCTGAACTGAGGCCTCTGCAACAGCAGAAGGTGGTGTTGGTGTTGTGACAAGTAATACAGTAGCAGCAATTTAATGGAGCATTTCCTTCTGTACATTAGTTAAAAATTAATTTAGAACCTGGGAGCCTGATTCTAATTTCGAGAAAATCAATGTTTAAACACCCACTGAATTGTACATGTGAGAGATAAACTTCCAAATTATTGACTGCTGCTGCTTATGTCATCTGTTTGCAGTTCAGGTGTCTGGTTTCTTAAGGGATTTTAGCAAGATTCAAAGTCTTTCCTTATCTCAAACACTGAGCAAACTCAGACAGACTCAGACATAATCTGTACCACAGAAGGACCAGTCTGACAAGCCAAGGCGATGCATCACTCCCATGACACTCTGGATTTTATAACACACGGAATTACACTAAATAGCTGACGCTTCACCTTTGCTCTCCCAGCTGTTCAGAGCAAGCAGATCCAGTTCCAACTGTGCTAGATCATCACTGCTTCTCCTTACTGTTAACAGAAGGATATCTTACCTAAACAGATAGCCATGGCTCCAACTTCTCAGTCATCTCTCAGTCTGCTGGTCTTTCATAACCTTCTTATTTCAGTAGCATGATCACAGAAATGATTGCTTAAGGCTAAGAAAAAATCAAGATTTTTTAGGAAGAGGAAATATTTGTCATTGAAATGAGTTATAATCCAGTTTTCTGAGGCAGAAAGGAAAAGGCTTCTTTTTAAGTAAAAAAAAAAAAGACCCAGTTTCTGTGTATCAGCTTGTCTGCTTTTATCAACTTCAGTAGATTTAGCTTCAGATAGTTTAACAAAATTCTTTCTCCTTAAGAGTGGATGGTCACACTTATGTAACATCCAGATTTTTCAAAAAAAAAGTGGTAATTTTAGTATAAATATAATCTATAGTAGCTAGGACTTTCCAGATGTAATGTGAAATTAAATTTGCACAATTAGAACACCATCTTTACAGGCAATAAAGTCAGCTTTGTTCCTCACTTTCTGAAGATTTAAGCCTTAATTTTTTTTTCTTATTCAATTCTTTTTGGTGTGATTATAAGATTAGGTGTGCCCCAGTTTAATAGATCAAGGTAGTTCTGTATCAATCCCCAGAAAAGACAGGCTTATGCTTACTAAGAATTTGAAGGAGATTAGATAATTAGCTGCAAAGAGTGAGCAGAAGAGATAATTTCAGAAACAAGCATAATAAAAATTCACTCACTTCGTTTTATTAAAATATATATCTTTTAAATTGTTCTTTTAGATGACTGGATGGTGAAATTTAGGTAAGCTAACAGGTATGGAGAATAACAAAATAATGCTTAAGTAAAACATGACGAAAACAATAGGAAGGGATTCTCTAATCTTTTCAATGGAGCTGATCAAAACCTCAAAATTTTAAACACAGTCCAATATAAAATAAGCCTAACTTTTGTATTATCTTATTCTGCTTGTTTTGCTACTTTACCTGCTATATTTTTTGTGTAATTATATGTTTAAATATCCTCACCAGCGGTATGTTCTTACCTGTAATGACTGCAAATAGATATGAATAGGTGTGGGAGGAAAATGAGATTTTCTGTTTTGTAAATAGGTACTTTGCCTTTTTACTGCTTCTTTTTAACCTTAATTCACTACAACCTGGCCAACATTTTTCTGACAATCAAAATATTTAGTTCTGCTTAATTCTGAATGTTTGTTAAACTTTTATGAACTCCAGAAAAAAGGTAATTTTGTTGGGTAGAACAAAACTTACATATAGTTTCTTGCTTTCAGGACTGATCAAGGGAAATGCAAGAGTAGTTCCTCTACAGAACAGCATAGAAACACAGCAAAAGTTATCAAACACCTACTTTCTTCATACCATCTAATAAATTTCTCTGATCTGAATTTCAAGGTCTTCCTGAGTAGCAGGTTTTAACTTATATTTATTAGTCTTTCACAGCTTATTCTTTGAGGCTGCTTAATGAGTTTTAAATTTATGTAAATTTTTGGCATTGGCAAACAAGTTGCACAGATTAATATTTTTTTTTTATGTAGAAAAAAACCAAAACCTGTTGCTTGGTTTAAGCCTACAATATGAAAACATAATTTGATTTCCATTGCTTCCCGCATTTAGAGAAGCAGTGAATAGTCATTGCATATAAACATACCTTCCCCAGGCAAATAATGCTGCTTTAGATCTCTGTAATTCCCCCCTTGTTTGTGTCTTTTCTGTCTTGTATAATCTTAATCTATTTGTATGTACTTAATAGAGAAAAAATTTGTTTCCTTAATTAGCCTTCTCTCCTTTCAATGCAGTTTGTCTATTTTCCTACATCCCAATTTAGGTTGAAATGAACAGAAATTAATTAAATGTTGAATCTATGGGCATTTAAGCAACATACATGGAAATACAATAATGTTTTTCTTCTCATACACAGTCTCTTTCGTAATACTTCCTAGCACTCAAATGATTTACATTTTTTGGTATTTTTAATATCAGAACTTAACAAGATTAAATATGTCAAGACTTATAAAATATCTCCTTTGCTTTCTAGGGGGAGATAAAGAAGAATGTTTAACATAAAATATTTAAAACTTAAGTCTAAAACATCTTGAAGTAAAAAATCCTCCCATTTTGTCAGATTAGAATCTTGCTATAAACTGAGTGATCTAAATAAATGCAAACAATAAATAAGTACTATATTTAGTTAATTTATTGAAAATAGTTGAAAAACAACTGTATAAAATACCTGTGCAGAATACTTTTCTGTCATTTTCAGACTGACTTTTCTTACCAATATTGTATTTGGATATATTTTTCAGCAACTGTGGTGTGTTTAATTTTTTGCCCTGACATAAGAAAGCCTTCAGTTCTCATAGGAAGTTACTGTAAACAATAAACAAGGGGGGAAAAGTCTTTTGTGGACTCCAATCTCCAATTTGGATAATGGAGCTAGATGAATTAGCTCGTGCCACATTCCCATGTCTTTGCTGGGAAAAAACTATCTATCTCACCACCTTGCTCTCTGGAGTGCTCACTTGGCTCCTGTTCTGCCCTTCCCCACCATGGAATTTGCACCACCAGCCTGTGCACAGGGGAGCATCACCCAGGATATCAAAGCTGCTCGTATCACCCCCACACACAGCCCAACCCTGCCCTCCTGGCCATTTGCCTCTCCACACCCAAAAGCAAGAAGGAAGCATTGGCCCCCTTGATTAATCATAAATTTGACTCCTCTCTTTGAAATAACTGATGCTTTTTAAAAGGATTTTTTTTCCTTCAAGTCTCACTCTGAACACTCTGTGAATCCTATTTGCATGAATGGCATTTGAAAAGGACTGCAAATGGCCTTTCCATTCTTATTTGAACCATGCATTTAGATGAAAATAATAAAAATTTTTTTCAATTAAAAATAGAGGGAAATGAGTTAGGTGACACTAAAGAGTTTTATCAGGTCTTCAGTGATCTGTAGAAAGTTAAATATTTGTTTTGCAAAGCAAATTCCTCAGCACATTCATCACCACTGTTCAGCTCTATGAGATAAAATTTAGCTGTGGGAGCACAAGGCAGAAGTCAGGGCTCTGGCATGCCATTGAAAAATACAGGTGCTGAATCTCTTTCTGACCTAGAAAATGCCACTCAGTTTTAAGTCCTTCACCTATGAGATTTAAATAGAAAACAATTACTGTTACCTCTATCAAAAGGAGCTTGTGGAAATCATGTTTTACCTGGCTAATATGAGGGTGTGCAAAGGAAATGGAGATGTACGATCGTTTTCTCTCAACCTCAGGATGTTTAGTCATGTATGGTGATGTGATATGACAGGGAGAGCAGATACAGTAAATGCTCATCTGCAATAGTTATTATGACTACTACCTCTGCAGCAAGTAAAGAGCACATTTTAATGCAAACTGAAATGGGACTGACTGCATTTTTGTTTTAACATAGTAGCATAATCTGAAATTGCTGGTAGAGTCTAGCTGCTGAGGTTCTGACTTTGGGCTTGACAGCTGTTTCCCTGCTCCTTCCACCATATCACAGCCAACATTCACACACCTTTTTCCAATGAGTGGGCCAGACACATCTGCTTTGCTACCATCCCCTTGGATGAGGAGAGGTCCTCTGCTCTTGCTGGCCACCTAAAGGAAGGACGTGGTGTCCACGTACACACACACAGAGCTGCTGAGGAGAGGGTGAGCTTGAGTTCTGGGGAGACTGAAGTAGTTATTTCCCTTGTGCAGTCAGGGTTACCCAGTAAAGATGCTTTACATCCATGATCTTTCTGAGATGGAAATCTCCAAAATAGGTGAATGAAGGTCTTAATAGAACGAGCTAGCTTTTGTTTGTGTTTATCCTAAAGCCTCAACATGTTGTTTCAGCAGCATAAAAGACTATAAAATTCAAATAGGTTATATTTACAGCCACTGTAAGGCCTCTTTGCAGTGTGCAAGTGATAGAAAAAAAGAAGCAGGTATGCCTGCAAAGTACGTTGAAGGGAGCCTTCTTTTATAAATTGGAAAGCATTACAATCTTTCAACTGACTATCTCAAAAAGGTTTTTTTCAGCCTTTCCTTCTTTTGTTGTGAGGAAAGGTTTGGCTGCAATCACTTTACACTTATGGCTGACAAGAATATATGGCACTGCCATCCATGACAGTATCCTTACTAACCTGATGAGCATGCTGGGGAGGCTTGCTCTCGCCAGATCTTTCACCACCCCAAAGGCTGTCAAGCCTGTTGTCACTCACATGTTTTGGAGTGTAGCAGATCCAGCAAGAGGGTTGTGTATGTGGGAAGCTGAAAAGTTACAAGAAAAGGGCATAAATTATGAAAAGAAAGGAAAAAAATAATATAAAAGGTGGTATTGCTTAATGGTAGTATACAATAAACAATGATCCACAGTGTGCCAAAACTCTCTAGTAAAGGAATTGTAAATGCTGTTGTAATGAACAGTTTGCTTCAAACATATCTCTGACTTCCCTAGGCCAGATTTTAAATTCTTTATTTAGTCATTAGTGCAGGTCTTGAAACTGATATGATTTTTTTTCTTTACTCTAGATAAATAATTGTAAATTTGGCCTTTTATGTCTGTATGATTCATTTCAGCAGTGTCAAACTGAAGTCTTTAATGTTTGGGTTTGATAACCTATTGTATACTAGCAATTTATCAAAAGTGTTATTAAATTAAAGGCTAGCTGATTACAAAAGATTTTTCTCTTTGATTTACCAAAAAGTGACACAGTAACTAAACACACATACTCTGTGTGTGCAATTCATCTATATGACAATTTTATCTCAAAAAAATGGAACAGAAAAGGGATAAATAGGTCAAACACTCTGAGTTCTACTTTCCTATCAAAAGTTAAACTAAAGTGTTGCATAAGGAATGAAGAAGTGCTCATGCAAATCTCTGGCATGACAGACCTTAATCTCTTCTCACCAAAATCACTACAAATTTGAGGGCAGCCTAGGAAAGCCAAGACTCCAGTATCAAAGAGTACAGAGGAAAGCCACTCCCAGAGTCCTAGTTATGTAAAAAGCAGAGTGATATTTAGAAGCCTCACCCTTAGAGGAAATCTGATATGTATAAATTAACTTTCTTAAAAGAAAAGAACCTTGATAACTCTGTCAAGGAGGGCTGTAGCTCTGGATGTTGGAAATAGGCAGTAAAGGTGGTTGAAACACCACAGTACAGTAGTTCACACTTCATGTTTAACCAAACCTATTTAAAGTTTCTTAAACAAGGATATGTAGCATCCAGAAGATTATATGCCCCCAAATTGTTAGAAAGGCTACAGAAAAAAAAAACTATAAAGAGGAATCTGAAGTCTCTTAATTTACTGAGTCACTGACGTACCAAGGCTCTACTTACAGCCACAATATTCAAGCTAAAAATCAGTCGTGAATTCTCATTAATTGCCACCAGAACTTGTTTCATGGGCCCAGAGCACCAAAGCATTAAATGTTCCCTAGCAGTGGCACATTTATTTAAGACTTTGCAAGAATTCCACTCTCCCAGTCTTCATTTAAAAGATCCTGATATATATTTTACTTAAGCCTTGCAAGAAAAATCAAGGAGAAAATAGCAAAATAAAAATAAATTAGATATGTGAACACAGATTTCTGAAATTATTTAAAGATTATATATGCTAAAATAATTTTTCTTCAGAAGATATGAAAACATGATCTTTGCTTTGCTGCCATTAAAGTCAATGGTCCGCTGCACTAAAAATATGCCATAAAATGCCTATAACCTTATAGTTCTGTACCACTGGTTTTGTGCTGCAGTTGATTTCAGGCAAGTGAATCCTTATTTCTGACCATATTGAGTTAAGAATTAGGGCCACTGGTGGTGAAACCGAACAGGTTTTGTCCAGTACTTCTTTAATGAGTTATTCCAAGGGAGGCAACTTGAAGGGAAATTAAAGAGAACATTGACTTGAGATAACTACATACAACCAGCTGTCCAGTGAAGCAAAAGCCCTGAGGTATAATTTGGTTAAAATTTCTTGGCTTGGAGGAGAAAGGATATTTGCAGTATGAGATCACACAACCCTCTCTCTGAGCAAAAGGTATATCTGTGACTATGCAAAGATAGAACAGCAGTGAAAAAGCAGGAAACTTTCAGAAGTCAGAACTTTAACTATAAAATCTTTCTTTACTGTACTTTTTGTAAGCCATAACTCACCACATTTTTCAATCCTAGTTACAAAATGACAGTGCTATTAGTTGCTAAATGTTGAGCTAATGCTGAGCTAATGTTGAACGCATGCTAGCATACTTGATGAGGGTGATCCCTAGAAGACCCTCTCTGAGAGATAAGAATAACCAGAGCTATTTAATAGGGAAATGAAGCAAGCAGGTGAAATAATTTATATAAATATATTATATATAATTGTCTCACTCTGTTGAGGTACTTGAGAAGTTGATATTTTCTGCCTGTTTCTCTTTATCTATGCCACTGTGCCAAAAGGAGCAACATTAGTGTCTAATAGCAGTATCCTCAAAGGTATTGAGGTAATTTTCTTCCCTTTTGTACTTCTGATTATAGTCACAGATATGTAGAGAGACTGATTCCTAAGCTTTGTTTAAAAGTAGTATTCAAATCCTATTTTTTTACTCATGGGCACCTAATAGAAAATTTTCTCTGGAGAAAAGAGAGTGCAGAGATGGTTCTTTGGATATTACTTATAGCTTAGGAGTTCAGCAGTGCTAGGAGGAACATTATCTCTATGGGATCAGAAGTTCAGAGCAAAGTTCAAGAGACAGCTTTTGCTACACAGAAATTTGGAGCTTATTTTATTCTTTCAGTACTTACTCACTGTCACAAGAACGTGACATGAGAGCAAAACCATTGTCTGGGTAGGGAATAGTGACTAGAATCCCTATTTCCATCTCTCTGTGGTGTCTCTTACAACTGATACCCTTTTTTAATTGTCCCTAGACCCAGAAACTGATGTTGCTGTGCTCATAGTTAACATGTGTAGAGATGCTAAGCATTGCTCAAAGACACAACAGCAAAATAAAACTTTGAACTTTGAGTTTGTTTAAGAGTACAAAGATACTGTACTAAGAAGGCAGAAATAAAAATATGAGAAATACACAGGGCACAGAGATTAACCTTTCAGGAGTTTTATGAATGTGTCAAGTCTTCAAACTGGAGTTACGAGTTCTCGGTGGAAAAATTCTAATGAACAAATTTATAAATGTATTTCTAACTTCTTCCTGGAACTCATGAATTATTTCTCCATTTCTCACAGATGCAAACACTGGTGAAATGGCTAATGTATTTTGGTCCATAAAACATAACTGGAAAAATCATTGCTGCAACAGTGCAATATCTCTTTAATTTTTCTTTCCTTTTTCTCCAAGTTAATTCTCATTAACTTCACCCCAAAGAGAGAGAGTTTCAGTGCTCCTGAAACAGCTGTGGCTGTTCCTGTCACAGCATATGCCTTGTGCTAGCTGTTGTCTGCTTATGTCCTTGGTAAGAGAGTTTACACTTATCCTGTCATCTTTCAGAGGCAGCTGAAAACATACCAAGAGGCAAAAATCAGAGTTCAAATCCAAGTCAAGCCAAACTCTGAACTAATGATTATCCAAAGTAGACAAACAAGGAAAGATGTCACCACTGGCATACACATTATCCCATTTAATCTTATCCAAATAGTCAAGAAGAGAAAGCGAGAAGAAAAGACTTCCTTGTATTCAATTTTTTCACCTTCTTAACCTGGATGACCAGGGTACACCATGAAAACAGTGACAGCATACTGAATGGATGGCTTCCATGCAGTGCTGTCAGGGTAGGATACCAGGTTGCATCAACAGTCAGGCTGTACTCTGTGTTTTCTGAGGTTCTCAACCACAGCTTGGGCTCTGATTTACTTGACTAGCCCACTAATTGTCTTTACATAGAATTCTGAGGATAAGAAGGTGAATTTTAATGGTGAAATGTAATGCATTTTATTTTATGTTTTGCAGATTGGTGTCACCTACACTTTTCATTTACTAGCTCAGTGATTCCTGAGCATGCAAGTTACTAGATTAATTTAAGGAAATTATTTTTAAGGCTATATTTTTTTCCTGTGGTAACAGAGAGGTACAAACTTTAGTCTTACCATAATCTGGACCAAAGAAAACCAAAATATGATCTTAGAATCATGCAGTAATTTGGGATAGAAAGGACATCCAGAGTCCACCACTCTATTGCTGTGAAATCAGTGTTCCTATAGGGAGGCAGTGACTGACATAAGGAGGAATTTGTCTGTGGCTCCATACATGTGAGGTCTTTTGTTGAAAGTGCTTTGATTGAGTTTGATTGTTCCTTCTCATTCTGTTTAATAAAACAATACAGATGGAGCTCTCCAAACAAAGAAAAATTGCTCTTCTGTGTGCCTAAGTAAAAAATACTCCATGGAGTTTTTATGGGATTAGCTAATGCGTACAGAAAATAGATCTTTCCTGAGAACCATGTCATATCTTTCAAGTATATATTACAGGCACAAGGAAAAGGGAACTGGAGAGAATCATGTTCTTCTTAGTATACACTTATGGTTGTCCTTTGTTGCTTGAGATATTAGATAAAAGAAGAAAGGTTCAGCAGGATCATAAGTGGAATGGGCCCAAACCCAAAATACAACCATCACAGTCTTAGATACGGAAAAAGATGGAGAGTAGGAAACTCGGGATATGACAGACCCATTGACTATTTCATTTCCTTTGAAAGACTTTCTGCTTTTCATTAAAGATCTCAAGGAATATTTCTACTCTGAGAAATGTTCATGAGCTCTTCCTTTGTGTGGGACAGTTGATAACTTCCAATCAATTAGACTAGATCTTAAAAAAGCTCCTCTCTTCCTGGCCTGCTGTGACTCTGATCTAGGCATTTCCTAAGTAAATACACTTCAATACACTTCTCTTCTAATAGAACCAATAGTGACCTTTAGAGCTGAAGCCAAAAACAGGCCATGAGGTATAATATTAATACTGCACAGTGGATTACTTTATTCTATAGTATCAAATATGAATTTATTTGATGAACACAATAGCAAAACATTGACCAAAAGAGACCCAACAATGATCAGGGAATATGCTGTTTTCAATGCAGGTAATGCCATAAAACCATGAATAACTCTGCTTAATACAGAGATTGAGAGAACATAAACTATTCATGAACCAATCAACAAGGTCATAGTGTGAATAATTCACTGATTCATATGACATTTTTATTTGATTTTGCTCTGCATTAGATACCTCTTTAATTCTTGGTTGAGAAAACTGCTCACTCAAATTTCATGTGCTTCCAAAGCCAAATATAGACATGAATTTCTTTGGATTTTAGACATATGTATGGTGTTAAAATTCACAGTGATGCATGTTAGGGAAGGATCCTGTTCTCATTTCACACTTCTGACAATCTGGAGCACCTCTTTTAACTTCAGTGAAGATACAGTAGTTAAGTCATAAGAGAATGTGGGTCCTAGATTTTAGTATAGCTTTGTACCTTTGTGGGTGTATTTTTCTTCACCCTAAAAATGTGCATCCCCTGAACAAAATCTTTATACAACAGTCTTCCCTTTAAACCCAAAGAACAAGAAGTTGAGATTATGTCAATGAGAAAATCTCAGGCATCTGACTTTATAAAATATTTCAAATCCTAAAGGTGCAGAACTACCTTAGAAAGGTGAAGTACCTTTGAAAATACTGTAGCAACGAGTCTGCTCTTTAAAACAGTTCTCAAGTAAATCAGAATAATAGTCAATACTATGCAACAAACATCTACAAATAGCTATGCACGCTCTTTATAAAAAAGAATCCTAGCTGAAATGAGTAGATGGATTTGGCTAATATTGCATATTTTTGCATATATAAAAACTTCTTAAATATAAGGGTAAGGTTTGAAGAAAATGCCTAATTTTCTTCAAGGACCATGCAAGGGTTATTAAGGCTTCTACAAAGCAGAAAATTAGTTAATGCACCTAGAATCTTGTTGTTCTTAAATTACATAGCATTGCTAACAGCTTAAAGGCAGTTATTCAGGTTTACAATCCTTCCCATGCCTGATACCAGTGCTGATGAATTTGGTGAAAAACTGTTGAAGATGTTTACTAAAATTGTGAGGAGATGAAGGTGTTAACAAACAGCTTTTAATTTTGTTTGGTGAATATTTGTATCTTCCAATTTAACTGGTTGAAGTCTGTCAAATGGAAATGAATAAAAGCTCATCCCACAATTCAGATAGAATTTTAGTGAAAACTTCCCCAGAAAATTGATTAAATGAAGCAGGAGAAAGAAAGAAAGGAAAGAAAGGAAAGGAAGTGCGGAAGGAAGGAAGTGCGGAAGTGCGGAAGTGCGGAAGTGCGGAAGTGCGGAAGTGCGGAAGTGCGGAAGTGCGGAAGTGCGGAAGTGCGGAAGTGCGGAAGTGCGGAAGTGCGGAAGTGCGGAAGTGCGGAAGTGCGGAAGTGCGGAAGTGCGGAAGTGCGGAAGTGCGGAAGTGCGGAAGTGCGGAAGTGCGGAAGTGCGGAAGTGCGGAAGTGCGGAAGTGCGGAAGTGCGGAAGTGCGGAAGTGCGGAAGTGCGGAAGTGCGGAAGTGCGGAAGTGCGGAAGTGCGGAAGTGCGGAAGTGCGGAAGGAAGGAAGGAAGGAAGAAAGAAAGAAAGAAAGATTACTAAATAATTTTAATTCTTTGCATAGTATTTTAGGGCTTCATCTTACAAGAGTTCCTTACAAGAGATAGTCTCAATCTACTTCCTGAACTCCTATGTTAATACAGGCCGAATTGGATTTATATCTGCAATGACTGTATTAAATAAATTCCATAATTCTTCATTATTTTTTGGGGTTTTTTTTCATGTTAATTGTGAATCTTAGGAACACAATGTGGTATCCCTGGGTATTCTGTAAATAGCAAAAGTGCAGGGAGACAAAGAAATACAAAAACTACTCCTCCTGTACTCAGAGGAACCATGGCAAGAGAAGAATCTCTTTGGGCCGCTGCCATTCTCCCAGCTCTACAGCTGGCACCAAAATAGCACAGTAACTGGAGACACATAAATATCACAGATAATTATATTCCTTTCAGTTAATTCCAAAACCACAGCCATACTTTTGAAATGTCACAGTGGTGCTGGCAAATCAACACTTCCACGTATTGCCTGTGCTATGACGAGTTCTCAGGTCAGCCAGGGCTACACTGCGCTGGCCCCAGTCTCACCCTGCCCCAGGTGATCCTGCTGATCACAGCCACTGAAAGAGCCCCTGTGGGGGCAGAATGTTGGAACACAGACTCTTCCCAGTGCCTTGCTGGTTCGCAGAAAGTTGTTTCACTGACATTTGCTGCAGCTATCTACTTTGCTGAGTCAGTTTCCCTTAAAATAAAGATTTGTTCACATGAATATCAGCCGTAAGTCCAAGTGACCTCATATTCATTATCCTCTTCAGGGATACACTATGTAAGTGAGCTTGCGTATTTTCTCTTTCTTCTAAATTTATTCCTTTAACTTCATATTTCTCTTTTAACAAAGAACAATGTGATAAACCCTTATTTCCTCTTTAGGTACAAGATTGCCCAAGCTCTTCTCTTTATTTTTAAACTCAGTGCCATATTTAGCCTCAATTACGTTTTTTTATTTTAAAACACTTAAGATATAATGTTAACTATTTTGAAAAAGAAGCATGTAGGATATTCCTTTAATTATTAATTAACTAAATTTTTGGGGTAGTTTGACAATCAGCTAAAAATACACTGTAACTGTAGCCACCAATTAGGCAAAATTTTTGATGACTTCATGTCTTTATTATTGAAAGAAAGACTTAATAGATGAGTTTGGTGATATTAATGTTAATCATTTTACAATGAATATTACTGAGTTTGGTGATATTAATGTTAATCATTTTACAATGAATATTACTATCTGGGAAATGTGCATGTGTAAATTCAAGGTTGGTTCCAAGACTTCATTTAGAAACAAGTGAAAAAAAAGGATGAAAATTTTAATTCTAATCAAGATTAAGCTAGTTGTATAGAAAGTGAGTTGAATTTCTATTGGAACACATGATCATTCTAATATGTAACAAAAAATGGCTTTCTTTGTCTTGACTACAGTTCCAGAAAGCATTAGTTGGATTCAGTCCTGCACCAAAAAAGCTTTTGGCTGCACTGCAACATCTTCTTAGTATAACTCAAATTTGAATGCAAACTGAAATAGCAATTTAATCCTAGAGTAGGTTTACTTACTGTGGTTAGCTACCTATTTACAGTTCATCTGTGGGGAAAACAAAATAGAATTTAAAAAAACATATCATACCTAAAAATTACAGCTCATATAATGGCTAAATTCTTTCTATCTATAAAATTTAACTTTACCAATATCTAATACTAATGCACTTAGCTAAAAGCTTACATATACATCATACACATACGAATAAATTTATCATCTTGTATAATTAAATATATAACTACAATAATGAATTGATAAAGGCTTTCAATCAGAATGTGGAATTAAAACAAAACAAAACAAAACAAAAAAAAAGATAGATGAAAAAAGGAAGAAAAGAAAAGCTAGCGTTAGATTTTTGAGCAAAATGAACAACACTTGATGAAATATTTTTTGGCCAGAACAATTGCATTTATTTTTGCCAGCAAAGTAAAAGCTGGATACATTTTTTTGGTTGGTGTTTGTTTTGGGGGTTGGGGGGGAGGGTGTGTTTGTTTTTGTTTGTTTGTTTGTTTGTTTTCTTTTTTACACTTTATCTGTATATGCTCCAAAACTTTCAAGAGGAGTCCAGGCTAAAGTCTTCCCAGAGTCTTTACTAGGATAGCTTATATCTCCATTACTTCCTTTCCTGTATTCTTTATGCTTTATTCCACTATTTTTTTGTACTTCAGATTAACTTAAACTTGAGTCTTGCTTATGTTATAACCATGATCTAAGGCTAAGCATTTTGGTCAGGTTTGGGGGGGGTTTAATTATTAAATTGGTGTACTATCAGGAGAGGCTTTAAGGCAGTAGAAACTGAGATTAATAGATTTATGGTTCTTTATTCTGCAGGAATTGCCTCTGTACTGGGAGGGTTTCAACAGACATGTTTCAAGTGGTACAGTTCTGGGAGCTGACAAGGTTTTACATAGCTCACTTGGCAAAAGAGCAATTTACCGCAGGGTATGAGTGTGAAATTACAGCGATGTGGTAACTGCCAGGTACATGTTCTTATCCCACAGAAAATATGGTGGAGCTTTCCTCTTACCTGCCAGCTTGTCAAACAAGGCATCAGGGCAAAACATGCAGCGTGTGCTGGATGTAAAAATCTTCCCACTAGAAAGCAGAGCAAGAGCCATAGATGAGAACAGTCATTACAAGTAGCTATGAAACGGCTGGGTTTACAGCTAACTACAAAGAGGACTGGGAAGTGTAGCCTTCACTTATTTATAAAGTATACTTATTTATAAACCCCATACTCACTGCTCAGCACACAGCTTTTATCACCCTTCTTATATTTCGTCAGTGCCCTTGGCCCAGCAAGTCTCACTGAGTGAGCAGAGCTCACGCAGTCAAACACAGACTTCTTTACTCAGGGGTACAGAGGAATAGCAAGAAAAGCAGCTGAACATTAGAAAGTGCTCATACAAAGTCTATTCCCTCCCATAGGTAATACCTTCTCACTCTGCCAGCTCCTCCACATGTAAATCACATCAATTTACACTCCATTTCACTGACTTATACTCTAGTAAGTGAGTGTAAGTAGGTCTTAAGGTGTCTAACTGAGCATAAAGGACTCTAAATTACACATTTTATGCATCACCTCTGAACTTAGCTCATAGGTTTAAACAAAAGCAGAGTAATAAATTGATAGTTTGGAGGAGGGAGGACATGAAATGTGTGTCCATTTTAGTTTCTTGAGGTTATCACTGTATTTCGTCAACACTAATAAAAAGGTCCTGCCTTTTTACTTGAAACACTATTGAACTCAATTTGAGATATGCACCAGATTCTTTAAGCAATTATTTGAGCAGCTAAAAAAAACAAAAAAAAAAACCCCAAAAAACCAACCAACCAAACAAACAAAAAAACACCAAAAAAAACAAATCAAACAAACAAAAAAAACCCCAAAAAACAAAACAAAACAAAACAAAACATGAAGACACTAAATAAATTAGGATTTAGCTGGGTTTTCTGTTGGTGGGTTTTTTGGTTTTTTTTTTTTTTTGTTTGGTGGTTTTTTTTTCTTTTTTTTTCATATCTCAGTTTTGAGCTGTCCCTAAAAGATTTCAGTGAAATGCACATTATTTTCTGTATAGGACCATGCTCTGAAATCTCTATTGTTAAACTTCCTTCTGATTCACTGTCAATTCTACAGTGGATTATGCATTTAAGTAAATTGCTAATGAGATTTGTGGCAAAGCTATGAGGCTATGAATAGCATCTCAGAGTCAGTAACAGTGGAATGTATTTATTACCAAATTACTTACTCCTGAGGTCAATTATTGCTACAAACATTTAATTAAATGGTGATGTAAATTTGATGAGCCTACTCAATACAAGCAAAGCCGGTTCTGCACTTCGAAAAGGTGAATAACAGAACTATCCTTCCATCATTCCAGTCAAAATTAATTGGTCTCCTGGAAGTCTAGTTATAGAAAATATGCAAACTCTGTAGTTCATCTTCCCCAGAATCTCATCTCCATTAACTTAAAAATGTACTAGTGAGAATGAGCAGAATAAAAGCACAATGTACGTTAATAATAGGAAAAATCCTGAGGGTTATATCTTGCTATGGAGGGGTTTCTTGGGATTTGGTTTTTGTTGCCTTTTTTTTTCCCCTGAGTTAGGGGGAGGATTTCTTTAAGGTATGGTGTAGAGCTAGAAGGGAAAGAGTAAAGCTAAGAAAGCTGTTATTATTAGTGCTCTGCCTCCACAGTTTTAAAACAGATTCTGGCACTTATGAGAATGGGGAATGGCATTGCTCTGTGACTTCCTCCCTGATAACAAGTTAATTAGATGTCAAGTGCTAAATACTGGACTCTATGCATTCAAAGGGGCACTTATGAAAACAAAAGAATTTGGCATCTAAATATCCTGTGTTTGCTTCTGGAAATATTTATTTATTTTAAGACATCAGAATAATGACAATCCATAGAGTATAGCACATTTTAGTGTACATATTTCATCACAAAGATCTTTTATTTTAATTCATTCTCAGAAATTATAATTATACACCAAGCTTACCCTGCTAGTACTGCACTACACAGCTATGAAAATCAAAAGACTCTCTTTTATGCATTCGCTGAACCAGAGATTTTCTTGAAATCCCTTTGTTGAAAGAATGCCCAGTATGATGAATGACACAATCTTTTGGTCTTCATTCAGACAGCATTTTCAGTGAAATAAAAGACATTTTCTGGTGTAGAGTCCATCAATTTACCCTTGATTCAGCTGATCAGAGTTAAGAACAGTTAGAAGGGAGACTTGTGAGAGTCAGAACCAGAAAGACAGAATGAACTACTTGAATTCTTGAAACACTAAGGTTGCATTACATATCTGTCTTGTTTAGTGTCTCTAACAATAAGCTGAAGGAGGTGATCAAGTGCCCTTTCTTCAAGTTTGCAGGTGACAACCAGGAGGGGAGGAACAGTCAATACAATTGGGGGTGGAGGGACCCAGACTTGCTGAAGGAATGGGATGAACTGGAGCCTTTTCAAATTCAGCAAATGTAAAGTCCTATACATGGAAAGCAGAGGCTTTTGCAGTGTTGCAGGCTGGGATGGATTGGTTCCAGGCAGTTCTGCTGGAAAATTCCTGGAGTTTGCAGTGGTCAGCAAGCTGAGTATGAGCCATCAGTGTGTACCTGCAAGAGAAATGGTTAACTGCATTCTCAGCTGTAGAAACAAGAGGAAGAGCACATTCAAGAAATCAAGACAATTGCTTATTCCTGTTTACACGCCACTCTTTAAAATGCTATAGAGCTACTTTGTTCCAGTTTTAGCCAGGCACATCCTGGAAAGACATTGATAAAGAGCATCATAGAATCATCAAATCATAGAATGCCTTGGCTTGCAAAAGACTCTGAACATCATCTAGTTCCAGGTCCCACTGTGAGCAGGGATGCCACCCACTATATCAGATTATACAGGGCCCCATCCAGTCTGGCCTTGAACGCTGCCAGGTATGGGGCATCTACAGCTTCTCAACACAACTTCCTCCTCTACCTTACCACCCTCACAGTAAAGCATTTCCTCTGAACATCTAACTTAAATCTCTCCTCTTTTTGTTTGAAACAATTTCCCCTTGACCTATCACTATCCCCTCTATTTTATAGGCACCCTTTAAGTACCTAAAGGCCACATCATGTTCTCCCCACAGACTTCTTTACTCCAGAGAAATCTACCCCAACTATCTCAGCCTGTCTTCATAGGAAGGATGCTCGACCCCTCTGACCAGCTTAGTGGCACTCCTCTGGACCCGCTCCAACAGGTCCATGTCTTTTCTGTGCTGAGGATCCCAGAGATGGATGCAGCACTGCAGGTGGGGTCTCATGAGAGCAGAGTAGAGGAGAAGAATCGCCTCCTTCAACCTGCCAGCCACTCCTCTTCTGATGCAGCCCAGGATATGGTTGCCTTTTGAGGCTGTAAGCATATGCTGCAGGTTCATGTCTGTCAGAAACCCCAAGTTATTCTCCTCAGGCTGCTCTCCAAAACTTCTTCTCCCAGTCTGTTCTCATGTCTGGGATTGCCCCAACCCTGGCGCAGCACCCTGCACCTGAACTTGTTGAACCTCAATATGTTCTTCTGGGCTCACTTCTCCAGCTTTTCCCAGGTCCTCGTGGATGCTTTTCCATCCTTCTGTTCTGTTACCCCCAACAATCAGCTTCTTGTCATCTTCAAACTTGCTGAGGATGCTCTCAATCTCACTGTCTGTGTCATTCACAAAGATATTAAAGAGCACTGATCCCTGAAGGACACAACTCATTACCAGCCTCTCAGGCACAGAGGTGAGGCTCAGCAGTTTGTAGCTCCCTGGGTCTTCTTTTTTACATTTTTAAAAAATTATAGTGGTGGTTCTCTTTTTTCCAGTCAGCATGGGCTTTACCTGACCACCTTGATTTCTCATAATATAGGGAAAAACTTTTTCCCAGTGAAAGAAGTCAAGATTAAATAGATTGCCAAGAATACAGTCTGCATCCTTGGAAGTTTTTAAGTACTGAGAGGATAAAGCTCATCTGACAATGAGTTGAACCTATTTTTCAGCAATAGGTTTTCAGCAATGCATTAAACTAGTGTTAAACAGTACTATAGTAACAGTAAAAAGAAAACCCCTGGAAAAGAAAAGATATTCTGCGTGTCAAGTTTTCTTGTTGAGGATTTTGTTCTGAATGACCATATCTCTCTCTAGCGCTTATGCAAGATGATACTACTAGAGTTGATACACATAATTCTGAATAAAATCTTCTTTTTCATACTTATTTTCCACCAAGGAAAATAAACTACACCAGTCACAACACATTGTGGAATGACCATGTCAAAGGCATTTGTGCCAGTCAGTCTGTACATATTGGACATGTATTTCTTAATATGTCTGTCCATCAGAAACATATTTCACAAATACTTGTGATCTCTAGTCTCAAGAGAGCTGGTTCAGTGAATTCATATTAAATATACCTCTTTCTCTCTGGTTTTGTTGCATTTTAAGTGTGAGTTATCTTAAAACTACTACAAACATCCAGAAATGTGCACAAACTTATAGTAGGCACACAATTAACCACTGGATCTGCCAAGATCGCTGCAGCAAATTGCTCATAATTCAACTTTTCTCTTACCAGCACCAAAACTCATTTGCATGTTTTTATGAGATCTAAAACCTACTACAGTTGTTATTAATGTAAACCCTTTACTGAGATGTGGAGGATGCAAAAACTCTGCCATCTACTTTGCAAAAGGTAGAACTAAAACCAAGGATTACATCAATGAGAATAACTGCTTCCCTAAGAGAAATCCAGACTGGAAGGGTGAAGCATCATTCCTGAGAAAATACCAAACTTTTTGCAGCATCATTTGTAAAGCTTTTTCTGCTTTTAAGAGATGTTATCATCAATTGCTCTGAAAATTACTACTGCTCATAAGTTAGAAGCAAAACATGGCAAAAGCAAGCAGGCAGTTGGACTGATATCACTTTTATGACTTGAGAGTTCAGACCTTTTAAGAAAACAAAGTTTTTGAGGTTTCAACACAGCAAGACACCTACTGCCAGGCATGATGACTTGTGATTTGTATGGATTTTGAAAAACTGGAGTCCATGAGGATTTGCCTTCAGCTAATTATATTCTTCTGAGAAGAGAGAAGAGTAAGAATTTCTGTCCTTGTTATACCAAAAGACTCCTTTCCCAACCATCATTCAGTGATAAGCCACTGAACAAGACATCCTGAGTATATGCTCTGTGATTCATACTAGACTTGGGATTTGAAAAAGGCTGACACACAATTTGACATTTCCACTGACCTAAGTGGGAAACAGTCCTGTGGTGACGGGACCCTTTCACAGAGCACTAACACCAGGTAAGCAATCAAAAAGAGCATGTTGACACGTTCATCTGGAGTAGAACACATGCCAGGAAGTGATGTTTTGTCTTCTTCACACCTCCAAAATCATCTCCCAGATGTATGGTCTGTGCAGGGCTGGAAGGAAGAGCCAGATCTTTTATTAGTGAGCCAGTTTCACTTAGTTGGCAGCTGGGGTTAAACCATGACAATTAGAAAGCTGCAGACTTGTTGTTTAATCCAAACACGCTAGAATTATATGGAGAGACAAATTGTATAAATGTTGAATTTGGCTTAAAGATTGTATCAGTACAGACAGATCCCTGTCTATATAAATATATTTATTTGTGTATACACTGCATTTGTATGCTATACACTATATACATGAAGATCTCTGCCTGTGTTAGAAAGAACTAAGCAAAAATTATTTTCACAAAAGACTCTGTTGGAAAAGGTAATAAAACAAAAACCTTAATCTGCATTTGACACTGAAAAGTGGTTGGTTTGCCCTGGATTTTCATGGTTTGAGAAATACATCCAAGTGAAAATTAAAAAAAAAAGTGGCAGGCTCCTGGTTAACAACACATTGAATCTAAGTTAATAGGAAACAACATTCAGATACTCACTGCTTCCAAACTTGCCTCCATCCCTACTTCACATATTTAGTTTTCATAACTTTTATTTTTCTTTCAGCCTTCTTTTCACAATTCCACTGAAGGCTGCACAAATAGTGTAAATTATAGTGTTCCCTGCATCTTTTTCTTTAGGGAGCTCTTTTTGTAAATATCTTTCAAATTGTGTATGGTGCTATGAGCCATCTTGTCACTCTTTCACTCTGGAGAGAGGAGCTGATGAGAAGTGAGAGGTCTCAGACATATAGAAAATACAACATAAGACAAATTAATTACTTGGATGAAAGAAGTGGGAGGTGATTAATTTTAGAGGGCCATCATAATCCTTCCTCAAAACGTGATCAAAATACTGCCACTGCATTCTCAAAATGGAAAATATGTCACAACCTTTTGTTTTTTCCAAAATGCTTCTGTGCTCTGGTGGATGACCGGAAACTCTACTGAGTTTCAGAGACAGCAGAAACCTATTGTTTTCCAAAAGATAGGGAAGGACTTGGGATATGTGGCCTAAAACACTGCTGGACCCAGTTAAAAATTCTTCCACCTCAATTTGACTCATGAAGAAGACTTTCAGTGGCAACTACATAGAGCAGTAGACCCTCTTCTTGATCAGGAATTGTGCCACAAGATCCCAAATATAGACAGTCACCCTCTGGCTCCATACCTCTTTAATTTACAGCCTTCTCGGGCCTGTTACTGTCATGAACTTCCCTGGCACTTGTGTGGCAGGAGTAGGGAAGCCAGAAACCCCTGAATTTGAGCAGCTGCTCTTAGGTGGAGAGGCTGAGCAATAACCAGGTGAGCAGACAGTAGCTCTAAATGATGTTGTCAGATATTCAAGAAAAGGGAGTTTTTGCTTTCATCTGCCATTACTAAGCAGATCTGAGAATGAGGACTGCAGTTTTCCCTGGTATACCATGTACTGTGTTTAGATACAAGAAAAACATTGCTGAGGAGAAAAAATTTAAAAGATATAGCCTGTGGGGAAGAAAAAGAAAAAAATAACAAAAAAAGCATGTAGATGTTATTTCTACAAGATGTCTATGGGTTATGGTCATTTTAACTTGCACTTCATATTGTCTTTGCCTATAGGCAGGTTAGGATGAAGTTGAAAGTTGGCATCTTTTGCTGTCTGTCCTACAGGGGCAGAAACAGCTGTATAAAATGCAAGAGCAGAGATTGATGGGGGCATTTTCCCCCACCCTTTTTCATTTTCTTTTGTAAGTTATAACAGCATAGCCACTTGTGCTTATTACATTGCACTCTGTGATTTAGGACTTGAGATTCTGTGCTAAGATAAAAGGAGTTTAAGAAATGAAAGGATAGGGGAACGAAGGAGAGAAGAGTAGTACAAGAAGAGAAGATCAGGCAACATGAGAAGAGTTATGTCCTTTGAAGCAATAAATAAGTCCAAGTTAAGAAGTAATAGTTAATCCACAGCATACCTCAGCACAGAAGAATAAAAAAACCTCCATGACACAAGTGGCAGCAGTGGTGCAGCCAATCTACTAGCAGAAAGGAGGTGTAAGGTAGCAAAGGAGATTAAATCGCAATGAAGAAGAGACAGTCAGTAAGCCTGACTCTGATATAGCATTTAGCAGCACAAATTATATGGCATAAAAAAAGCAAGCTGAACAAAAAAAAATTAAAGAATTTTTCACAGAACACCAGAGAAGCAGAGAACATGGGAAGTCAGAGATAAAGTCTCACCTGTGGCCCTGAATGACAGAAAAATGGAGTTCCTTCTAGCTGGTACAGTTGGAATTTGGTTTTTCACCAGTTGCTCAGGAAAAACGATGAACTTGTTCTATTCACATTGTCTTACTAGCTGTTTCTAGTTGAAGTTCAGAAATTTTTCCAGAGCCATGTTATACTCTATGAAGATTAGGAAATAGACTAGAAATAGAATTCCTCAATCTTTCAAACATGGGTAGCTGCCAGGAGCCTTGGATAAGTACCTATTTCTTGATTGTTTCTTGAGAATGAATGGCAGCATTGATAACAGGTGATGTATTCTTCTGTTTTGGAAGGAAAATGAAAGAGTAGCAGCTGGGATGTGTGGGTGGGTGAAGCTGCAATTGACAAGGAACCAGTAACCAACAAAAGTGTGGTTAAGAGGAAAAAAGATTTTGTTACTTAAGGAAGTTAAGGAGATGATTCCATTTTGTTTCTGATGAGAAGGTTCATATGTCATAATCTCTAGTAAGGTACAATAGCTGAAAATTCAAGATAGAAAAACTCAAATGTGTAATTGGCATTGAAGACAATTAATCATCATGATGGATTATCTTGCTATGTTTCCAAGCTATGAGTTCATTTACAGTTAAAATTTACTAGCTTAATAAAAATATTTAAAAATCAAATTAGGCATACTCTAGGAATGCTTCATAGACCCCTTAGATGATTCCATTGCTAATTTAAAAATGTAACACCTGTTAAAGATTAGTTTGCTTAATTTCATAGCACAGTGTCTATAAAGATATAAAGTATTTCTAGTATTTATAAAATTAATTAAAATTAAAGCAACATATGAGCAGTTAAGAAGGCTGGTGAAGTAGCTGTCCCTTTTGACTTGGCTTCTGCTCTTTTTATTAAAACTATTTAATAGTTTGCACACACTATCAGAAATTTCACTTTTGGTTAAAGCAGAAAAATTAATTACAGACATATTAATGTAAACTGAGTTTCAGCAGATTTCTTCTGACCTGATATTATTTCTAGTCTAAAAAATTACCAAACACTATAGTGTTATGTTCACCTGAGCTCAAGTAAATAAAGTTCCTAGGCCTCTGAAACTTGCGTACATGAGGTAATGGTACCACTGTTAAACTGCCTGACTCTCTGCTACACATCCACATTTGTTTTCATTTTATATAAATCATCATAGTTTCATTGACTCCATTGTGCCAAAGTACCTCAGTTAAGAATCTGAAACATAAAGCATATACTATTTTATCCTTCTTCAGTAACCTTCTGTCTGATAACCTTCACCTACTCATAAGAAGGATTTCCTTGTGAAGGAAAGGATGCTCCTTTGTCCCATTTTACAGATAAGGAACACAGTATCTGTACAGCCCAAAATTAATGTTTCCACATTTACTTTTTTCAAAGCAACTTCTTTACCTCTGAAATTTGAGTTCTTTATCTAATTTGTAAAGCACCTTTTGTAGCCCAGTTTTGCCAGGTCTTTTAAAGTAAGATATAGTAAAAATGATGAGACAGGTACTTAGGAGGAAAAGGACAAGCATAAGCAGTTGTGCGGTAAGAAAAAAAAAATATTTTAATTAACTAAAAATAAAGCATGATGCATGATAAAACAAAGAAGAAATTAAAATCAACAGTAACCTTACCGCATTCTGGCCACCATTTTAATAATTATCAGCTGATGATTTTACAGAAATTACTTACAATATGTGTTTTTGAGTTTTAGGCTACATCAAGGATAATGTCCAGAACATAAAAGATAGATTAGGAAAAGGTGTGTAGGCTGTTGTGGTGTATAACAGATCCTCAATACTGAGATTTATCCTGCCTTGCTGGGGCACATTAGTCTCGTAGATAAATAGTAGTGTTGACTATAAACTCTTGCTAAATGCAGAAAAAAAAGCACTACCAATATTTCTGGATTCAAACTGCTAGAAGGTTACAAACACACCTGGTAATTAAAAAAAAAAAATAAAATAAAAGCAGAAATCAGCTAGCAAGAAGTGATGAATGGTCCTGGAGAAGTAAATGAGGAAGAATGCAGAGGAGTGCAGAAAAACATACAGAGCATTCAAATGTTAACGGATGACAGACAGTTCAATGCAGATAAATGAAGTGCAATTATGACTTTGATGAGCCTTCGTGACACAAGACTACTCTTTGTTCGAGATAAAATATGACAAATATAGATGAAAACAGATGAAAAAAATGAGAGACAAGTCGTTGTGCATCATTAATAAGAGATACGAAACAGAAAGAAGAAGACAAATCAATGCATTTAATGAATCTTAATAGTCCAATTGTCTATGTCTCTGGATTAGTACGTGCATGCTTCATAAAATATGATCATTTACGAAAAAACTGAGAAACAAAAGGGACCTTCTTCATGTTCTGTTAAATACAAGGTGTCTAACTGAGCACTCAACTAGAAAAAGATCATCAGTTTCCCTGACTTCTGCTTCTTCATCCATAACTTTTTTAATCAAGATATGTAACTTGAACAATTGGCCAGGTGGTTTATGGATTTTTTGCACATTTCTCTAAAGTGTCAAACAACAGCAAGGCCAGAAGTAGCAGGGTGTTGGCACAGCTATACCAATTCTCTGACTCATTGTATCAAAAGTTGTGAAGTCAGTGTGATCCACTCAGCTGACTCAATAGAGTCTGCCCTGCAACAGCAAGAGACATTTTTCATCTATGAAACATTTTTCATCCATTTATCTCCAAGTATAGAATTCCAGATTTGTCATAGTAACCAAATACGTAGAAAGCAATTGAATGGTCTCTCTTAGTACAACTACAGAAGAGATGTTCCTAAAGGATCTAATCACATGTCTCCAAGAACAGATTTCCTAGGAAAAGATAAATTTAATATCAACCCCTGCAAACCTGAAATATGCCTAGCTAAGTCAAATAATTCTGTGAGAGCATAAGGCAGGTGACAGTAGACAATGGCCTGAGGCTACAAGCAATGAAGATTTCACAGGTACTGACTGCAACACGCTCCTTAGCTCATGTATCACATGGCAAAAACATTATTCAGCATTTCTGGGCAGTTTAAAATATAGGGGGGAAAAAAAAAAGAAAAAAAAGGAGGGGGAATCAAAACAAACAATCCAATAAATGCAACTTTAGCAGTAACAGAAAGTGAAATAAAACCAGAACTGTTAACTCCAATTTTTTCTTAGTCACAAAATTGAAAATCATGAGATTCAAAACCTGCATTTCTAATGGAAATCATGATGGCAATCTACGACATGATGTGGAATTCTAACCCAATATTCACTAGGAATTCCTTTCTTCCAATAATTATGTTGTTCACCTTCTTTGAAATGGTTTGTTAATGGGTTTGTTGGGGGGGGGTTGACTTTTTTCTAGTTTGAGGATTTGCATTCTTGAAAGTTAGAGACTTTTATTTTAAACTTTAAATTAGAACTGTGACTATTGACTCATTTGCAGTGGGGGATCAAGCAGTACAGGGTAAAGTTATTACCTCCCCCAGTTGTCCACCCATCCTTTTCCTCCTTTTCCCTCAACAGGAAGAGCTTTTTAAGACTGGCCACATCCCCTGATAGTTATCAGTTTACAGTCTAGCAAAAAAAAGAAGGAAGCTGGAAATTGACCTTGATCAGTGCTAGTACATATTTTGCTGTCATCTGCAGAGGTTCAAGAATACATCTCCTTAATAACTGCTGCAAAAAATATACCTGCAGGAACACAACAGAAAGTTTTTATCAATAATTGCTTAAATCTACTTAGTTTAGATGACTGCAAAAGTCTGCATGTCTCAAGCAATAGTCTAACTCTAGAAATTATTCCCATCACATTATCATCAATTATAAGAGAAATTATAAGACAATTGTTCAGAATGGTAATGGTGTATTTCCTTTCTGAGACTGTCCAATCTCATGCACAACAATGAAAAGACTAAGAAAAGAGAAGGATTGATTGCATCAGAAAAGAGCTTAAAACTTTCTTACATGTAAATGAAATATTCTATCTTTCAAATATGTAATGTAACAGACTATCCAATATGAATTGGTAAAACTAACTATTGTCAGAGGAAAGAGCTTGAGCTTGTTTGTGAGTTTATGAAATGGCTCTTCAGAGAATGGATGTTATGTATTCATCAAGTATTGCATGTTTTCAGTAAGTCAGGTGAACAGTTACTGGTGACTAATGTCATCAATCCAGAGTCCTGGGGGACCCATGGGCCCTGATTAGATCCATCCTTCCATGGGAACCCCCCTCCTCACTCCTTCTCTCCAACTCTACTCTGGTGCAGGGACTTTGTGTCACCGTGGGGATGACCAGATGCAGTCACTGCTGGAGGTGTGCAGGTCTCCAGTCCTCTCTTCTAGATGGGCATTGGACAGGCATGATAACCTTCCTTCCAGTCTTGTCACCAGTCCTCTGTGATCTCTGAGCCTGAATCTCCATCCTGCCATGCCTGGAAATATTAATGAACCCAGCACCAAACCCCCTTTTTTGTCCACCCTGTCTCCCTTCTGCAGGACTGGCTGAGGGCACTGCCTTTTTCTGGGATCACCCTTGACTTCCAGCTCATCCTCCCTTTTTCTTGCTGTTCCCTACACCAAGTTCAGCAATAAGCTGAAAATTATGAGAATGCTAAGACTGGCCGTACCGGTGTTCAGTTGCCAAAAATAACCTTTGAGACCAGAGAAATCCAAGGACAATGACCATAGAAATATATAGTTAGCCTATTTTGTTCAATAGTGGTTAAGAAAAATTGTGTTTGACAATGCAAGAAACAAACACCAAAGATGCTCCTATAGTGAAACCCCAGCTTCTCTGAGCTTGCAGAAATCTGTCTCTCTGATGAACAAATGCTGACAAATATGCATATGCTTCAAAATTAAAAAGAGTGAGCCAAAGCCTGAAAACTCTCCCTAACTCATTGTTTGGACTTACTAAAGTTCACCAATAAACGATTACACACTCAGGCTGCTTCATTTTCCCCAGGGAGGATTTCATGGTCTTCTCTAACCCTACCAAAAAGAATAGCTTAACTTCTTAGCATTCTTTTTGCCTGAGGCACAGAAAGGAGGATCATTTTATGATGCAAGTAAAAAGTTCAGTTTATCCTGGGGGTATATTCCTGGCTCTTCTTCATAACTACTCCACCTAGGACATTTTAAGTGTGGTATGTTTAACTAAATAATCTCATGGTAGATTTCAAGTGCAATTTGTCACTACCAAGTAAGCAGAATTAACTGAATAGAAAGCTCATCATGAACTGAGGAAGGATCTGTTTGAGTTAAAAGTAAAGAAGCAGACCTCAATTACCTATATATCTATACGTATGTATTTATATGATCCAGAAAACACATATATATTATATATAATTTATATATATATATATATATATGATCCACAAAAAGAATTTCCTATGAGCTGTTATCTTTGCATATAGCTGGGGTTTTATATAAAACGGTCTGTACTCTCTCAGAGGTTGAATGTATATAGTACATATAACAGGCAAAATTGGTCTTTCCTCAGGGATTGTTCAAGGTCTTGAGAACTGCAAAGAGAGCTGAATGGAAAACACAATTCCACAAGAGGAATCAAATTGCCCAACAATGACTCCTAGCTGAATTAAGTTCAACCTAAATTTGCAATCCTGGTGCAATTCTGCAGATGAGTTTTCTCACCAGAAGGTTCCTTCATCATCCCGTCAGTGAAGCAAATTTAGACTTTCCCAGTTTTGCTATACTATGGGAATGAAATAAAAAAATCTACTGGCACTAAGCCCCATATTCTTCATAGCACTGATTAGTAAGCAGCCTCATAACTTTTAGCACTGCATTTCTCCTTCACCATACACATGTCCCTCATAAATGCACATCCATTCTCTTTCTGTCAGCAGGCCATAGTTACCTGGATGGGTACCTTTCACTGAGTCAGTAGATCTAATCAGAGATCCTTGTTCCTCCTGACAACATTTCACTTAAGTCTAAAAGGCAGTGCCTTCCTGCTCATAAAGAGATTATTGAAAGTGACATAAAATCTCTTTTACTAAATCCTAAGAAAAAGTTTTAGGTCTGAACAAAATTAATCTGGTACCCTATGTTTTGAAAGAGTTGAAGTTGTTGACTGCTGTGACAACCTTCCTATCCCCCTCAGTCCACAAATCTGTGATGTGGGCTTTGCACTGCTAAAGAGCAAGACAAATGGTTTCATAAGATATTTTCACTGCCTCAAAATCCTCTTGAAGACCTGAAAGCTTACTGCCAATTTATCAGGATTCAAAACAGATACCATCTGCCTAGTTTTTTGTTGGTTTTTTTTCCCTCTCAGGTAATTGGTCTGTACCATGGTGACAAGTTTTTCTGCCCTCTAGTAATAGCCCCTGGAAAGGGGATCTCTTGGTGCACCAGCATGCTAAGATTATTGCTCATTTATTTCTGAGTTTGGAGGTGTAATCATGTAGCCTCTGCTTCTTGACCGTGATGGTCAGGGTAACATCTTTATAGCTTTTTCTTTAGGTAATTGAAAACAATTTTCCTTTTCTCCTATCCTTTTTACAACAATATGTTCTAAAATAAATAAACAGAAAAGAGTAGAAAAGGCTTTACCAAATGATGCTACCAGTTTATCAGAATCTAGGGATTAATCAGAAAAGGCAAAAATCAATACATCAATAGAAAATTTGCATTCTCCATTGTATCCTATTACACATAATTAGCTGATACTGGAATTGAAAGAGGGTTAACAGTTGACAGATAGAGCTTGAAATATTTTGAAATACTGTAGATCTAAGTTTTCCAACCTTGTGTAAAGTGATGCATGGAAATCAAGCAAATATAAAGCTAAACCTATGCCATGAGCCTTGGGGTCTATATTATAAACTGTAGCATGTTTTATGTTCTCTCTTTAAATAATATTGAGAGATTTTGATCAGGCTAATCTTTTAAAAACAATGTTCTCATGTCGAACTTTTATATATTCTCATAGTTCTAATGCTCATTCATGTTTATTGGGCTGAAAGAAAACTGGCTCCTTTAGGTTTAAGGCAAATTTGGGAGGAAGCTTCCAAAGGGGTCCCTCTAGAAAGCAGATTCCAGCGATCCCTCCCCCTACTGGTTTGGGAAATTATTTCCTTGGAAAAAAACTGTTTATTTAACAAGCAAAGTATTCTTCAAGTGCAGTTTCTGAAAACAAACTTCTCACTTCTCCCTCCCCTCGCTCTTGGAAACCAGTCTTAAAGATGCATAACTTAATATCCAGCATAAACAGAACAGATGATGTGGGATACAAGCATCATAAAATCACCCGAGGACACTACTCTTTGATCACGTAGAAGCACTCTGTCATAATTGTAACCATCCCCTAGAAAATACAGAAATTTAGAGAAATGGACTTGACAGAGAGAAAAGAATGATTTGAGTTTGCCAACCGGTGGATAAGAAAATACAAATATATCTGATTTTTTTATCAGTAGGAAATTAGAATGAGGGAGTTCCTGAGCTCCCATGGGAGATTGGGTAGATAGTCTTGCAATCAGAAAGGGATCCTTTCTCTACAGTGGATTGACAGTCTGCCTTCTAGGCTTCGCCACTTAGAATAAAAGAGCACTGAATGCAGAAGGGGCAACTTAATGAATGCTGTGTAACTTTCACAGAGGTGTTTTGGCTTTGTTTCGGCTTTATATAGGGAAGAAAGAGCTTTTCTGATAGAACCGTGTGGATTATTTTTTACAGAAACATAAAGGTGCAGTGACAGAACCAGAGATGGAAGATATTCCTTTATTTTAAAAGCTGGCTATGACAATGAAAATTACCTTAATGATTACACTTAGAAAATGTGAAAGAAAAAACTTATGTTGGCTATTTATATGTTATTCAGAAGGTTTTACCTATGTCTTCCCCTCACCATGATAGGTCATTAAGTCAATCGTAAATTAATTATTTTTATGATATATGTGTTGATTTCAGTTTTTCTCGTTATTCTATTTTACCTTGCATTTTCTATACATGAAAAAAACAAATAAAACCACAAAGAAACAATGCAAAACCATGTTTAATGACTGCTGGATTCTTATGTCATTATTTAGCCACTTTAATTACTTTAATTTTATCATATTCAACTAAATGTTGGTTGAATTGATCTACATTTGTGCAACCATCATCAGCAGGAAAACTATGGTAAGAAACATCAATATTCTATTCCTTTCCTTTCCTTTCCTTTCCTTTCCTTTCCTTTCCTTTCCTTTCCTTTCCTTTCCTTTCCTTTCCTTTCCTTTCCTTCCCTTCCCTTCCCTTCCCTTCCCTTCCCTTCCCTTCCCTTCCTCAAAATCTTTTTTACTAAGCTGATTTCCCAAAATTTGGTGAAGAATATATTTAGAGATTTTTTCCCCTTCTGTCAGCTGCATGAATTTAAGGCCTGAAGTAAAATTCTACTTCACTGACAAAAATTGAGGTTATTCGGTATGATTTAGACCAACCTCCCAGTTACAAAATTATTTCCATTTCCTTTTACCCTCTTTTTTTGCAAACTGCAAGAGAGAAATCAATCTTACAATATAGCTGGAAGAAAAGAAATATTTAAAAGACACTTCCATTTTTATAACATTTCTTAATGTTACCTCATCTTACATTTTCTATAAAATAACTGAGGTTGTATTATGGATCAGTGGACCATCACTCCAGGCTAGCCGTCTTGTATGATCACAGAAAATTTAAAGGGAATATATTTCTATATTCTCCTTTCAGTTTACAGCTTTTCAACCATGCAAAGCAGTTTGCTAGCAAATAAATAAATAAATAAATACATCCTTGACACATTGATAGTCTGGTGATGGTGAGGGGAGAAATTGTTTAAAGTCCAAGTAATCAGACTATGACCAAGATTGCGTGTCGAGGGGGGAGGAGGGGGAAGGGGCGTGCAGCAGTTTGAGCAGAGCGGGCTGCACGGAGCGCGGGGGAGTGTCCGCGCCAGCGCTGGGCTCTGCTGCCCCCTTGGCCGCGCCGCGGGACGTGCAGCCGGCCCCGCTCCGCGCCCGCCCGGCTCCCGCCGCGCACCCGCGGCCGCGCTGCCGCTCCTGCTGCCGAGCCTCCCCGGACAGGGCTGCTCACGGCCCCACTCCCCACAGCCTGCACAGGGATATATGTGATGTCTAAAGGGTCAGTTTTGCGGGAGTTGTAGTTTTTTTTTTGTTTGTTTGTTTTGTTTTTTTTTTTTGG
>VXBI01010620.1:220619-242979 GCA_013397375.1 Toxostoma redivivum | reverse complement strand
AAAAAAAAAAAAAAACTAACAACCAAAAAAAAAAAAAACCCACAGAAAGAAAGAAACCCTAAGACCAAGCGTAGCCGCGGTCCCCTCTCGTTTATTTTTTTACCGGAGAAGGAGGAACGGCGGGGGAAAGAGAGAGCGAATCGAGGAGAGAAAGTGCGTTGGGAATGCCAGAGCCGTGGGCTGCGCGCCGGAGGAGGAGGTGGCGGAGCAGGGGGTAGGACGATGCCGCCGCCTCGTAAGGGCGGAGGAAGGCGCGGGAGGCGCGGGGGTCGCTCGGAGCTCGGCGGCCGGCGGGGGACGGGCCCGCGGGGCCGGCCGGGAGCGGCGCCGGGCGGAGGGCGGCGGCGGCCACCACCGAGGAGCGGCGGCGGCAAAGTTTTGGTGTGGGGGGCCAGAGGCGCGGAGGGGAATTACGATCGGTGCCGGCGAGGGATTCCCAGACACCGCCAGGTACAGTTGGGATTTCATTTCTCATTCTTTTCCTTTCTGGTAATTCTGGCCACGGGCGATCTAAAACCGCGGTGCCCTTTGCCTTCTCCCAGATGGCAAAGTTGAGGAGCCGGGATCAGGCTGTGTCAGAAATACCGCCTTCGCCGCGTTAGAGCCCCGTGTCCGCGGCGCCGGGCACACACAAGTGTGGATTTATGAATGGCCGGCGGCGAGTGCTAGGGCTGTGTGCCTCGGGAGCAGGATTCGGAGCTGGCAGCTGCAGCGAGGTCCCGGGTGCCCGGTCGCGTCTCACTGCCGAGCCGGGAGGGTGCCGAGCCTGGCCCCCAGCCCGTGGGGAGGGCAGAGCTCGGGAATACCCCTGCGGCAGGGGCACCGGCAGAGCGCCGTGTGAGCACCACCGGCGGCTCTGTCTGGGAGGTGGTTCGGAGAAACGGGACCTTTAGAGGTGAGCCTGGAAGAGGTAGTCGGCTCAGCTCGGCACTGCCGAGTGTTAAGGAATGTACGCGGAAAGTCGGGAGCTGCGCCCGGCAGGAGGATCCGTCAGATCCCCATCAGCAGCCTCCGGAGCGGGGCTGGCGGTGAGTGGGTGGGGGCGAGGTTAAGAGAATCGGATCGAGACTTCGGAACACAAAGGAGCCGCTCAGAGACCTGACGAGTTAGATGGGGGTCTGACAAAATGAGAATAAATACTGCGGGGGGGGCTGGGTGTGTGGGGATGGTGCGTGAACAAAAAATAGCAGATGGCAAAAGGAAGTCAAGCAGCTGAAAAGACCTCTCTTGAATATTATATAAAACCCCATAAAAGATAAATAAACAATCAGCAAAGTTAGGAGAATAAGATTCTCTACCTTCTTTTCAGAGTGGGAAGCAGTCAACAGGAGCTTTTAATTAATTTTAATGGAGGGAATCTGTTTTAAGGCTTACAATAAGCTAATAAATCCAAGGCACAAATCCGTGTAAATTCCTGCACTGTGTGGGGAAGGTGCTGATTATATTTCTTCAGATACTGCTTTTTGCAATGCAGCGTTCAGCCAAATAGAAAAGGAGAGGTTCCTTACACGAGGAGCAGGAAAACATACTGAAAGCAACTCAGACCTCTCCCTCTCTACCTCCCTCTCCCTCTCTCATTCCTGCCCTCTCCCTCTCCCCCTCTCTCTGAAAGTCAGGGTGTATGTTAAAGAGAGGTTTATTTACTGTAACTGACTTTGCAGTGCTTGCAGGGAAATCAAACCTGTTTAGAGGTTGAAATTGATCAGTGCTTGGGTTTAATACACCCAACTAACCATACAAACCCCCCCCCAGATTTCCATGAACTTAATTCCTTGCTTCATTCACTGACATAGACTTTCTCCAAAGAAAGACCTTTATATATTTGTAGTTTAAGATGAAGCTAATGAACTGATTTTCAATATATGTATTTTTGGAAGGAGAAAAGTTCATCCTGGCATTTTTTTCAAAACTCTTAAAAGGTACTGTACCTATATCTCTGTCTACCTTTCTTTCCTTCTTTGAAAGAGTCAATATATTCAATGTTATCACTGACATAAACTTTGCATAATGAAAAGGATCTAAATATTACATAATAAAAAAAGACATAAAAAATGTGATTTTAAAGTCACTATTTCTATTACAAAAGTGATGTTAGAATGTTAGTGTTGATCTTGTTTCCGAAAATTATGTGAGGAGAGATTTCAAGAAGCTGCTTCAGTGATTGTTCTGTGTCCTGATATGGTAGCAAGGCAGTTAAGAGAGTTTAGGCCTGGAGTACTGTAGGTAAAACAAGTCAGAGCACTGTGTAAATACAGTGTCTATAAAACTACCTGTGACTAGAACAGTCATCAGTGTTTTCCAAAGTCCAAGCCTTTAGCAAGAATTGATGCTGGAATGCACCCAGCGTTGTTAAGAGTCACTCCTCACACACATGTACACCCTATATTTTGTATAAGGTGATGTTATCTGTGTTTGGCTTGGGGAAGTCTGGATCTAATTTGAGCCACTGTTACAAGTCACATTTATATCCTGGCCTGCTGGATAGCTTGATTTAGGATGTAGACATACCTCCTTTGCGCAACCCTACACCCTTCCAGTTGGAATCTGCATTACATAGACTGCTTTCCTTCAAGAATCAAGAATGTGCTTGCATTCAACTGCTTAAAATAGCAGTAAATGAAATGTGGGATGTCATTAGGGCTGACTTCCCTACCCTTCCCGCAGCAAAGAAGAAGGGACATAGTTTTACCAAGTGAAGAAAACAAAAAGGAGTTGAAACAAGTACCACTATCAGGCTTTTCCTGTACTGAACTTTCTACTTAAAGGACTAAAAGAAGGCACACTTAAGATAATACTGTTTCCAGGAAGGTGAGAGCTTTATTTCTTAATCACTTCTATTAGCTCTTTAATCTCAAAATGAGTTCATTTTTGTCTAGGATACTTTCATGTAACTTTCAAGCTTTCACTAGGCAGATTCAAATCCAGTCCATTAGTGACCTCTATCTGTGAGAAGGGTGTAGTCATTGATGTTTTTTCCCTTCACCATAGTGGATTGGAAACACAGACTATAAATTGTTTTAGTCTTTTATACCTGCAAATCACTTAGTTTTTTAGGCTATAAATCTTGTTTTCATTGCACATGGTGTGATTTTCTAGTCTTTTAAGCTGGAAAACAAAACTGAACTCCAGTTCCAAACAGGACAGCACTTTCAATCTGTTTCAGCTATTCCAGTGATAATAAGATAAATATTTGCAAAAATTAGAAAAATAAGAAGTAACCAGCGCTATTGAACATCAGTACTAAAGGAATTGCATTTCTGTTTGTCTGATGTTATAATACTTACTCTAAAGCAGGCTGAACCTGTGGGAAATTTTACTGCCCCTCAGTGCTTACATAATTGAAACTTGAGAGAAACACTCAGATCAGATATACTATGAGTAGAGTTTATAGTAGCAGGGTGTTTAAAAAATTAAAAAAAAAATAAAAAAATTCCAGTGTTGTCTATATTAGGAATACATGTCAGAGATCAAGGAAAAAGGGGTCTTTATAAAACAGATGGACTCTTTTAGGGGATTATTAAACCCAGCTTCTCAATACTAATTTGCCTCTTGTTTATATCCACAACTATATTCCATATTTTAGTTAGTGATTGTAAGTGGCAGTTAAGGACTTGATCAGCAAAATCTTTGAGTAGATGAATACCACTGTTTGACATTTCTCAGATTGTAGTTGATTACCTCAGCACTTGGTAATGTGATGTTTTTAGGTGTTTCCTTCCCTCCCCCTTGTGCAGTCATTTTAGGATTCTTTCTGCAAAGCTTTTTATTTATTTCCTCAAGAAACCAAAGGAGTTGGAACTTGCCCCAGAGGTATAAAAATTGGTTTTTCTTTTCTTTTTTAAACAAATATTTGTATCTTTTTCTTATTAAAAAAGAATAGAAAATAATAATATACAATTGTTATTTTTTTTTAAAAAGACTAATTTAGCACACACTGAAGATAAGAGTTTCAGCTTCCCTACAGCTATGTGCAACTCACACCTTTCAAGTAATTGACTTCTTTTAAAGAAAGACAACCACAAAAAGATCATCATTAAAATGATAGTATGTTTTATTCATTTATTTTAAACAAGCCCAAAACTTAATCCATCAATGATACTCAGGAAAGAAGTGTTTGAAATAAAAGCTCTACTCTTTTTAACAAATTATATTCTAATCACATCAAACAATATGCCCCAGGAATACTACAATTTAATCTGCCACTGGTGAAAGGTGTTGGGACCTTCTCATACCTTTTCTTTTTTATTAATTGATGATTTTCCCAGTTAACAGGTTGTTTATTTGTTTTTGTTTTTTTTTTTTCTTCAATTCCTTTTTCTGATGTAGCCCCTTGAACTATATCAAAATTAAATACCAGCAGCAACTTAAAACAAATCCATCATGCTCTATTCAGCATTCCTGAAAACTTAATGATGCAGAACAAGGTCTGTAAAGTTTCCCTTTTTAAAAGAACTCTTGTGTTTCAACTCTACCTAGAAACAGTCTGCTGTATATTTTTCTTCAAGCTATGACTGCTTCATTTGGTTTGGGGTTTTTTTCACAAACCTTTTCTAGCCTAGTTTAATGCAAGGATTTATTTAAAAAGACATATGACACAGAAAATTGTTTATCATTCAAAGGTACTGTCTTTGAAACTGCTTAAGACCTTTCAGAAAAAAACCCTCTTTTGATATACAGGATCAGAGCGTTGCCATATTTGGCAAATGTGATGGCTTTACTTTGACCCCAGGTGAGAGGTGACTTGCTTCAGTCCCTGGTCAGTGTTTTGTAGGAGCTGCCCCTTACTAAGCAGAATATCAGATGTCACAGATAATATTCCAGCCCAGCCTTCAAGTCAACAGGCAACTTTTATAACTCTTAAACACCAGCTAACTATTCACAATCTAAGTTATCATTGTAATTTTATTCAACAGTTGTGGATTAAAGACTGCAGTCAAAACATTTTGAAGAAAAAGAAGAATTTTGAAAGGGAGTTCAGGCAATAATCTGTGGATTCCTGTGGTGATCTGCACTGTGTTTTTGCAAATCTTGGCCCAGGCAGAGACATGCCTTGAATCACAGAATTCAGTACTTACTTTCTTTTTATGATAATTTATTTTTTAATATATCACAGTGAAAATGTTTGGATGAAGTAAGTGAAGTTCTGCTCTTTGGCCAAGGCTCTTTACTGTGTCCAAGTTGTCATTGGTAAACTAATTATCTTAAAAATATCGTATAGATATCAAGCTAGTTTCTTCTAGATGACTAAATTAATCTAAGGCAATTCCAAAAATTCCCTTCAGACAAAAATTTCAAGATTTTTTAAATGTCTGAGATCTTGTGGGAGCATTACAAGCAAAAGATTTGGAAATTTCATATCTGATTTATTGGACATTCATTGTCATATACATCTGTATTCAGAAAGGCCTGGGCAGGCTGATGCTACACACTTCTCTTGTAGTAAATACTGTAAACTATATGGAAGTACTGCATGACCTCTTGAGAGGAGGGAAGGTGAGACCTCTGAATGAAAAGCCTCATCAGCACCTCCTGAACACAGAAGCCAGTGTACTGCAGGGTTACTCCCAGTTCTCACTGGCAGCTTTTGTCATCCCTTCACAAAACCTACAGGTCAAATTAAACTGAAGAGTAGAGCTTCTTCTGACAGTTCTTCCAGCACTTCACCACACAGTTGCACGAGCAGCTCCTACCTGGCCAAGCTGTTCCATAAGGGTTAGCCAAGAAACATCATCTTTAAAGGGGTTGTCTGTGTGGGAAGGTGCTCCAGCAGCTGTCCTAGGAATGCTGGAGGGCTCTGGTGATGCTTATGCGCAGTCTTCAATCTTCACAGAGGTTGCAGAGGATCAAAACATGGTCGAACTGCATTCACAGTGTCTGTAGGTTCAGAGTAAAAATACTTATTTCTCTTAAGATTTCCTGTATGTTTTATGTTTATGCTCCAGAGAAAAAGATGTCACTGAACACTAATGCAAAAAAAAAAAAACCAAAACAAAAAAACTTAAATTAATCTCATACTGACAGAACATGACAATTAGTATGCAGTTTTGCAAAAAAAAAAAAGTAGGTTATATATATGTATATGCATATATGTACAGTTTTTTTATCTGTTATATAGGTTACTGTGACTGTCTAATCATAGAGGTCAGACCCTTCAAAGCATATATAATTAATATTAATTCAAAATTAATTTTGTTGGTGAACTGCAAATCAAATTAAACAATAAGAAAGAAGGTATACTTTTCCCCCAGTGTGTTGGAAATTTCTATACTGGGTAAAAAAGATGAGGTGCTCCCAAGAGATGTTGCTCCTGAGGTCAGTGGAAAGAATCTGTAGCAAACTTACCCGTGCTTATGAAATACAACTTCACAGCTGAAGAACTGCATTTTAAATGATCGTACTTGATTCTAGACTCAATCCTTCTCTCTTTCACTGGCAAGTTAATTTCACAGACACTCTTCTCATTATTAGGTATTACTCATGTGAGTAATGATTTGAATACCCCAAAGTGAGGTCATTTAGCTGTAATTGAAGATGATACAACCCCAACAGCATGTCTCTGGTTGTGCTAATGTATATATGCTTTCAATATGATTTTCTTCTTGTACATATAGGAAAATGAGCTATGTAGGTAAAAGTAATTTAAGTTACTAGAATTGTCTTTTTATTAGGATTGTAGCAGTATTTGTGTTTGTTACAGGCACAGCATACATAGGTATACTTCTGTAAAAACTATCTGTAGATGAGACATTGTGTGTGCATATAATTTAATGAATTATGATTCTGGTGAGTGAGGGAGTTTTAGTGAGCCTGTTTCATGCCTTAAATGCTAACTGAAACCATGTCAGGTGTTTCTAAATGAAGGAGTATTTGTTAGCATTACCTTATAATTTTATTTGTGATCTAGGAAGCTTTTCCTAGGTGGTGCTTCTTGTGTCATTGAGAGATTTGCATCCAACTAAACGTACCCTATTTACAGTCTTGTTCGTCTGGTTTCACAGGTCATCTCATTTGCACATCTAGGTTTAACCTTATTCTTATCTTTAACCACTTAGCTTTGGAGTTAGGCACAAACACTCCAAGACTACACATTATTTCTTGAGCCATATCAGCTGATAACTTGCTCTTAAGTTTCATCATTTGTTATGTAAAAAAACAAACAAACAAACAAAAAAACCTCAACAAAACCTGAAACATTTTGATACCTGAATTGGTCTTCTTAGTTCTGGTGATTGTAGGACTCCAATTAAATATATTACAGTCCCATATGCATATTGCATCATGTTGTACAGATCCATTAATGTAAGCCTCCATATTATTCATTGGAGAGGAGAAAGTGGAGGCAGAAAGACAAGAAAGCCTAACCTAATCTCTCTCTGGATGCTCATAACATTTTCTTTCTTAATTTAAACTTTTTCAATATGTCATCATTTTATGCTTTGAACTGTCCATTGAAAATTTATTTCCAAAAGTAAATAAATAAACTAAGCAAATAAAACGTGCTACTATCCAGCCTGATAAACTTCTCCTCCTTTAACACATATTAACTTGTCTAAGAACAAATTTCCTCACATTGAAGATGAGTATACAGTGAGGGACTGTTAAAATTTAACAGAACACGATCATACACAGTCATTCTCATATGTATTGCTAAATCCTGTGTATCAAATTGGTATATGCCTAACAGTGATTTTTGAAATAGCTCATTCTGGCCGTGTGCCATGCTCCTCAGTGAAGAGCCGCTTTTTGAACAGTTCAACAGTAAATTGTAAAATACATTTTGCCGGTAGAAGTCTTTTTATTCTTTTAATAAAGTGCACTTTGAATGACACAGACAGAGCCAAGTTCCTTATAATTGCCCAGAGATGCCTAAACATCTGTGGCAGAGCATCTGACAGTAATGTTATTCTAGTTCCTTTATCCATGTTGAGCCCTATACAAATCTCCTTTTTAAAATCTTTTTTATTCACGTGATATTATGTTACTATGCAGTTTCCTTATCTTTGGAGTTCTGGTGTTTGTATTTCTGTCCCATACCTTCTTCTGTAAACAGAGTCTTGTTTAGCATTTTCTTCTGTGGAAGGAGGTATGAAGGACAGGGTGGTCAGCCAGTCATGGTGAAAGACTGACCTTCAATGGTCCAATCCTGGATCATCAATGGAATTCTATAAATACTCTGTGATGTAAACAATAAAGGTCTTTTCCTGCTCATGCAACCTGTGTGAGTGGTGTCTCTTTCCTTCTCTGCTGTGGCTGTGTTTGCAGCTACAACAATATTATGTATTTAAAATAATAAAAGTGAAAATACATGCATGTGGGGACACAAACACAAAAAATATAAAAAAACCAAGAAAGAGATTTTCAAGAGAATTAGAGTAGCAAAAGACCATTTCACAAAATCTATTTTCTTCTGAAGCTTAGATAGAATCTTCCTTTTTTTATTATTTAACTAGATAGTTGAGCAAACAGAGAGATACTATAGAAATTTGAAATGGAAATTGTTATATGAGTTTTTCTAATTCATTTGGATTTCTACTGTAGTGCCTCCACAGTTAATACAGAGCAGTTTTCACAAGTATTATTCAGTTCAATATAGTCTTAAGAAAATTGTTGAAATTTGATTTTATTTTAAATTCTGGGTACAGGGTTCTGTATCCCTTCTTGTGCAATAATCTAGAACCTTAGTTTTCAGTTGTGTATAATTCCAGTAAAATGCTATTGTTGAAAACTAAATAAAGACAAAAATCTACCAAAACGCACTAAAACAAACCCAAAAGCAAAACCAAAGGACACCCAAACCCACAGTTCAGGAGCTGTGGAAATCTCAATCCTAACAAGATGGTTTTTTTCTGTTCCACACTGGGTAATCTTATCAGTATCTATTTAATTTTATATTTAGTACCACATACAGGTTTGTCTGTTATCACAGAAGTCAAACACTCAGCTCTATTCTCGGATCAGCACAGTGGATCTTTATAAATCTGGAATAAATGAGATGTTAGAGTTGCTGCCAGCAGCTCTGGCAACAGAACTGTTGATCTGCCCAGATTCTCTTTCCTGCAAAAATGTCTTATCAGCAGATCCACACATCCTACATGGTGTGACTGTGAATTTAGAGATAAGAGGACAGAATGACTGAAAGTGGATGGATGGCATGATCATAAATAGGTCATGAGTTACCAACTGTGGAGCTTGATCCTGAGCACCAGGAGAGGCAATTATAAATTTCAGAGCCCTTCAAAGGATAAGAAGGTCTCTAGGTAGAAGTTTTAACTCTTCACCCTTCATTTGTCCAAAACTGAAAGTACATAAATCAGTCTGTACGAGCAGAGATGACTCTGAAATTCATAACCACTCATCTCTGTGACATTGATGGAAACTCTATTGAATCAAATGCTTAGATATTCTAATTATAAACCTCTGATATTCAGAACTTCCCTTAGGCCATCAATATCTCATATGCAATCATATTTTACAAGCTGCCGAATGATTGTCTGGTTATGCATGTGCTGACCCAGAGAAGGCATCCTCTAGAGCAGCCAACCAGCTGCAGAAGGATGATCCTTTTTGAGCACTAGGAGAATAAACACTTTTAAATTTCAGATAACATCAGTGTCAATTCACAGGCTGCTTAAGTCTTGTGAAAAAATACTTGGCAGTCTTGGGAAGGGGTGTTTAAATATAGAGCTGTATATTGTCTTGTGTTGATTGATAGCCAATGCTTGTTGAAAGACGTTCTTTTTAACTCTTTCAGTGCCATGCTAAAATATTATCTTCTGTTTAATACAATAGGAAATGAAAAAGACCAGGAGCCTTGCTATGAAATTTGCCTTCCCACTGTCTGGGGTACTTTTATTGACATGTGTTTGTATTCTGGTAGCAGCCTACTACTCTCCTATTTCTCTATTTCACTGTTTTTTTTTTTTTAATGCATGCAGCAGCAGAGGCTGAATCAGAATTTTTAGTTAGCTCTTCAGCTAAGAAGGATCTTTCTTTTAAGATAGAGTTCATCCTCTTATGTCTGTCATGTCAGGTGCATTGAGGTCAAGTATCCTAAAGATACTATCAAAACTGAAATAATGCTCATGGAAGCTTTTATTTTCATTTAAATATTTCTCATATAATTTTTGAAAGTCAAGTATTGTGCCAAGGGAAGATAAAACCTGGAAAGGGAAAGTAACTAGAAAATAACTGAAAAACAGGATGGAAGTGAGTAATCAAATTTGTCCAGACTAAATTAAGTACAGAGATAAACGAGTTTATGTGCAATAGAAAATCAGAACTACCTAGTGATCAGTTTTAACCACCTCAGCTGTTATTCATCTGAGAAGAAAATGACTGCCATGAGAAGGAGAAGTAGGACAGTGCACCTTCTAGGAGAAGCTAAGACGGGACAAAAGGTTCTGTTGCATTCCCCTAATTGTTTCTGTGGTGGGAATAGCACATTTGAATTATCACACAGTTAATGTTCTCTCTGTGTGTTACCTCTAGAACAGAACTCTTGCTGGCTTTGTGAGTCTGTTTCTCTTTAGCCTATTCTCTATTAATATTATTCTGTGTTCTCATTTTTGGTCTTTAGAAACTGTGCATTTTAACCATAAGAAAAACAGATACAGAGTAAAGATGGGATGGATAAAGCAATTAGTGAGAAACTAGACTTAAATTTTCCTCTCAGGAATGGGTTTATTCACAGGAAGTGTTTATGTGGATAAATCAAAAGGGAATAATTAATATTATTTGTTATTTAAAGTATATAATATAGATCCTGGCAGCTTTTTTTGTTAGACATCCAATCTGAAAGAGATTAAATATCCCTTATGTGACAAAAAAAAGATGGAATGAGGGGAGCAATGGGGACAGTGCCATGGAAGCAAGTGACACCAGAGTGGGTCTTTATTACTGTTGTTTATAAGAAATTGATGAAAGAAAGGTTCATTATGCACTATAACATTCAGAATTGCGATGTCTTTTCTGCGTCAACAGTGCATTCATGCTATCCTGCTGATTAAATCACTGGATAGGTCAAACATTGATCAAACTCTATACTATGGTGTGCAGTTTGCTTTTGCCTCTTGCAGGTGTAGGCAGGGCAGAATTCAGCTCTGGACTCTGCAGTCAGGGGACAAGAAATGGTACAGACTGAGGACTAAACCAGCAAAAGCTGCAGAAAATCCCTGTATATGGGAGGATTGGCATTTCCCCCAGGAACACCAAATACCCACAATCAGCATCAGCACCAAGTCTGAGCCCTTAATATGAAGGAAGGAGATAATTCATGGTGAAGGCTCTACTAAAGATATATGTCCTTGCTTTGTTAGTGAGGCTGTACAATTTTTTTTACAGTGTCAGCCTTCTCCGTGAATGTTGTGGTAGCAATAATATTTGGAACAACATGTAATTCTAGTTACTTGCTTACTTATTGTCTTGCAGAAAGTCCAGTAAAGAATCTGACTGGAATTCAGTTACTGTAACTGTAAAGGAGAAAATAAAGCTCAGTGGAAAAATGGCAATGTATGAGTTAACATGTTAGCCCTTCATTCTTTCAGATCAAGCTTCCTGTGAGTAATAAAACACAAGGCAGATGAATTTGGCTGGTCTCAGTCAAGCCTCTCATGGATAGTTGCCCACACGGGAATAACTACTGCATAGATTAGCTCTGTGAATAGTTCCAGGACAGGTGTGGGACTGAGCTGCTTTGGCAGAACTGTGCCAGGGAACTTGTGTATGATTATTCACTTGGTGGTATCTGCCTTCCCTTTTCACGAGCAGTAAAATTTAGCCAAACAAGTTTTTAAGTAATTCATTTAAGAAATTGGACAAAACTCAAATTTTGTCAGATTAGCAAATACTTTATTAGACAATTCAGACAAATTAAGTACAAGTGGAAATTAAAATACCCTTACTGGGGTAAGAAATTAGTCAACATGTCATTCCTGAAAACAGAAACAGTGTTACAGTTTCTGATTCATGTTTCCTAACAGTCTAGAAGAAATAACAAAAAAGGGCAATATTTTAAAAGTTTACCAGGGGAGTAAATGAAACAGGGTTTCTCTTGCTGAATACCAAATCTTTTCCTTACTGTTTGAAATCCAGACATAGTCTTTGGTGAGCTCTATGAAATGAAAGGTGGATTCAGGTAAACTCACCACTATTAACAGAGCCTTATTTTCTAGTCCCTGTCAGAAGTGAAAAGATTTGTTAGGTAAGGAAGACAAACTGCCCTTTGACCTCCACATGCTCTTCTTCCTCTGTTCTTACAAAGCAGACATGAGCCTCAGTCAGACTGTACAAGTTCTCATAAAAAGCACATTATCAGAAACAAACTCTACACTGTTTTTCCTGACATAAAGTGAGGGAATGTAAACATAAGAAAGGAGGAAGAGTTAAGAAGAGCATTTGATCAACAAATTCTGATGCACAAGCAGATTCAGAAAGCTGCTTGATATTAGATGTGTAGTAGCACTTGCATAAATCAAGGCTTGAACAGTTTACAGCAGAATTATCTACAACATAAAACTGAAAACTTCTCTGTTGAGCTCCTTGTTAGAGATGACTGTAGGCCAGCCTTCCTTCTTAAACAATAAGGGGAGAGGATTGCAGTCTGGGAGCTGACACTGCTGTTTGTGCCCTGGCTTCCTCAGAATCAATAGGGGACCCTGCTCTTCAAATCTTTCACACAAAGTAAATATTTTTTTTCTTGATTTAGCTGGAAATGCTTGGGCATGCAATTGCCTAAGGTCATGCACTGCTCTAGTTATTTGCCACACAGTTTGGAGTTTCAGAGCCCTCTTTGGAGTAATTTATTGAGGCATGTATTCTATACTGAAGTTATGATCCTTATATCCATCTCATAGCAATTTCTCTGCCCATTGTGACCGACGTTTTCCATGACATTTTTCAAGCATTCCACCATTGTTATAACTAATGTAGCTTGATTTTCACAGGTATGTGACCATTTTGGGCAAGTAATATGGCTCTTAAAAATTTACCAGCCTAACCATCATCTCCTTCTCTTAGAGGACTACAGACATAATGGCTTTATCAATGTAACAGTGGACTTCTGCCACTTGCAGTAAATTTCAAACTTAACAGTTTTAATGAATTAAATAATTTCTCCTGCTGCAGGAGCTCTCTATTGCAGGAATATGAAGAATAATGACAGAGGTCCTCTGTCAATTTGGCATTTTTAAATTTCAGTTAGGCTAATAGTTGTGCATATTCTGATGGTGGTATTGTCTAAGAAACATAAGGAGAACATGATACAACTGCTGTGATGTTACTGGAGAAAATTCAGAATTGCTGTGTTGCAGTGAATATTTATCTCCAGAATTTACGTAGGACTTTGCTAGCTGATTACCAGTGATGTTTTTCATTCAGGATTTAGTGGCCTTTTTCCAGTACAAATTTCAGTAGGACTCCAGGGGCTGTTAATGCCTAATAATAAATGTGTCCTTTCGTTAGTCATTGTTTTCTTTATAGAAACTAGTACAATGTTTTGCATCTACATATAAAACAAAATGAATAATAATAAGCCACACTGCATTCTGTTCTATGTGATCTTATTCTGCTTGTCACTGATTTAACATAACGCCAATATGTAGAATTTTAATGAAAGCTGGTATTACAAAAGTGTTCTGCAATATTCGGTAATATTACATATCTTTATAACATGCAGAGAATTATTAATACTCAACATGAGACCTGGTCAGTCAGAACTGAAAATCTTTAAATTCCCTTCTGATCATGAAATTCAGGGTAGTGGTTTGTACATACAATAATTTATGGGTGCATCAATCATGTTTATAACTCCACTGACTTGATACACATGCACAATCTAGATAAGTAATTAGCAAAATGACATCAATTGTGCCGCATATTCCAACTGCAAATAACAATGTTGCAAAAATTACTCCCAATGGATTGTTCTTCTAGAAATGTTATATACAGCATCTCTCTCTCACCCTTGCTCTCTCGACAGCTCTCTCCCTCTTCCTCACTTTGCCCTTCTATTGTAACCTCTAATGCTTAAAGCCCTAGAACATGCTGAAACCTAGGTCTTCCCACTAAGATTAAAGGGTTGCATTTTCATGGTACTATGATTCCATCTATTTTAACATCTCCTATCAGAGAGGAAGGAGTCCACAGGTTCACTAATAGATATCAGTACAAAACTGTCATTTTAGGCTGTGGGAAAATGAGATTACAGCTGATCTGACAAGAAACAAATCTCCTCTTCCTTTCTCTCAGGTAACTACACAAGTTGAATTCATGATCCCAGTGTATTTCTTGCTTTTCAGGCAATTTCCAGGAGGAAGATTCTCCTTATTATAAATAAGTACCCATGTTTTATAATTTCTGACAGTCATTTGGGGAGATTTTCCCTTTTATGCATTGTTATGCTGCAAATAAAAAAATTGTGAAATAAATAACACCATATCTCATATTAATGCTCTTAAATAGAGGGGGGATCTTTCTGATAATTTTTCACTGTTTAAGTCTTGTCATTATGTATCATTACCAATAAGGGAAAAGAATTGTAAAACCTGAAAAAGCAAAATCTAAAGTGTGACTGGTCACACTTTGACCATAGATTTTTTCCAGTATAAATATAAGTTTGTTCTTCTAAAATCTGAAATTACTTTACATCTATGTAAATTAAAATAAAGAGACTTACTCCTTGTTTCAAATCTTCAACTATAGGGTGAAGCAGAAAGAATATGAACATCCTTGTGTATGACCAATTGACAGAGTCATGGCAAAACATATTTGGAGCTGTAAATAATTAGAAACACAGTGCATGTACAGACCTGAAATGCCTGAAGTAAAGTAGAGAGTGCTCGTGGTTTATAAATACATGTATGGATATCAGTACCATGGCAAATCAAATGGGCAAATGCAGTGATCTGCCTATTTGTGCATGCTACCTATATCCGTAGTGGTTTAAAAAGCAATTGCAAAAATCCACAACATTTTTGAAAACAGAATCAAGAACACTATATTTATTCTAAAGGGCATACTCAAAAATTCATTTGTAAAAGTGTGTTAGATTTTCATTAAAAATACAAAGTAATAGGGAAATGAAAAAAAAATCCTCTGATTTTTAATATAACCTTGAGAAAAATGGCATTCCACAAACAGCAAAATTTTTACACTGTTTAAACAGAGCTTCTTGATTTACTTTGCTGATTAGTATGCCATCCTGTAGAGAAACTCATACATGTGCTTAGTATATATCACTGTTTTGCTACGTGAAGGGCCTGGGAGAATAATAAAAATAACCCAGCAAAATAACTGTCTGCTTCCAGCCCAAGTACAAGCACTGAAAATGCTACTGTGATCAGATGATTCCTAATGAAGCTGCAGCTTCAAAATACCTGAATTTTCTATATAAAGAAGTGAATTTGGAGTAAATAGGTAAAGGTAAGGCTCTGCATAAAGTACAGAAAAATCTGAAGATTATTGTAACAAAGAGACCATGACTGCAACGTATGTATGTATCACTTTTTACAAGACATCTGCAGGAACCAAAGGCTGACTTCTAGGGGCTTTGCTCCTGGCACAATTAACTGCACATTACTTAATTAAAAATTATGTAAAAACATTACATATTCACCAGTATCTATGATTGCTTTATTTTTCCCCAAAGCTTAAGAATCATACAGCTGTACTGCAGTCATGCTAAAACAACAGAAGTTTTTTAGATTTCTCCCCTATCTTCCCACTCTGTCCCAAAAGTGACTAAGATATTCCTGTGAAATGCAGGCCTCTATTTCATGCTGAATATGACATTGGCTCCTTCTGTTTCCAGTTAGATCAAAAACAAATTTGAGAAGCAGTCTCCTTTCCACAGCTGAGGTCAAGTCCTTCAGAATTCTGCATACTTTCAATCCCAGTAAATTTTGAACATGATAACCAATTTGCACGGTCTCCACACATACTTAAGTACATTTCTTTCAGTGGAAATTTCTTTCAACTATCTTCATTGGAAAGACCAAGAAGATCCACCTTTATATATTTAGGTTTTTGAATGAGAAAGATTTAATTTCAAAGCATAGTATGGCCTAAAATATAAATCTAAGACAGTTTGAAGTAAAAACTCTTTCTGAAGATCAAGTTTTCTCATAGTGACTATATTTTTTTTTAATTTAAATTGTAACAGTATTGCCTGAAAAGTCCACAAAACAACAGCAATAAGTAATAAAAGTAATAAGAATAGGCAGCAGGTGGTCGGGCATGCAATGAAAATTTAAGTAAAGACCAATCTACCTTGGTAAATATTGATGTGAATAATTAAATGAAACAGAGTAAAATATAGTCTGTCAAAATCAGTTTCCTTCTAGAGACATGGAAGGAATTAAGATTTATTTAAAGGGAAAGCTTTTATGCATGTCTCCAACATCCTGGTTTGCAACTTGTCCATCCAGCTTGTCTCTGTGCTAAAACTTCCCAAACTAATTTCCTGAATAAAGAACATTGGAATAATTTTTTTGCAATATGCAGTTTATCCTAGCAATTTCTCATATTTCTGCCATATTTTACTGGGCAAGCTTCAGTGAGCTGAAATGTGGCATCCAGGTACTGATTCAATATTCAGTGTATCTGATGATGTTAGAATATATACTCTGTGTTCTGAACTTGCAGTTCTGCTCCTCAGTTGGTCTGTACTGACGTAATTTTCTTAGATTCATTATGCTAATTCAGGATTTGAATAGAAGAATGAGCAGTCAACTAGATAATCCGATCTGATTACCTTTCTAGAATAACACAAAATTAAAGAAAATGTATTATATTAATGAGGAATCCATTCCTCCTAAATTTAACACTGTCATAAGTTTTCTTTCCCATATTATATCCAGGGTTGGCTGAACATTTTAGAAATATTTAAATAAATTTCAAATAAAATATTTTTATTTAGTGGAACAATATTCAATGTCCTAAACACAAGTTTGAGCTGCATAAGCCCCTCCAAATTAATACTAGCCCATTGTGACAGGTAATTGATTAATATGGATGTAATCTATTTTTAGGTATTTGTGTGGCATAATAGCACTGAAATAGCTAAGATTCTCTGTTTTAATATAAGTGACTGAAGTTCCTGGAGTCAAAGACCTAGGTGATGGTTTGTCCTTCAGCAAAATCAATAGAAATAGCTCCTCCTGACATCAAAGAAATGGGGTAACTTCTTCTGACTACCCTTTCCATGACCTTTATAGTTAATTAAGACTTCATTCAAGCACTTCATTGAGTAGTTGCTAAAACTCTGAATATGTTTATGAGGTCTTTATGCTTTCCCTGGCCTGCAAAGGAGCATCCATCCAATAAATAGCCACATATAAAAGCTTAACTTGTTATTTGATTACTAGATTTTGCTCTACTATAAAGTCCTATAAGCCACCTGGAAAAGGATTTATTCCTTTTCTTCTTGTCTCAGTGGAACATGGGCACTGAGACAAGAGTGCATAACAATGGGTTTAGTACTGCATCTCAGCATTTTTCATCAAAACCATACAAAAATTAGTTTGAACTTAAATGATCTAAAGAAAGTTTGTAAAATTGGGATCTGATACATCTATATGTATTTTCTATATATACTTGTAATATTCAGGCTTGAATTCTTCACAGGCTAATAAACTGCCTTTCCTGAAACATGTCTTTTTTTTTCCCGATACCATCCAAAAAAAGAGTGAGAAATGCTGAGCATATTTTGAGAAACTGAAAATCGTGATACATGTCCCACTAGCTGGAATGACCTCTTTACTTTTTTAGCCTCTGTATCAAATAAGCAGAACATCAGGATATTTTTCTAATAGCAAAAATTAATACCTAGTCTCCAAGAAATTATCTAAGCTTCATTTCTAGGCACAAATGGAATTAGCTTTGACAAAGCACTGATGTATTAATGTTAAAAATATGTCTGCAGTGACAGAGCAGGCACAGCTGGCATAAGGAAACCTTCTCACTACTTAAGATAAATTAATTAACCATGTTTGGTCATTTGGAATAGCAAAATTGATTGATCAGAGTTGAGACATACCACAGGGTTCATATCTTCTCCTCTGACAGAGAATTCACTGACTACAACATTGGCTTCAATTGGAGCCTTGGGTAATTAAGAACACAAGGTACTGAAATAATAGTAAGAATCAGTTGAACACTTGGTCCAGGCACCTACTCATAAGATCTGTTATGTATATCTTCCAGATATTATATCCTTTAGGCCTTAATTGCTAAACCCTTAAAAATGTCTAAATTTGCATTCATGTCAGGAAGCCACATTCACATAGGAGAAGCAGCTACAGTGCAGCCAGTGAAATCACACACTATGGAAATCTGTAAAAAGATACTAAGTAACTTAGGTCATTAATACTGTGTGCATTTGGGTCTTCTTTCTTTTTCTGGTCCTTTCTTACTCCCATTGTGCATCTCCTTCATTTCCTTTACCTTTCTGATGGACATCAGTGCAATAAATCAGTTTAAAATAAAACTTTGCAATAGAAGCAATGCCTTGTTGACATAAGCTGCTATGTTGCACACAAGACAGGAAGGTATATTTCTATTTGGATACTTTTAGCAGCTACTTTAGGTGGCATAAATATTTATATTACCATAAGATTAGCTTGCACTAGAGTGCCATTTATATAGTGTTATGTTTCCTGCAAGGGTTCTTCCTGTCACGATAATTTCTGGGTTTTTGAAGGTAAACATACAGGACAGCTAAGTCAAGTATATGGAATTTCCAGTATTTTTAATGCCATTGCTATTAAAATAATGACCTTTATGCAGCTATCTGAGGCTCTACGCAGTGCCTTCAAACTCAGAGGTTCTTTGATATTATTAATAGCAATAACATTATCTCAGCAATGTGAGAACTGTAGCTGTCCAGATTGAATGTCATTGGTAAAACTGCATTGGAAAATATGCCCACCTGAACTGTTTAAAAATATAAGTACTAAATCAAAGAATCACTTCTTCAATTTCAAATATTTCTCAAGCATATTGGATAAAATTCTGGACAGTCAGTATCATCAGCAAATTAGGATTTTCAAGAAAGTAATGAAGGTGTCAAAGCTAAGCTTCCACTGATTTTTGAGTTTTGCTGAAAAAATACAATAAGCAATTTGGCATTTACAAATTTTTGTCATAAATTTATCAAGTATAGTAATGGTCTAAAAAAAAAAGGTTCTTTTAAGGAAATACCTGAATAACTTTTTTGCTGTTGAAAGAAGAAAAATTTCATCTGATGGGCTATTCAGGGTTCTCCAGACTGCCCAAAAATACAAATTTTATTTTATTTTATTTTATTTATTTCACATTTCCAAATATTTATGACAGAAAATGTTGCCATTGTTATTCCCATACAAAACAAAAGTAGTAACAAAAGTTACTAAAGTGTTTCTAGATCAAATTCACAAATATGGTACATTGCCATCATGTTCTTTGGTGCAAATAGAGACATGAGATCTGTCTTTCTTCAGAAATTTTATTTATAGTTTACTTTATTCAATTTTTGTATTATATTGTCATTCTCTATAATAAGTTAATGCTATGCTGGAACTATTTAAAGGGATTATAGTGTCAGTAAATTTTAAATCAAGCTACTTGCTAAGCTTATATTACTGAAACAGTGATTGATGAGCACTTTTGTAAAATCATGTGAAATCAAGTACATGAGAGGGCAAAAAATATCACCAGCAACACCATCAAAACAGCCTTTAAAAGTTTAAGTAACTGAAGAGTTTAAAAATTTAGTATCTGAAGAGCTACTTAGAGCCATTGTGCTTTAGTGATTAGAGGAGGCAGAAGCATATTATAGAAACTGAAGTGAAATCCTGTCTAAGCAGAAAATGTTGGAGAAATTATGTTGGCTTCAAAAAGATGAAATTTAACTCCTGGGGCTTATTCCTTCTGACTCTGCTGCTGACTCACTAAGCTTACTTGGTCAAGTAATTTAACCTTTGGCCCTAGCTGGTTAAAAATTCTGACCAATCCCACAAATTTTGCTCAGAGCTGTGTCATCTTTTCTCTCTAAAACACTTAAAGATGATATAGTGAAATATTATCTTTGTATGAAATGTCCCATCAAAATCTAAATATCTCAAATTCTTCAAAATTGAAGTCAACAGTAAGAGAGGGATTTTTTGGGTTTATGGGTTTTATTTTTTTTCCCCCCAAAAGGAAACATGCATTTTTCACAATAGAATTTGTTGCAATTGTAAGGAGACAGTCACAAAATGGAAGTATTTAGCTCAGAAGGGAGATGATATTATAATACAAAAGCTATTAGGAAGGTAAGGAGAGTATTTTAAAGTGTCTTTTTCCTTAGATCAGATCAAGGGTCTGGAAGTCAGCTACTTCTTAAAGCGATTGTATTCTTATGGTTAGGAGCTATCCTGCTGGACTAAGTGCTGCAGAATTTATGGTCAGAATAAGTAAAAGCTATTTATATGGATAATAAGACATTCTTAGGTAGAAAAAAACCAAATTACGATTCTATGTGCTCTTATATGGGAGTGAATAAGACAACAGTTAATCATTTAGGAACAAGGCAGAAACTCAGAAACCTGCTTACAAAGGGGAACAATTAAGAGTTTAGGATCTGTGCTGCTTTAGTCTTCAGGACTTTCTGGAGCCTTTGGTGATGGCCACTGCTTTTGACTAGTCTGTCCAGGCCTTTTTCTCCCTTTTGTGATGTATAGCATATATTTTCCAAATGAAAAATGCTTTTTCTATTCAGAATCATGCCATTTACCATATAAAGAGGTTATACTATCTTCTTTTTCATGTATTTTTTAACACTAATCTTCTCATTTTAATACTGTATGCCTTTCCAGCATTTACTTGCCAGGTTAGTTGTGATTAGTCTGCATATCTGTCTCAGATACCAGTCTATGTTACTAAGCTAAGTTTTGTAAAGATGTTTTGCACATAAAACTTCCTATGCAGCATGTATTTCTGATTATAATTTTCAGCCTTTGCCGAATTTTCTTCATCTCATTTGCTTTAATGAATTATGAAGTTATTGTAATAAAACACTAGCAATTTTTGACAATGTAAGATTAGTCTGTAACAATAGTAATATTATAATATAACTTATTATCATAGCACAACAGTGAAAATACAGACTGCAATGATTTAATCTAAATGGACTCTTAGAAAATACCTAATGTGAGTGTTTTTCATCCAGAAAAACTTGCAAGGATCCCAGAAGGGTACATTTGGACACTTGAAGTTGTGGTGCCATTCACTGTAGTGAATGCATTCATGTAATGCCATTCACTGGAGGTACAATTGTATGTTTAAACAATGGGGTTTATTTCTAAAGCAACATATAGATGCAAGCAAAACAAGTGTGCTCTGAGTGACATATTTAATTATTCTTATCGCAGGGAAACAGATGAGATAATTTTTTATAACTCATTCCAAATAAGTTAAATTACCTCTTAGGCTCAGGGGTAGAACTCTATTACTGAGTTTTCAGAGGGGATGACACTTAAAAATGCGAAGGCAGAGAGAAAAGCTAGTGGAAGCATGTATTTAAAAACTGATTATTTCTTCATCTGAGAATGCAGCAAGTATTAAGGATGCATAAATTTCACCTGGGAAATTTGAAACAGTAAGTCCTGCGGCATTCTTCACTAATTGTAGATGATATGAAAAGGAAGAAAAAGAAGGAAGTGATCATCTTTGTTATTGTGGCTAGAGGTTCTTTACCCTTCTCATAAGCAAGGATTTAAAACACATTTTGAGACAAATATTTAAAACATAAACATCTGTGTAAAATGGGATAAAATACAATTTGCATTAGCCAGAGATAGGAGGGGAGTCATGCTAGACTAGCCTGGTAGCTGTGTTTAACAAGATAAGTGGTTTTCTTGAAGAAAATGTTAATGTACTTTTTCTATCTAGACTTCAAAAGAATATCTGTTCTGGCAAAATTCTTTAGCATGAGGAAAAAAGTTAGAGAATTAGAGACTGGAAATAATTTTTTAAGTGTAAAACAACTAAAAGGAAGAGAGTTAAAAAATGCAGTAACTTATCTCCATAGATAGTATTATTAGAATTCCTCTAACCTTATCTTTGGTGCTGACAATTATTAGCATTTTCATCTAGAAATTTAGCGTATTAGAATAAAATTGACCAATGGCACATATATAAGGTAAAGTCTCATGAAAGTATACTGCCATAATACCTGAAAATTCTTTTGACTGTTCTAAGACAGAATTATGATTAAATTATTAAAATACTGAAACATTTTAAATATTGGTTCATTTATATTGTTAATTAGCAAAAGGTTTAACTTGTAGGCTAGGAGAACAACAACTGGGAAGGGAAACTTGAATGAGTCAATCACAAAACACTTGAG
>VXBI01010620.1:111974-220555 GCA_013397375.1 Toxostoma redivivum | reverse complement strand
AGGAAAGGAAAGGAAAGGAAAGGAAAGGAAAGGAAAGGATGCATGAAGTGAAGTATTTCCAGTAGGTAACGAAATTTTGATTATTAGGAATAGGAAGGGTTAAAACTATTTTAGCACTGAAGAGAGTATTTAAAAAACATGTTTGAACTGAGCAGGTACATAGACAGCTGCTTTGATAACTAGAGGAATGAAGAAGCTGTTTTACATGAGGGGACTGAAAGAGCTGGATTTAGTCTAGCAAAATAATAGCTAAGAAAAAGTATAATTGCCTTCTATAAATAAATGGGGGGAAGGCAGAAGATGAGTTATTTTTGCTAAAGGACAAGGTTACACAAGAACAAATGAATATAAACTAGCTATGAATGCCTATATTCCACAAATTCATAAAAAGGGTTTTAAGATGGAGCTCAAATGAGATGAATGGGATTATATGACATGATTATTTATGATAGAAGGGAATTGGATTCACTGACCCAGGATGCTTCCTCTAGTTCTACAGCATGTGCTTGTACAAATCACAGTTCTGTTCTCTGAATAGTAGATCACCTATTTCTGTGATTAGCTACTTCCTTTGCTGAGATACTGTAGAACTTTGATTTTTGTTTCCAGTGGTGATGCAGTAGAAGAGTTGGGTTTAGATCCCCCCCCCACACACACTTTTCTCCTCTTTTTTAGTGTATAAGAGAATTAATGTTATGCTTCTGCATTTTCCAGTATTTTTGGCAGGAAAACTGATCAGGGAGAGTGAAGGTAAAAAAATATATGAAAGGTAGGTGGTAAACTTTCTGAGTAGGAGTTATGTATGAGTAGGTATAAATAGGTAAAACAACCAGTTTTATTCCACTGTATTTCAAATATGAGCACTAATATATACACGCATGTTACATTTTAATGTTGGTATAAAAAGTATTAACAGTTATTTTGATTTAACATTAAAGAAGTATTTTATTTTTATAGACATATAGGAAATTCAAATACAAAAATGTATTTCTCTGTAGTTTTTTTGTTTTGTTTTGTTTTGTTTTTTGTTAGTTCCACTGATTCCACAGAAATTTCTTGTTCTCTCAGATCACCAAGCTGATTTTGCGAATGACCTGATGCCTTGAAGTACTGCGTTTGCTTAGGGTGACCTAATTGGCTCAGGTGACTAAGGTGCATCTGCTCATCTTGGTTACTCACATTCCTTTCTTGATGAGTTGGATAGACAGAATTACTTTTTCAAGAACATGCATTGTTGGTAATTTGCCTAGAAAGGTACGTGTTTAAGTCTTGACGAATTACCTCTGTAGTCATTGGCTATCATGTTGCAAGAACTTGTTAGCCAAAAGAAAATGGTAAGCAACTGGTAAAGTGGTATACATTAAAAAAAATTCCTAGTAGACAGAAAGTTTCTCTTTGCCTTTTATTTTGTTTTGAAAAATAAATACATATATCTTTGTAGTACAGCTGAGTGATTTGGGGAAGTGATAACAGAAAGAAAGGAAATTTTGGGAAGACTTAAATGCTAAATTTTTTATTCATCCACTATGAGTTGTGAGGGCTCTTAGACAAAATGGTTCATCAGTCATAATGTTCAGTATTTCAGCTCTTCTCTGCTACTGAGCATGTGCTGGATCTGACTGTGGTATTGTCAGGCATGCTAAGCAAATATTAAGGAGAGTGAGAGCAGCAATGCAGAAAAATTCAAACTTGTGTTGCATTATGCCCTGTCAGTCACAGTGAATGTGGCCTGACACAGCATGGTATTTATGCCCAGATGGTCTCAAGGGCTTAAAATTCTTAAAAGGAAAGTTTCTTGTGAGCTAGGTTATTAAGAGTTTCATCTGAATAAGGAATGAAGGTTGTGGCCCTTTAGAAACACAGAGTTCCCAAGAGATTCCTATGTCTCTGTCAACTTAAAATGATGGCAGACAGTAGCATCATATTTATTGTATAGCAGTATTTATATTAATAGCCACCACATAACAGCTGAAAAAAATTCCTTTTCTATCTGGGCATGTCGCCTCAGTACATTAGCAAAGGTTCAAGAACAGAAGATGACAGGCTTTCATAGAGAATCATGCTGTTAAAATAACATTCTCTCCTGTGCCATAGCTTCTGGCACTGGAACCCACCATCCTGCTGTAAATTGCTGACATCAGTGTAGTACAGCAGTAATATTATGACTTTAACCCTTTTGAAACCATTTCTCTGGGTAAGTCTCTATCATATTTGGAAGAAAGAGAAAAAACTTCACAGGAAAATGTGTACATATACATACATACACCCATATAGTGCATTTCTTATTGACAAATTTCAGAAAAAAATACTTCAGATTGTCTTTAGGACTCTCATTGCTTTTTTCAAAATGATGGAATTAATGAGTACAGCTCTTTAATTTATAAGTGAAAGAAAATGAGATTCTATATATTTAAAATATTGTCCTTCAGAAATTCCTGATAAACTCTGTCAACATCAATATATTAATTTCAATAATAGAAGAGTGAGAAAGAGGGAAGAGGGGGAGAGAGAGTAGAATGCAACTGTTCCAATGGTGTTCTTGTTTTGTTATGGTGATAGTAACTCCTTTCAGTATATCAATCATAAATCACAGTTCTCTGTTTAATACTATGCAACTTTTAGATTACATCTGTTACTGTAAAACATAGTCTTTGTAATTTTTGTAGACATTTTTCTCTGGTGATTCTTTATTCATAAAGAAATAATCTAACTATAAATATGACTGAATTCAAAATAAGAAGACAAAATGGACACCCAGTTAGCCAAGGCATCTTGATCTGCAAGAGGGAAAAAGCATTTTCAGTGTCAATTTACAAGTTGTAGATAAAATTCTTCACTACGGGGAAGCTGAAGTAGAAAAAACTGTGATTAGTGATTTGAATGAGTGCAGAAGGGTTTTGAACATTTTTGGAAACAGATATCACACAAATGCTGACCAAATCTGAGTTTCTTAACAGAATCGCAGTACGAATCACAGTTTGGAGAATTCTCTTGTTAAATTAATACTCAAATTTAATTCTTCCTGTTCAACTCTCTAAGAAGCTGGCCTTTTCCTAAAACACATGGCAGATGAAATCTTCATTCATTTTGTGTGCCCTGCATAAGGGCTCTGTCCGGTAGCAAAGCCCTTCTGGGTGTAAAAAATACTTTCTCTCACCATATTCTAGAGATTCCCAGCTGCACTGGGTCAGCCTGCTTTAAATTCAACCTCTTTTCTGCTTTTCAAATAGCTATTTAATTTAAAATATATATCTTTGCAGCACCTCTTGGCTTGGAAATTATATCCTCTGACATTTGTTTGTCTACAGTTAAATTCTAAGGTGATAACAGAGTAAAAAAGTTTATTAGATTTTCTTCTCCTATGACGACCTTCACTGGCAGAAATTCTGTTATACAGAGTTTGGCCTAAAAGTATTCTTGGTATAATTCCATTAAATCTATCTTTCTGCTTACATCAAATTCTACTCATTTGTAGGGGGTCTGATTTGATATGGGATTTAACTTACAAGATGTGGATAAGAGAACAGAGGTTGTTGAAAGGTACAACAGCTTAGATAGCCAAAACTGACATATTCATCCCTGAATGTGTCTCATTTTTTTTTTCATTCACTTACAGTGTGACAAGACAGAGAAAAACTGAAAAAATTAACGTTTATTCTGTAAAATTGTGTTTAGTATACAGCCAGCTATAACAAGAGCTCATCTGGTTTAAAGCATTAGTTTGAGATATTTTTTTTTTTTGCTCAGAAAAGTATGGAATTGTTAATATATATCTTCTTCCTTGTTGCCTTTGCTGAAGCAAGGACAGATAAATTTCTTCCCATTAAGCTAATTACCCACTAACAAAACAGCACACAAACAGAAAGTATCACTTTGATTCATCCCTGGAAAATATATCTTCCAGCCTGCACCATCATGGAGGCATATTTCTGGAGGTGATGATAGGCTAGTGAGCTTCCCAAGCTTCTTGGACTTCTGTCACTCCTCTTCACACCAGATCTATTTTTACCTCTTCAGGACCCTGAATCCAGCAACCCCATTCCTCTGCAAACTACAAATTTCAGCAGTCTTTGTGCTGTTGAAATTCCTGATACTGTTTGATTTCTACTGATTTTTTAAAAAATTACTAGGTCTTATTCCATCTTTTTAGTTTTTGACTAAATTATTAAGTGTAGATGTCTGCCGCTGGGCTTAGGGATTTAGCTGAAGGCTGTCATTAATGTTAATGGAGGTCATACATAAATCTATGTTCAGCATAGAGAAATTGTTTCCCTTCATTTTTTTGGTGAAGGGTGATATGAGCGTGATCAATTTTTCCTTGATACCATATTAAGAAGGTTAAGAATAAAGGCATTTAAATGACTTCTCATTTTGATACAGAGTAGAAAATATACTACCATGCCTATATATTGTACTGTATTTTCCCATCTTGTCATTTAAGTGAGGAGAAAAGATTTAGTTTCAACTTTTTCAATTATTAATTGTTGTAGTGCTGTTTTATCAGACTGAAATTCTTAAACAATGAATGTCTCTATTCAAAGAAGAAATACAGCACAGGTGCTATGGAAGTACGAGAGCCATGCTTTCATCCTCCTTTCACACATACATATCATCTCATTCTGTCCCTCACCTTATCTCAGAGGGACCTCCTAGGGAATAACTGGATAGTTTCATCTCTGTTACTCTTCGGGGATTTTTTGCCTCACAAGGGCACAGTCACTCCAAGAAGGAATCGTGATTTTGGCTGTACCCAGTGGTAGCTGCACTGGAATCTAATTCCTTATTTCACACAGAGCTGCCGTCAGCTGGTAAAAGTTGTTGCGTCCAGCTGAGATTAATTTGAAGTAACATGCCAAAGTTTGAGGGATTTTGCAGTCTATTTTCAATGTTTTCAACCAAATAATTTCCTCATATATTAATCTAATACCATATCTACAATCTGTGTTCTTTTCTGGACATTCTTTCCAATCTTTTATGGGCTGAAGCTAGGAACAGGTCATGCAGAAACTCATAGATCTGTCTGACTTTGATGTGGAAGCTAGGGCTAATTGCATTTGACCCTTACTGCTTTGTGGTGAATCTGAACTATCCTAGCTCTAAATCCTGATTATTTTCTATTTGTACCTCAAAAAATGTGAAAATGAGAACTATGTTGAATTTTATAATTTTGAAATATTTTTTTTCTCTAATTGTAATGACAAAGAGAACTCTTAATATTTTTCCAAAGCATCTTACCTCAGCCTTAATAATTTTTTTCCAGATTTACTAGATACTTAAAGCTATTGGTAGCTATGACACCTTAACTTGGCAATGTGAATATGACCACGGCACCTTTTTTTTTTCAGAATATATGTCCAGAAGAATGTATATTAATCCACATCTGTGTAAGTCCAGATCCACCTTTACTACCTACCTTCCTGGCTCCTGGGAGCTAGGGTGGTTGATGGGAACTTGGCCAAGCAGAGGTGCAGTGGTTCTCTCTGAGAAAAATTGTGAGACTGATCAAAGTCAACACTCAGAGTTCACGATCCCAGATCAGTAGTAGGAGGATGCTGGTTTGCATGAACACTGAAAACATCAGTCATTTCTAAACAGTACTCAAATCCAAATTAAAATTTTATTATAGCAATGCAGTACAAAGGTGTTTAATATTATTGATTCAGAACTTCTCCCCAGAAAACATGCACTGATGGAAAGTACATACCATCAAGTGCTAAACATCTAAAATCCTATTAAAAATCTTGCGGTTGCTCAAAATCTTCAAAATACAGCTGTTCACTTTTCTGCTTCAGGTAGTTCTTCTATAGTGTTCATCTACCCTACAGAAATGTTTGGTGAATTGTTCATGTTTACAACATGCTTTTAAATGTAAAAGGGCATGTAAATCAACTGTTGCTGTGATACATGCACTGCTAACAGCTCTTAGACTGAAAAACTTCCTGATCTCAGTCAGAGCTTGCCTGCCATACCTCTAAGCTTCATTAATTTTTGACAGTTCTTCCTTCCTGGATTAAGATATTATTTTCTTTGTGTAATCATGGTCTCTTAAGTGGTAGGTATAATAATTTGCCATCTAGAAAACACAGGTGAACATTATTAGGATTATATTCTTGAAAATGGGGAATGTTATTAAAATATGCAAACAAGCATTTGAATGTAGCATTAGTTATCTCTATATTTTTAATCAATGTAACTACAGAATTTGATTTTTCACTTCTAGAATTCCCATCTGGCTTTTGACTCAATAATTATAGTAGTAGCTAATTGCAAATCTATATTTAAGTTGGCTAGGAATTTCTTACAAAGGATTACAGTGAGCCCTTCTTTCAGAAACTTCCATATGTCCTATTTACAGCAGAAATCTGATATTAAGAGATAACCCTGTGATTTTTTTTTCCCTAAGCAATTCAATTTCTGATTAGGCTGTAATACAAAGTGTTAAACATTGTAATTTCTGTTCTCTTTTTTTATATAATCAGACAAAGTACACACCTTTTCTAACCTGTCTGAAGCTGCTGGTAATGTTCTGAGAACATTCTTCACTTTTGACAGTGGTTATAACAGTTGAGACGTAGATGAAGGCCAGAGCCTGCACATGTGTAGGTGCTTTCCTCCCCACTAGTCCAAGAAGAGGCAGGTGGGCTGAACACCCATCACTGAGACTGGGGACACACTGGAGCCCTCCCTGTAAACTCCACCCTCTGACATATGTCCACATCCTGTTCTGCTCACACTGTCAGTGAAGCAAGGGAGATAGAAACTCCTGCATGGCTCTAACAATGCTTCAATGATTTTTCATGTTGCTTCCCCTGTAGAGGTATGTTCTGAACTTGTCTTGCAGTCCAGCTGTTCTCTGGCAGGCAAAAATCGAGTGCCTCTAAGTTTTGCAAGTACCAGAGTTACCTTAAAGCTACAGGTCAGACACTATAGTAGAGCAGAGATATCAGAGCCTAGGTCATGTGAGATCCAGGGATTTACAAAGCCTTTGCAGCAGCATTATATTCAGGAGAGGTGTGAGGAGAGTATTGATTCTGCTTTGATATTGCTAGTATTGGTAGAAGAAGACCAGAAGGAGCCTTGCAAACATTCACATTGGTTGTTCTGCCTATGATTATAAGCTACAGGCCAGAAAATTCCTTTTAAAGCCTAGTTTAAGACAAAAAGTCAAAACAGTTCTGGCAACACAAATAATATGGGGCTCACAAGCAAGAGCAACTTCTTACTTATGAATTGAATAAAGGAAACTCACCATGTGGTCCCCCATGAAAGCATAGGAAGTAGAATACTACCCACACTAGGAAGGATAATAATGCCTTCTCTCTAAATATAAGTGGAGTGAGAAAATGGGTTAAAACCCAAACCTGACAATAGATTTAACTGAAAGCAATTTTTTTCATCCATGTCGAGTGTGCACTTAAGAGACTGTGCTGCTCCAAGGAACACCGAAGAGTTCACAGAAAAGAGGAGAAGTGCATCCATTCCTTCTCCTCCTCACTATTGTTGTCCAGCAGTCAATAGTAGAAAATGTCCCAAACCCAGAATTTTTAATCTCAACAGAAGGGCAAATATATACAATAGGAGAACATCAAAGCCTTTGAAACAAATATAATGCAATCAAGAAATTTAACGTTTTTAGACCCATGTAGGTAGTAACATACTAGATAATCAGGATTCCTACCACAGGTTTATCCTGTTTTTCTGTAGAATTTGACTATTCTTTTTTGAGACCTTATTGATGTACAATTTATTTTCTCTGTTGTATGAATTTTTGCATTGCTCCTAACTACAGAAGGGAAGTCTACTTGAAGATATTTTACTTGTAACCCTAAAAGATGTCTCATGATATGCTGCTCTTTCCGTACTTTTTGAGTCCTTCACTAACTTTTCATTCCTGATTCCTGAATTCACCATCTGCAATACTTTTCCAGTAAAAATAGTAAATTTAGTGATGTCTTCATTCAGCTCATTACAAGCAGATATATTATGTGGTGCTTACTTCCAGGTATCCAGTACTCCTTTGATACCTAGCCTCCCCTAACCTAGACATTCAATTTTAAAGAAACATTGAAACATGTTTTACTAAAATCAGTAGGTCAAGAGAGCCTTTACATATTTGGCCTTCAGCAGGAAAGTGTCTGCTAGATACTATTGTACTTAGAGATGAAATCAAGTCAGACCAAATGTAATGAACTGGCCTAGTTGCATGTCAGGATTTTATAGGTTTTCTAATGTTCATTTCTTCTTGATTATGCATTTGCTGGTCTTAATTTGGACTGGAGCATTGTTACCTAATGTTTCTACTACGCTTGAAAGGTGAAAAGTAAAAGCACAGAAGTACATTTGCTATAAGTGTTAAATGTTCTTGCTATCTCCTATGGGTAGAGCCTGGACATCCTTAAATCCATTTATTTAGTAGAGAAGACCTCTTTCAAAAAAGATGGATTTATTTGCTATGCTTTTTTCACTGATGCTGTTTCGGCAAGATATCAGCACACTAAAGGAAACAAAATGTTCAGCTCATAAATCTAAGGGGAACTTGGAACTGCTGAGACACAATTACTTTGATATTTAAGAGGGATAAAAAAAACCCTTAGAAATTCTGTTTTGAAAAATGTAGAATAAAAGGAGTATTCAGTTTCTAAGCAAATACAGTTCTTTCAGAAATCCAAATGCCATTTAGTTTATGTAAGTCACAGGAGGGAGAGAATATCAGTCAGAAGCCTGTCCATGCTTGCTGAAATCCACAGAAAACTCCTGAAATGTATTGTGCTTCACATTGGGGATTGCAGAGATGAGGGTGGAAGAATGTAAAACAAATGTGCAGTAGAGAAAAAGGCAATGAAAATGTGAAAATACAGTGTGTATTTGAATTTAGGTGATTGTTGCAGAATAGGGGAAAGAACATCCAGTACGGGGTTCCAATTGGGTTCTTCCTTGGCATTATGCCAATACCAAAGAGAGCTTCATCAGGATGGAGGAGGTGGAGGGGGCATTGGTTTTTTGAGAAGGATGTGAGTAATGGTAAAATACAACAACACCTGGAATGAGTTAAAATTTTGGCTGACGTTAATTAGTGAGACTGCTTTAATATGCAGTGATGCTTTTATCTCTGCTTTCAATTAAATCAAACCATGGCAGTGAGATTTTACACAGTGCAGGATGGTGCACTGCATCACCAGATGAAACTTTTGCATAAATTTTCCTTTTGAAAAGTGAATTGCACCCTTAAATATCCCATGAAACTGATAGAGCCCATTATCTTGTTTATTATTCAGGTCTTTAAAAAATCCCTTGATGCAGCAATAATTGCTTGCCTGAATCAACTGAATTTATGTAAAACAAAGTTTCAGCTACTTTCTTAAAAATATTTCTCTCAAGGCTATTACATAAAATGTCGTTCAGAATAGTCCCAAGAAACTTGGAGAAAATTGCCTTTTTGCTATTTTTCCCTAACATACCGAAACTATTCTCTTACTGTTTTATGCCCTTGTCATTCCACAAAGTATTAACTGTGTTTTTCTACTGAGCTGCCATTGTTAGCAGTATAACTATTGCATAAACTGCACAGCTACATATCTCGAATTATAAAGTGGGATGGAGAAATCAAGTCAAGTGATTGGCATTCTATGCAGTTAACAGAATATAGCACTATAAATGAGGATATTTGGTCCAGCCCTCCAGGCTCATTGACTGCAGTAATTCTCTCTGTTCATGGGCATAAAAATTCTTTCAAGGTCACACCCAAGGTTAAATCATGGGAACTTCAAAATGGGAAACTTTAAAAAATATTTCTGAAAATAAAACAAAGGGCCTACTGAAACTAATGGGAAATTTTCCATTGACTTCAAAGGCAGTAGAATAGAATCTGAGCCATGAAACTTCATACATGGGAAAGGAATCCATGAAAATGATTTTGTAGTAGTTTCTCAAAATTATATATTTACTATAGACCAACTTCTTTGACCGATTTTAATAATTTCTGGCTTCTCTTGAATTAAAGAACATAGTCTTGCAGCCTAGTGCAAAGAAAACTACTTCAAAAATAGAAAATATGAGAAATAGAACATTCTATAACTTGAATATTCAAAATTAAGCAATAAAATAACTCACAGTAAAGTCTTTTTAACACTCCACCAAAAGCATCAATGTCAATTTTGTTGAAAAAACATACAGGTGACAGATTTTATAATGACATATTAGCACATGACATTGGGAAGAAGGTTACAGTGGAGAGTGTGAGGTTTTGTTTGATTGGGGGTTTTTGTTGGTTTTGGGGTTTTTTTGTTTGTTGTTCTTGTTTGGTTTGTTTTTTTTTGTATTTTTAAGAGGATGACATTCACATTCTCAAAATTTATTATAATATTGTGGCATCTGTTTTAAAAAACTAATATTTCTCCACAAATCTTAGATATGTTTAGAAACAAACCCAAAAAAGAAAAAACAAACAAACAAAAAAAAACCTTCGTAAAGTGCTAAGAATTATACATCTCCTTTTTACTGATTTCTTCAAATGTTTGAAGACTTCAATTTGAAGTGTCAAAATATTATGCAGTATGTTCTCAGTCAGACAAGCACAATAAAATGGCCATTTTCATCACAGGAGAATTTGGCCCTGGAAGCAGAAATTCCTGAAAATGGGAGAAACATATTTGCATTTCTTTTTCTTTTCTTTTTGGGCACATTTACATGATTCTTGAGAAGGACTGTAACAGTGAATAATAAGCTGCTGTGTTGAGTTTGTCTTACATAGCTTTCTATGAGCATTTCCACCAGAAAATCAATCCTAGAAATTCTGAGCATTGAGCATGAACCCAAAAGTTCTTCACGTGACTAATGTGACCAACTGCAATTAATGACACTTTCAATAACAAGCCATCTCATAGTTGTAATTTGCAGAAGACTTTATTGTACAATTCAAAATCATACATATATTTTAGAAAATCGTATTTGAATCAAGAGCACTGCAGGAACCTAATAAAAGATTATTCTTTTTTTGGTATTGCAATTTTTTATCTCCATTTCAAGTCTAAGCTGGCTCCTCCAATGAATAGTAAAAAGAGATACAGGAAGTGGTGGAAGACAGAAAGATTATTTAACTTTGGCACAAAGTTGTCCACATGGTATAGTTGAATCAAGGTATTGGGATAATCTGCATCATTAGCAACATGAGGTTAATTTTTTTGCTCATATGGTAAAATATTTGCCATGAATTCTACCAGGTCTCATTCAGGCCACATTAAAACCTGCATGCTGTATAATCTAGGCACTTTGAGCCATATGATTCTCAATATTCCAGGTTTCTATTTCTTTTTTCTTTCTACCATGCATATTTGACATAGTATGTGCAACTATTCCTTCAGGCTTTCACTCTATTGTTATTCAAAAGCCAAGTTGACAAATTCCCTCTGCAATTCAGAAAAGGCAGACTTACAACTTTTCAGCATTTAAAAAACCTTTTGTCACCCACTGTCAGAGAGAACAAGGTAAAACCAGCATGGTCACTTTAATAGCCGGTGCTTAAAACAAAGATGAATTTGAATAGTTGCCTTGGCTTTCTAAAGTGTGTTTGTGCTGTTCTCTGCACAGCACTATAGTTTCCAAGCTGTCTTAACCACAACATCAGGGGAAGCTGTGTGCTTGTTTCCCTGTATCCTTGTAAATCATACTGTCTATTTACATGCTTTCAAGAAACAAACAAAAAAAAAAAAAAATCTGCAAGTGCTTTTATTAAATTGAGTTCCCTACTGTGACACCAGTCTTCTTCCCTCTACTTGCTTTGAATGACTCTGTCTGAGGTTGGTAGTAAAGGCTAAAAGGAAAAAAGCAAACCAAAATAAGAAAGCTAGGACAGTCAAACCTCAGGCCATTAAGGGCCATGTCTTCAAAGCTGTATGTCTAAGCAGAGAGGACATGTGGTTTTATTGATTGAATGCAGACTGAGAGACAGGAACTTGTAACTTTTAATTTTACTTGTGCTCCCATCTCACTTTGCAACCCTTAAGCAACTTAATTTAACTCTGCAGAAGATCTAGCATTGTCTTTTGTAGAGTCACACCACCAATCCCAAAGGCCAAGGCAGATTTGGGCCACACTGAGTTTTACTCATTCTAGTCTGCTCCAAGGGGGCAAGAAGGCATCCTGAAGGTAGCTCAGAGTAACCGCCCAAGCTAGTACAACTATGTGTACTAAATCACACACTTACGTGTTATCCTCAAGCCCTTGGCCTTACTCTCCTATATCCAATATACTCTCCTATATCCAATATACTTACCCCATATTTCTTGGAAAAGTCTGAGCTGCTTTTGATACTGGCTGTGCAGTTGAGTTACATTCTGCAGTATGTATATTTGCCACAGGGCTGTATGCAGTTCGCAGCTGAACACAGAACATGCAGCCCCATGTCTCAGTTTCTCAATCTAAATTGAAAAATAAAAATGCTTTTTGAATTCCAGGAGGAGGCCAATGATGCTTGTCGTGCCATGCCTTTGTGAGGGATCTCTAGCTAACCCTGGGAACAGAAGCAGCTGGAGCACATACTGCCATGTCCCCAGAGAGGACAGGGAGGGATCACAGCAGGAACAACGAGGCACAGGTCAGCTAGCTGAGGTGTTGCCTTTCAGTGTCAGGGCTAGCTGTGAGAGCAGAGTCTGGGCTCTGTGACCCAGGAGGTCGTTTCAGGCCCACGTTGCACTGTGTAAGGACGAAGCAGGGAATTGGCTCCACTGCTGCTGACAGCCATCTGCTCAGAGCCACGGCCAGTGCTGCTGCTCCAGGACAGAGCGAGCCCCAAACCGACACGGGTAAATGAGCGCTAGGGTGAATAGAATTGACTGTAGCTGGTATTAGCAAAAAAAAAACCTTCACAAAACTAGCACGTAACCATATGAGGCCCGACCTTTTGATTCCTTATTTTGAGGAGGGAAATCAAAAACCATAAAAGTTTCAAAAAAAAGTACCAGAATAGCAAAATGTCTCTGTTTCTACCATGATGCTGCCTAATGAAGTCTACAGTACTGTTCCAAACCCTGTTCCTTTGCCTGTTGAACACAAGCAGCAGAGAACACTTCATCTTGTTAATTTTTGTTACTTTTGTCGTGAGATATCTGGGACATCCTACCCACACAACTTGATGTAGAATGCTGTTTTTAGGTCCTTAGCTTCATTTTGCCTTTTATTATGCTAGGGAGATATAGAGTTGTCATAAATATTTAAGTAGGAATTCAGGTAGGATAATTGAATTAATCAGTCATATTTACTTAATGCTCCTATTGAGTTTAAGAAACACACCCACTGGTGTTATGTCTGATTATGGGTTCTGACTTGCAACCTGATTTTACTGTGAATCTTAATATGCTTGTCATGTCTTTTATGGCATCTTTTCCTTGAACCAGTGGGTCCAGAAATGCTTTAGTTTGTCTTCCCTGAGATGCAAGACTTTGTGATTACATATATGAGAATAAGGAATGCAAATGCTAAGGAATGTCCAGGCATTTCTTAGAAAAATTATTTTATTGATTAAACAGCACCATTTAGAGATATTCTACTTGCCATACATTAGAAGGACGGTCTTATTTTCCATCCCGTCTTTATCTACTGCTTCTAACCGTAAGGTAGTTTTCATCCAAAGAGCTTGTCACAGAAAAACAGTGTCTAACAAGAAGAGAGACTGAAGACTGGAGGTTTTTTCTTGGAGTGACAATAGTCTCTCCAAGCTCCCCTTTTAGAGGCCTGCCTGACTGGTTCTGGCTCAGTATTTAATCAAAGATTTGGCGTCAGGAAAATGAAACCATCACAAAGGCATTGCCTCCTCTTCACACCACTTTGGGCTCTACTTCTCCTAAGGAATAGCCTTAAGTTGCCATCTCATTTTTCACCATAATCATAGCCCATTCTAATGACTGATTACTGGACACTACTGTCCTAGTCTGGATTAGAAAGGATGATGAGAAGGTGAACAATGTTGTGTACAGTGACAAGTATGACTGACCTCAACAGCTCCTGGGATATAATTATGCTTTAGGAATAAAGCAGTGTTTGAACTCTCATGGCTGTGTTAACATTCTGAGATGATATTTACTATGCCTTGCAGTAACTGATGCAAAATCTGACCTGACTCTCTGAGAGAAAGGCTGCAAATATAACATGGAAACAAAATTATCTTATGGGATCACAAATTTGTAACTTCATTTTTTAAGAGAAGAAAATAAACAATTAACATTTGCTGTTACCAAGAATTTACTAAGTGCCAGTACCACAGCCGTCAAGAGACCATCTCTAGATTTTATTTATTTATTTATTTATTTTCAGGACATTTAAACAGCAGGAAAATAGTGATTGCTTAGAAAATAGACTTTAAAAATTGTGATTGTTAGTGCTTAGGTTAACAATGGCAGAGGGTAGTGGAAGTTTTTGTAGTGTTCATCCACAAAAGGGGACAGACATTGATCAGGATGGATGCTGATGTGTTATGGATGGTGATAAAATGGAATCAAGCCCAGTATCAGAAGAATAGATATGGTTATCCTCTGCTTTTGTTTCTTTTAACCACTATATTTATTCTAAAATTTTCTTTGTGATAAGCATCTAATTTAAAAAGGGAGACATTATTTCTAAACTCTCCTTACACTGAAACACAAGTAAAGTTATAGATTCTATATGTTAGTGGATGAGGCTATTTCTAAATATCTTACCTCAAAGGAGGTGAAGTGAGATGGTGAGCAAGTCTTTCTTCAAAGGATTGTTTGACAACCTTCCCAGCAGTCAAAAAGGAAAAGACATAACCTAGAAAGTTCACAGACTTCATGTAGACTTTATATAGCAGATGATTGGATGACCTCTTTCACCAAAGTTTCACTGAGAAGAAAGATCCCATTTATATAATACAAAGAATATAAATAGAATAGAAAAAAAAATAAAAACATTTTAACAAAAATTAGATAAATAAAAATTACGAGTGTGTTCTACCTGAAGCACTAGATTCAAAACAGTCTGAGTTTCAAGGCAATACAATTCTATATACAGACATTTTGGCTTGGGTTTTTCTCTATAGGAAAGGTGCAGAGGTCATTGAAGAAAAGAATATAAAACATGATGATATGTTTCAGCTCCTTCTATGGTCACTACTTCACTCTATAAAGTTTCCAGTCCTCTAAAGCTAAAGCAGAACATTTCTATTTAGGTAACCAGAACTTAGCCCTGGAAGCACATTTTTGCATCATCATTTTACCATTTTATTTTCTTACTTGCCTTAAAAACTCATGGCCTTAAAAGCAAAATAGACCAGTAAAGTCATCTTCCGTGTTGCATTTGGAATGCTCCTGAGAATACATTATTTGGTCAGTTTAGATTTAACATTATATTTATGGTCATTAGCACCATCCAGAATTTCAAAATGCAGAATTTGAGCTGTTTCAATGACTTTTAAGCTATCAGATACGTTACAGGATGGCACCGTATCTAATTTCTGTCTCAAATACTCTGAAAATATAATGGACAGGTCCAGTCATGCTGCATTTCTGTTGTGCTCAGTTCCTACTTCAGAACATAAGATATAACTGATTAAAACAAGAAATTCTCAGCTGAGACAAACCAAGTCCATCAATCTCAGTGTTTTGTCTCCAACGAAGACAAGAAATTTTTTGAGTTCCTTTTTGCCATTCAATTCCCCCCTGTATACATCCAGAAGTGCCTGAAATAGTAGAACTAGACATATTAAAGGATGCATCCTTTTCTCTTCTCTGTAAGGGAACCTATTTAAAGACCAATAGATTGTGGAACTGTTTCCACAGAAATTTTCACTTCATTATCTTCTGTGTAAAGGAATATTTTTTGTTACTGTTTTACAGATACCTTAGTAATTTTTATGAATCTCTGTGTCTCTTGGTATTCAAAATATGATTTTTATGCAAGAACTTTCCTAATTCAATTCTTTTTGTGAGAGAGTGTGAGTCAGAAGCTTCCCAGGTGAAGACTAGTATTTGCAGTTAATTTGCTGCAGGTACCTGTTCAAATTAGCTCACATTTTCTTTTGTTCCAGTGCAGCCCAGTGATTTATGGGAAGTGAACTCAGAAAGTGACCAGAAAAGCCACAATGGAATTGTTTAAACATTGACATGTGCTTAGTCAGTTCCTTATCTGTGCTTTAAAAGTAGTTGGTTATTCGTAATATTGACAAGATTTCCTCCTTCATGTAAGACCTAAGCAGAAGATTTGAATATTTTTTTAAAAAGAGGGCTAATGCTTGAAATACTTTCAGTGAATGTAGACACAGATTTTTTTCTCTTGAATACAGGATAGTTTTCTGGAACAGTATCTCCCAAGAGACTCAAAAACCTTGAAGTTGCTGCCAGGGTGGGTTAGTTTGAATATATGTTTGGATACAGAATGTGGCAGCATCTCTGGTACAATACCATACAATGTATGGTATTAGGAAATGCAGTTTATTTTGATTCAAGTAGGGAGGAAAAAAATCCTAAAATAATACTTTACAGTAAACAAACGAAACGATTGTGGGCTAAACTCATATGAGTCAGTAAGTCATATGCATCGGAATAAATGTAAAATATAAATAATAAATTTTTATTTTTTGTCCTTTACTACTTCACATTACTTTTGAGTTAAGGTCAGCTATTTGTTGTAACGGATCAGAGATGTCTAGATAGATTTGGAGTGAAATGTCTGACAAATTCTTGCCAAATCCAAACTGAAGGCATATGGGAGTGGTGGTGGGTGAAGCCTCAGATGATTTTCCCCATTCATATTTATTCTAATCATCAGTGCTACTTTGTTGTCTAAGCTGTGTATTCTGCATAACACAACACAGATGCAGTAGCCTGAAGACAGAGGTGGAGTAAAAAGGGATTTTCACTATAAGAAAATTTCCTTTGTGTAATCAAAACAACATCTGCAGTTACTCAAGTTCTCAAAATCCTTTTTCCAGGCTGTATATAGGCTCTCCTATTCATGTCTTCATAAAGCAGAGTATTTTGGTATTTTTCCTCATGTGCTCTGCTTCCACATACACATGTATGTATCTAGTGTATGCAATGAAACAGGAAGGTGCAAGCCCATGCCTGCTGTTACACATGTAGCAATAGCAGTATTTCTATGGCCATCAAAGTTGATTTGCTTTTAATTTATAACCCCCTATAAAAAAGGAACATGTAGAGGTCAGAGCAGATGAGCAGAGGTAATAGTGCTGAAATATCATGGATTGCATGTAAAGCTAACACTGACTTTATACCCTACATCAACAGGTTGTGCTAGCTATATGCCTTATTAGCAAAAGTGTAAGTAAAGAACCTGTGCATTTAGTATGTAAAATTTAGGTGTAGACATAAATCAAAATCCAAGATTTCCCATACTCACAAAGATATTTTTATTAGGGACCTACCTCAGGTTTTAATACAAAGAAAAACCCATCAGCAAATCCCTAAATCCCGTAGCAAGCACATCTTTATATGTAGTCCATTTAAAGTACCCAGAGGTCTGCATAGAAAACATGTGTCTTCTTATTTGATTCATGCAGTGACCTGAAAAAAAGAGTGCTGGCAAACAGAAGAAAAAATAATTGCATTTTTGAGCAGGCATATTTTGCTACCTGTAGAATAGCTTGAAACTCTATCTCAATTTTCTTTATATATTTCTCCCTCTGACCCTCTCTCAGGTTTTTTTCTGCACTGCCTCTCTGCCTTTCTGAACTCATTTGAGATGTCCAGTTTTGTATAAGCACAAAATGCTGATAATACTTTTGTGATTCCTTGCAATAACAACTGTGCTGAAAAGTAGCACAAGGACACATACTGATAAGGACTCTACTGCCTGGAATGATTTGGCACATGTCAGGTGGAATTTGCGTTTGAGCTGAAGGCCAACTCCAGGTTTCTGCACCTCTTAGGACCCACTTAAAAGCTACTAAGAGAGTTTAAGTGGTATGGAGGTCTCTTGTGGGCTGTCTGCACATGGCTAAAAATCACCCACCATGGCAAAGGACTATGGTATTTGCTTTACTATTGGTATGTGTAATTTGTGGGCTTCCTGGCAATTTTGATCAACTGAAGCAACCACACACAGACCTCAAAGGTAAAGGGGAGCAGTAGAAAACAAAGCAGAATTGCTTTCTGTGTTATTTTCCATCTTTGTCAGGATTCGATCAACATAAAGACTGTGAACTTTACAGTTGAAATAAGCTTAGACAAGCTCTTTTTAAAATGTTTTAGAGCAGTTATTGAGAAATATAATGATAGAAGCTTCAGGATAGAATAGCAGGGCTTTATTCTGTTCTGAGCTGCTTCTTCAAAAATGCAAAAAGATGGCAGACTCTTTTCTGTGTATCTACTCTGTACATTGTGGACAAAATGAGACCTATTACCATTACTGTATCCTTCTTTCTCTGTTCATGGTCAGAAGGCTTGTGACTTGGTATATCAGGTGAAACTATTCACAGAGAATATTCAATCCTACAGTCATCAGCATGGGGCAAAAGAAAAATTGGCTGGAGCAACGCATCCAGCTTCTGGAGCTAATGTCCGTTTGGCTCTGCTTTGTCTTTGAGCACCTTCTGTGTTGGCAGCATTTCTGCTCCTTCAAGGAAATAGTACAGCAGAAGGAAGACTGAAAAAGTGACTTAAATCAAAACTGCAGACATAAACACCATTTCTTCTGCTCTGTCTCTTCTTCCCCAGGGAACTGAGCTGCTGCCAGAAATTAAAGGCAGATAGTAGTTTCTTGGTTGATGTAAACTTGCAGTCAGTGTTTAAACGTATAATCGGTGCTGCTTCATTCTGCAGGAACAGTGCTCTGTTGGCTAACACTGCAGTGAATTATTTTATGATCCCTTGAGAGTTCTCATGAGATTCTTGTGGTTCTAATTCTGCAGCTGAGAATCACTGGGTTAGAAATGTCTATTTATTATTTCTAGCTTGCTCTTATTTCTACTTGTACCTAAAACTGAAGCTGCCCCATGTTAAATTCTGTGCCATGCTGCCTTCTTTTCTCAAAGAACTTTCAAGGTTAAATGGGAGATCTGAATGGCTCTTTGGGAAAGGTAGTGTGTTCCCTTTAACTAAATGAGAACCAAATCAGAGCAAAGTGCTGAAAAATTAGCTCTCTGTCAGGATCAAGAACTGGGAGGATTCATATCCCCATTGCTGCAAAGAAATTCTTTAATCCTATCGTATTTTCTTCAATCCTTTTAATCTTCAGATGTATACATTCTTAGGATATGTGTTTGACCAGCAATACTAAAAAGACACAACAAGACTCTCTCAGTGAAAATAGGTACTATCACAGAGTTACTGGAATCCTGAATGACAATTAGCAAAAAATAAATGCAGAACCAAAGAAAACTAAGTGAGGTAAAAAAATCTGTTAACGGTCTGTATCTTTGTAAAACTCCTCTCTCCTACTGCCCCTGGTGTTTCTTTCCTCTTTGTACTCAGAAAAATCACTGGGTTTACTGGTGTCCAGATAACCAGTGTATGGATGTTTTTCAATTGCTGTAAGACAGTTACAGTTGCAGCTATACCTTTAGTGTTTAATATTATTGATTTTTTTTTCCTGATGATATATGGGAGCACAAGTTCTTTCCTGTATGAAGTGCTGTGTCATATCTGGTGCAGTGAGATTATTGCACATTGCAGGTGGAGACCTGTGCATGCAGAAAAGTGTAATTGGATCACTGGGAAAAGATAAGAAATCCAGATCCCCAGGCTCTTGTCAGGCACTGTTGATGCTGAGATATTGTACAGTTGATAAATAATTCAGCTATTTAGCTGAATAGGGATTTCAGAGGCTTAGCTGTACATTCTTCATCCATCATTTTAATATCTTTCTCCTTTTCTGTTAACTGGTTATCTGGCAATGATTTAAGAATTTTGTTTGATAACCTTCTGTTTTGCCTGTTACAGGGGCTGTGTCATATAAGCAGGATTTGTTCTATATCTGGGGAACATCTTTTGTTCACTGGCCACATAAGTGACTACACCATACACAGCAGGTTCTCTGAAGCAGAAGAGTGTAAACAACTTTATTAGATAGCTCCTTAGAAGTGTTTATTGAGGAGTTCTTAGAGCTGTGAAGGAGCAGCATGCTAAGTAATATTAAAATAGGAAGTAGAGATCTCCATCTGCCTTTGCTGGAAAGATGAACATATGATGACACTTTCAACTTTATTTATATTGAGGTGCCTAAGAAGTTGAGGGGCAGCTCTGCTCATATTTTCTTTCCAGGCCATATGCTACAAATATGGAAGACAAGGATATGACAGCCCCCGCTCATTTGCCTAAGATCCTAAATGAGCCATACCCCACAAGGTAATGTGACGCCATACAGAATCTCATCAATGATGTAGCACCATGCAACACATTTAAAATGTGTTAAAATGTTGTCTCCAAAGCAGCAATGTTTAGCCACTTAGGTCACTAAAAGCAGCTTTTTCAAATTCTCCACAGACGCTTTGCCAGGCTGCCCACATATCTCTAGATAAAAGCAAACTGTTTGCTTCACAGTGTAGAATAATTTATAGGTAGGGACCAATTTGCTTGCAAAGAAACAGCAGGTTGCCATCATTTTTTCTTAGTACAAAATGCATTATGTTAACTGCAGTACAGAATGAATGTGTTCCAAAAGGGGAATTATTTGAAATTAATTTAGTATTACTAGTTTTTCTCAAACAGTTGTGTACAGCTTTGTCAAGGAAAGCTGTAAACCCTCTGGAAAATGGTCAAGAAGGCAAGGAAAGATTATCTTTCTGTTTCTTTCACTATGTAAAGTGCAGCTGTCCAGGGGCAGAAAATTCCACAATCATTTTCACGGTTTTAAGCTGTGGAATGTAAACACTATTTTACAAATGCTTTTATGAGGTGGAGTTGTGTCCAAACTTAGGTTTTTTTTTTTGTTTTGTTTTTTTTTTCAATTTGTTATTCTTCCCTTATAGCTTTTTCTCTCTGTCTTTAGTCACAAAGGATCAGAAAACATTAGACCTCAAGCACATTTCCTATTGAAAACATTATCAAAACTGACAAATCTACATGCAAGTTTTTGACTTCAGTGAAATAATATATTTTAATGAAAATGCATTTTGTTGAAATGTTCCAGAGAGCTCCTCATGTGAGATTCTTTTCATCTGCCATTTCCAACTTTCTCAAATCAGCATCTCATCATCACATGGTACATTGATGAGTTTATGGAGTCCTGGATGAGATCCATCAAAACTATTTCACCTAAGATATGAGAATAGCTTTTGGGGATGAAAGACAAGGGAGTTAATTTACTGCCATACTAAATAGATAATTCTCAATGTTTGACAAATTTGTTAAGTTTTGAACACTGCAGCATTAGACTGGTGAAAAATTAGAGTAGGCCTTGGGGCAAGGTTAATAAAGACACCAATAACCCTTTGCTGGTAGGTGCAATACTCCATTTAATATGAGTCCTGGAGGTGATCATCTGTTCCTCTATACCCACTGGAGTGAAAATATCATGATGGTCACCATCTGGAGTAAATTTTCAGCAATCAGCAATTTTATAATGAAAGCAGGGATATTTTCTTATAAAAAGATGCTTGGGCTGTCAGTGACTTTGGGCTGCCTTGAAGTCCTACACAACTCAGAAGTTCACATTGGTAAAAACCTGGAGTTCAGCACCTTTTCTTCTTCCTTGTTTTCTGTGAGGGAGTCCTGTCTGCTCATGTACAGGCAACTAAAGATTTTGCTTTTAAATTTGTTATATGTGTCCTCATTAACTTTTTCTCTAACAGCTACAGTTAGTTGAAATATTAGGCTTGTATGTTTCATACATTAGAATTCAGAACTCTCCAGCAGGAAATTCTTAGTGGTAGTTTTCCATTTCTAGAACTCCTAAGATGAATTATTACTAGAAATAGGTCCATGTGAGATTCATTCATGCAGGCAGTCATTCAGATAAGACTGGATGGTATGAAAAACCAAAACATGAATTTGGATGGATATGTATTCCACTAGATATTTTCCAGTATTTAATTTATGGGTTTTATTACTAAAAATAGTCTTATTTTTAAAAATTTGCATTTACCTATGTATGCGCGAGCAAGGTCAACTTTTTGTTTTCTTTTTTTTTTTTGCCACAGACTGCAAACACAGTTGTTTCTGGGCTCAGAGGTTTGTTAATTTCCAGAGGTGAGGTAGTCTTGATAAAGTTGTGCAACCTTAAATTTTCCGAATAACTCCCTTCTGCTGCAATTCAGTAACTGTTAAACACAGGAATGAAGATAACATTGGTCTAGGTAGTCTCCACACCTGAACTTTGGCCCTTCAACACCCATTTATGGAGGAGTCTGAGCAGGGTGTGTCGTACAGCACAGTGCCTGACAGGATGACTGGCAGCCTTGAATGCATGGCCCTACCTGAGGCATTAATGCTATTGATCTTGTAGCTATTTCAGCTCTGCTTCCTGGAGTAAGCAGGCACTTTAGTGATTATGTCTTGTAGTAGGTTCTCTCTCTTGACCTGTTACTGGTTTCTGCTAATGTGTGCAAGGAAAAAAATCTGTTCTACCTGAGCTTTCTCCCACCCCCACCCAAAACCTATATTTTTTCCATTATTTGTTATCTTTTCTCTCCCTCCCTCTAACAAGCCTCCTCATACCTGTGAAGTAATTTCACTCTGCAGTAACTCACAAGTAAAAAGTTTCGAACCTTGAAGCTGGGAGTAGTGCTTTTATATGAATATATGTACATTTTATCAGTATCAAAGTCTTATACAACTCGGTTTGTCAGGTATATAACAGAGACGCCATTGAAAAAGTCACCAGCCACAGACAATTTCGAGAAGGTAGTGTGTGCATGGGTGTGAGGACAGACAAAGTGGGAAGAAAGCAAGTCCTACATTTATTAATTTTTTTTGTTTATTCAGGGGAAAGAGAGTTTCCTGCTGCTTAGCTCCCTCTCCTGGCAGTCAGGAATTGGGCTGTATCAGAGTCCTGTTGAACCTGTACACTACCCAAATTTCCAAAGACAAAGCTCTACAAAGACAAAAGCAAAGCACTGCAATAGCATTCCTTTTAAAAAGGGATTTCCTGAAGCCTGCATCTTCTGGGCAATGTGTCAACATAATAATATGCAGGAATGTAGCTAGAAAGAGAAAAAAGGCTTGGAGGACCAGGAGATTACAGAAGAACCAGAAGGAGAAAGATGACAAATGATGTCTTTACACCCGTTGTTGCAAGATGTTCCACTCTCTAAATTTTCTCCTGTCTCCGCCAAGGCAGATCCAAATCAATTTCACTTGCTTCCTCAGGCTGCCTCATTTGAGGTTTTAAGAATAATTATAAATGCAAGTTGAGAAGTAAAACCAGAAACATCCTGATCAGAGTAGAAAAAAGCACAAGAGTTCAGAAGTGTACATTTGCCGAATCATTTTGCTAACAGTATAGCAAAGACATTAACGCTCTTCTCTGCCAAAATCGGTTCATATAGACTTCATTGTGTCTGTAACACTGTACGGAGACACTCTGAGGTTTCTGTCCTATACTAGCTACTGAGCATTATCCTGTCATCAACACTCACTTTAGAAGAGGGCACCAAGGATGGTTTCTTCCTCTCTATCTCTTTTTCTTCACCTCTTTTTATTCCTCCTTACTTTTTTTTTTCTTACATAAAACACACCCATAACTATGAAGCAACCAGAACAACAGACATTCAAAAGGGCTTCCGGTAAAAGCATTGTGATTCCTTTGGGTCATTTTCCCTGTGCCTTTGATGCAGAGATTATAGACTCATATTAAAATTTGAACACAAAGTTCAAACCCAAGAAACTCAGGGAAATATGTATAGCAAACTATCACCCAAGGCTCCTAATCACTTAAAAAAAAACCCAAAACAACAACAACAAAACCAAAAAACCCAGAAACCAAAATACCCCCCAAAAAACCAAAATACCAAGATATTCATTAATGTATACACTCACAGATATGAACTCTACTTATATGGAAAAAAAGGCATTTGTCAGGTATTATTCTGTATCTTTTCTTGTTACCAGTTGATAGATACACACAGGGAGATTTTTCTTAAGAACAAGGAACTCTGTACTATATTTCATACGAATGGAATTAGATTTGTTTTGTGTTTGTCATTCAATTCCAGAGATAATAGCTTTGTACTTACTGTATATTATAATTATGTAGAGTAAGATTATGACTTGATTATAACCCTGGTCTGCAATACAGCCAACAAAATCTATGCCAAATGGTTTAGTGCTAAATAAGAGTCACTGACTGGTAATAGTGAAAAGAATAGGTATGACCATGGTTTTGGTTTTGGTTTTGGTTGCCTTTCAATTTATGTTGAATGGCACTGAGGTCCAGACAGATAGATGAACTGCTGGGAAAAGTGGTGCTAAGTGGTCAGACTATCAGAGAAAAAAGGTCTTGGATTCCTTTGACCTGTTTTTTGTTGTTTTCAGGATTCCTTGAAGGAAAGAATAGCCAAGTATTCCTAATTTTATTATCTCTGAAAAATGTCTAGCCTTAATGTAAACCATAGTTAGGCTAATGAAGATAGACAACCTGGCTTTAGGAGCGCTTCAAAACTCTGTTGTTATAACATAGGGCTCTAAGTATTCATATGCAGGTTTGGCTCCATATGCTATCTTCTCCCTTTATTCTCTGCTACCTTCCCTGAATATCACTAGATTCTCAGGTAGCCACAGGGACCTTGCCTGCCTGTTTGGAAGACTGCAGAATGAAAAATGGAAAAGATGGTTCTAAGGACAGCTTTGGAGATTCTTTAGACAGTGTAGGCAGAACCACTGAGGCAGTATGCCAGTCAGTGAGGTAGAAAAAAGCTCCACAAGCAGATTACTAGTGAGTTGGTTTTTTTCTCCTCTAGATGCCACAAATCTATAATTGAACATAATTTTCAGTAATATATTAATAATTGAATGGCTATGCACAGCAGGGTGACAAAGGCTGAAAGTCATATGGAGGATTCTGACCAGTAAAAGTACGACTAAAAAAAAAAATCACCTTCCCAACTTGCAGACAGATGTTTCAACCTTTAAACCTTTAATCAAAACACCTTCTCTTTTATCCAGTAGATAAAGCCAGAATTTTTTCTTTTCCAGCTAGCATCAGTTATGCCAAAAGGGAATTTAAACAAGGCCGGTTTAAAAAAAGACTGCGAGATAAAAATGTTGATCAGAAATGCATCTTAAGTTATGAAAATAAATATTTCCATTGATTGCAGGAACTACTAAGCCAAATTTTCAGACTTGGCCACCTGAAACATGATATTTTCTCATCTATTTCAGTGTGGTTTTCTTAACTTCATTGTATCATTCCTTAAATCCTAATGGGATTTAATATCCTGGCTGCAGTAAGTTAGGAAATGTCTTACACACTTGGAAGATATAACTTGTGTCTAAGAAGAATATAGTGAGAAATTATAGAAAATAAGTGTACAGGGGAAGAAATAGAAACAAAAATTACCAAATTGGTGATGAACAGATGTGTTATTATTGAGGCATTTGCTTGTCGATTTCTTTAATTTTAAGTTAATTGTGATACTTGGCTTTTTCTCTACCAATAGAACTTTGGATTTCAAATAAGCAATGTTACTGTCACCTATGGCTTGTCAGTCAGCTCCCAAGATTTACAATTACAACAGCTAAGGAATGCCTTTAATTCCTCCATTTCCAAATTTCTACTTCTGAAAAAAATCAATAAATTTGCAGTTGTATTGAAAAGAGAGCTTGCTTTAGGAAGCCAGCATACCAGGAATGGAGGGATGGGGGGTTGGGGGGGAGCTGAGTGACTCTACCTGCCTTCAGTTTTGGATGTTTACTAAAGGAAAACCTGTTTACACTTTTCTAGCCTTTTGGAATTTATGGACAATGGTTTTCTTTCATAGAGTTTTTTTTTGTTGTTGTTTTTAATCAAGCAGGTTTACAGCTCTTCAATCTTTTTAATGTTTTTGGGGTAGAGATTTCTGACATAGAGACAGAACTCATTTTTGCATTAGGGTCCCTGAGATATGCTGAAAAATACAGCAACTATGAGCCCTATTTTAAGTTAGTATTAAGCAGTTGTAAAAGACTGCTGAAGTAAAATCCTTCCCAAAAAAGTTATTTAAATACCTTTAGTTTCATCTTTGCTTCCTCATTGTTTGCCTCTGCCACACCACAGTCAACACTGAAGTCATAAATATCTACTTAGATATGTCCTTATGCTCTTGCTTACTATGATCAAGTGTAGTTCCAAATACATATAATCTTTACTGATTTTTATTGTATCAGTTTATTAAGGACTGATATCTAGAGTTTAGGATACTGGCATTAATAAGAGGACTACCTTTCTTACCATCCCGAGGAAAGAAAACATCAGGAAAGTTTTAACAGATTTTTAATACCAAAATCCATGTAACAAAATAAGAAGAGAAACTCCAGAATCTGCTTAAGTGACTGTCCAATCAAAGCTCTTTTTCTTGCAATATCTAATGAGAAGTGCTGTGTGCTTCACCTAATTTCACCTACTGAAATCTTTAATTCAGGTGCCACATCTACTTAGGTGAGGTACACTGGACAGAGTACTAGAATGCATAAATCAGTTTTAATATGACAGATGTTCTTAGGAGATCCCCAGCAAACCAGGAGCTGCAGCTGCCTGTGGCTGCATGTTCTCAGCTGGACTTTCTATTATACCCGGGAGTGAAATAAAACCTAATCAGTAACTGGACTTACAATCGGAAGTGAGCTTAGTGCAGGGTATTGGATCTGTTAGGATGTACAGGCTGTCTCTTTGGTGATGACGGAAAAGTGAGAGAGTAATAACAATTACTTCTCTTTGTGGTCCCAAGCATCTCAGAGGATGCTGTGCATATCCATTCTCATTTTAAAAGAGAGTGTCATGACAGATCAGAGCACTGTGATCTAGATGGAAGCCAGGCCGTATTAGAGGCGGATAAACTGTCACACTTAGGCTCATGTTAGGATGTAATCCTGTTAAGAGTTTCTCTTCAGTATCACGTCATCTGGCATAATTGTAAAGAAATCACTCCTGATTGAAATACGGCTGTGAGAGAGAAAACCATGAACAGTATGGTACCTAATTTACTGTTTCTATAGAAGGACAATACACAGTATAGGCTGTATTACTGTATTACATTTCTATATTTTTAAAATTTGAATTTTTAATGATAAACAGGATTTTTCAGGGTCTTTTTTATCTCCAACTGTTTGAATCTTGAGGCTGATACTTGATGATGCTCTAAAGAAATACAATAATCTGCAAGAGCAAAGTTGAAGGGTTATAACAGTTTGTCTCCTAAGGATGCTTTCTACACTACCTCTCCATAGGACTCCCAAAAGTCGCATCAGGGACATGTTATAAATTGCACAGCTGTATCAGAAGAACAAGGTTATATGTATGATCAGAGTTTCTTTATGAATGACCTGGATGTTCTTAAATTGTTTAAATAAATATAACTATAATAATGATAATAATAATAAATAAATAATAGGGGAGAAAAAAGCAAACACCATTTTGAAACAGGATTTTTGTTAACTAAATTCTATTTTGTTGAAATCCCAGCCTGAGTTTTGATCTGGATAAACAAAACCTGGAAAAATTCTGTGCTTATGTCACTGCAGTTGAAGACCCTGAGATCTGCATGTGCTTTGTACTTGCTAAGGTTGATATCCTTCATTAGGTCCAACTATGTATAATGCATGGGGAGGTTGGGGGCACAACAATCATTGGAAACAACATATAACAAGACAAGATAACATCAAACAACACAGTATCTTTCATTGCATGCTTTAGAGAGTGGGAATGTTTGGTTATAGATCTGGGTAATAAATAGTAGCCGAGAACATAAAAAGTATGCTTACAAGCTGAAAATACACATTAAGGAGCTCAACTATAATAAAGCTAACATACTTGTTTATGTAGTCATTCACAGATAACTGTGTAGCAAAATTAAAAGCTATATCTAACCTTTATGGTTTCAAAGGAAGTGTTCTGCAAAACTACCATCGTTTGAGCTGATCTCCTAAAACAGCAACTCAGCAGATGTGAGCCTGTTTCATTTAGTGGAGAGCAAGTTGTGAAATCTATTGACAGCACAGTTCACATCAGAACCAATATCAAGATGATAGTTTTAGCAAATGTATGTCTTACAGCAGGGTATCTTACATTTGTGGTCTACCATACTTGTTTAAAAGACTCTCCTCATCGGACTCTAATTCACTAGCAAGGTACAATAATCTGACAGCATGCATTAATTTGGACAATATATACAATGGTATTACAGAAATAGAAGCAGAATATTCTAGAGTCTGGTAGAAAATGAGAAAATACATGGAGTATGATTAAAGAATACAGCCCAGAGTCTACTCTATCAGGCATCAGTGAATAGCAGTCATTGAAGTCAGTGGTTCTGCAAAAGAAAAATAATTACCTGAGCAAAAATTTCCAGTTAAATGGTTTAGGTTTGGGGTTGTTTTCAGTTCTAGAATTTTAAACAGACTTTGAGAGGACAAAGACTGGAGGTATAGTATGCAAATGCAAGTAATAGATCTAGCCTTCACTGAAGTCACTGAAAATCCTTCAGTCATTGCAATGACTTTGCATCAAATCTATTTCAAGACTATTTAACAGTAATGTTAAGCTAATGTTTAATATTGATGCCTTTTTTCCCTCCTTTTTTTTCCCCAGAAATCCATAAAGAGCTCAACCTTAGAATAGTCTTCTAATGGGCTTGATCTTCCCTATTAAACATTTCATGCTATTCAGCTTTTTCTTTTCTCTTTCCTTTTACAGGCGGGCCAGATCTGACAGATAGCGGATATGAGGACTTTGCTGACTTCAGAAAGCTGACAGAAACCAACAGACTTCAGTGAAATACCCCTCCAAGCACAGAGACTTTTGGTAGCTTTAAAGTAACCTGTTGTTCAAGTGCAGACATGGCAACTGGTTCTTTCAGCACACGTGGAGGAAGGCAACAAACATTGTAACCCTGGCTAACCAGACTCTGTTTTCCTTGCCAAAAGTAGGAGGTAGGCCAATTATAAAAGGATTATTTTATTGTTAGCCTCCAGGATTTTAACTCTGGCCTGAACACTGGACATAAATAGAAGCCAATTTTAATGACCTGAGATTTTGTTACCTGTGTGTTATTATTGTTATCAGTTCCTAAATACTTTGGTACTTTATTTCATTAAATTAGAAATGGGTTTGTGGATTAAAATGTGGCCCACAGATTGGGCTCTTCTCATGAAATCATGGCTTATCTTTTCCCTGGGGCTCTACGTACAGGTCTCCAAAACTTTGGCCTGCCCAAAAGTGTGCCGCTGTGACCGAAACTTTGTCTACTGTAATGAACGAAGCTTGACCTCAGTGCCTCTTGGGATACCGGAGGGTGTAACCGTCCTCTACCTCCATAATAACCAAATTAATAATGCTGGATTTCCTGCAGAGTTGCACAATGTCCAGTCTGTGCACACAGTCTACCTGTATGGCAATCAATTGGATGAATTCCCCATGAACCTGCCCAAGAATGTCAGGGTTCTCCACCTGCAGGAAAACAACATTCAGACTATTTCACGTGCTGCTCTTGCTCAGCTTTTGAAGCTGGAAGAACTGCACCTGGATGACAACTCTATCTCCACGGTTGGTGTTGAGGATGGGGCATTCCAGGAAGCCATCAGCCTCAAGCTTCTGTTCTTGTCCAAGAATCACTTAAGCAGTGTGCCAGTAGGCCTTCCGCTGGACTTACAAGAACTTCGTGTAGATGAAAACCGAATCGCTGTCATTTCAGACCTGGCCTTCCAGAATCTGACAAGTCTGGAGCGTCTGATTGTGGATGGCAATCTCCTTACTAATAAAGGCATAGCTGAAGGCACCTTTAGCCACCTCTCCAAGCTCAAGGAATTCTCAATAGTTAGGAATTCACTGACTTACCCTCCTCCTGATCTTCCAGGTACACATCTGCTAAGACTTTACTTGCAGGACAACCAGATAACCCATATACCACTTACAGCCTTTTCAAACCTCCACAAACTGGAACGTCTTGATATTTCCAACAATCAACTTCGGATGTTGGCAAAGGGAGTATTTGATAATCTCCATAACCTGAGACAACTCACCGTAAGGAATAATCCCTGGTTATGTGACTGCAGCATTAAGTGGGTCACTGAATGGCTCAAATTTATTCCTGCTTCCATCAATGTACGGGGTTTTATGTGCCAGGGACCAGAGCAGGTCCGAGGTATGGCAGTCCGGGAGCTCAATATGAATATGTTGTCATGTCCCACCACCACCCCTGGTCTGCCACTTATCATCACCCCTGTCCCAGCTACAACCATGCCAACCACATTAGCTCCCAGCTCATCATTTTCTCCCTCAAGCAGTAAATATAATCCTCTCACTCCCATTATTGCCACACTCCCCACTGTGCCTGACAGAGAGGACAGAGAAAGGGTGACACCTCCTTTGTCTGAATGGATTCAGCTCTCCATCCATTTTGTGAATGACACTTGCATCCAAGTCAACTGGATGTCACTTTTTTCAGTGATGGCATATAAACTCACATGGGTTAAAATGGGCCATAGTCTGGTAGGAGGAATTGTTCATGAACGAATAATTAGTGGTGAGAAGCAGCAATCAAGCTTGGTAAATCTGGAGCCCAAATCCACTTACCGGATTTGTTTGGTTCCACTGGATACTTATAACAACTACCGAACTGGAGAAGACACTGTCTGTTCAGAAGCCACAACCAAGGCTTCCTTTTTGAATGGCAGCAACATCCCTTCCAGCCATGAACAGACAACTTCTCAGAACCTAGGCTCCCCATTTCTGCTGGCAGGGTTGATTGGGGGTGCAGTGATATTTGTCCTCATGGTCTTGCTCAGCATTTTTTGCTGGCACATGCACAAAAAAGGTCGTTACACCTCCCAGAAGTGGAAATATAACCGGGGCCGTCGGAAAGATGACTACTGTGAGGCAGGGACCAAGAAGGACAACTCCATCCTGGAGATGACGGAAACCAGCTTCCAGATTGTCTCCTTAAATAATGATCAGCTCCTTAAAGGAGATTTCAGACTGCAGCCCATTTATACCCCTAACGGGGGCATTAACTACACAGACTGCCACATCCCCAACAACATGCGATACTGCAACAGCAACGTCTCAGACCTGGAGCACTGTCATACGTGATAGTGAGGGAAGATGGGGGTCCCTAGGACAAGGAGAAAAAAACTCTAGGAAAAAATAGGTCCCTCAACAATAATGAAAAAAATTACATTTGATAAATGTTACACAGATGCATTTATGCATTTGAATACTCTGTAATTTATACGGTGTACTATATAATGGGATTTAAAAAAAGTGCTATCTTTTCTATTTCAAGTTAATTGCAAATGGTTTTGTAACTCTTTGCTTTTTAAATCTTTAAAAAATATTGCTGAGTACTGTACAGGGTTGTACAATAAGAACCCAATGTCATGGCAAAGGAAAGAATGACTCATTCTTCAAACATTAACCACTTTGCTGTCGAAGCAGTCTGAGGGATGTTAAGTTTCTAGGTGTCCTGGAATACAGGAAAATAAGTGCATATTAAAACAGGGTCAGTAGGAACAGACAAAAGCAATTCAGATAAAACGGGCACAACCCTTCTGACTTGAACCCAGCAGTTGTTGAGCTTCAAACAATTGGAAATACATCTGTTCCTCTTTGTCAGTACTGCACTTCTCACCTCCAACTGAAAGCTGGAGTTCTGAGTGCTGCCAAAAAAGCTACTTTCTTGTTTGATTAGTTTTCTTTCAATCTGCTTGGAATAGGAAATGTGGAAAGAGATCAGTGTCAAACTCGAAGTGACCTTGATTCCTATTTGCAAAAGCTGCTCCGAAAATGTCCCCACTACTAGATACTTTATCTTAGAAACTGTTTGTGCTTTTCATTAGGATTAAGAAGCTTTAGGCATTCTGGACCCTGCTCAGTGGGAGGTGAAGGTTATGTATGTAACAGAGAGCTGTCATTAAGTTGTGCCTCTTAGTAGAGCAGCATTTGTTGACAAAGCATGTTAGGTAAAACCGGAATGAGGGAAATTCTGAGTGCTCCCAGCTCTGCAGTATTCATGTACATGTTCATGTAATTTGAAATCTAAAAGTGCATATTGCTTAAAACATGGTGCAAAATATAATGGCAATGGAAAGGTTTTGCTAATAATTTGTATGATTCAATCTTTGACTTAAGGGTCTGATTTATGTTCAGTATGGAGAAACAAGAAAAAAAACGACAAAAAGAGAAAACAAATAAGAAATATATTGTAAAAATTATTTAGTACTGGGAAAACTTCCAGGGCTATTATGAACTGAAATACGTTCAGTGGGGGAAATAATGTACAAATCTTGGTGGGTTTTGTTTGTTTGTTTGTTTTGCTTTTTTTCCTTCCCGATTAAAGTATACAGAGACTGACATTAGCTAAGCATTTGATTGACTGAGGAATTTTGAGAATACAGATACACAATGTCCCTCTGAATTAACCTTCTTTTTCCTTAAGCATTTTTGAGTTTTCCGTAATGATTTCTGCTCACAACCAGTAGGTGAGCTTGGAATTTGCTTTTTTATGCCCTCAAGTTCTTTAGCTGTAACACTTTCTCAGTCCTTGAGCTTTACATGCACTATGAAAAACATCATGCTTGTATTCAAACCATAATGCAGCTCTCATGTAATATTTCAGCCACTCTGCTAACTCAATGACTGCTAAGAACTGTGGTGGAATCTAATTACTTGGAGGTTTTCCAGTTTGTTTTTTTATGTAGCTAATTTTCTTCTGACTTTGGGGACAAGCTAAAGCTACATCACATTGGGAAAAAAAAAAAAGAAAAGAAAAAAAAGAAAAAGAGAACACTTCCCTGAGGTAGTAGGGAACCAAAGAGAGAAAATTTTACAGTTATCACCTAGGAATACACAGAAAGTTGCTGCATGTGGATTGGAAGTATAGGCTGAAGCACTTTCACATTGGAATACTTAGACTTATCACTTTATGAAGCTCCTTATGCTGGAAGAGAGGTTTTTGATCCTTTCCTTCGCTCATGTCACTCAACCCATTCTTGAAACTCAGCAGTCTATGAGTATGTATTTTATGCAATTCAGATCACATGATAACACTAATTTTCTGCAATGACAAAATGATCCTCGTTATGATTGATGGCAAAGTATGACCATTTTGTAAGGAACCACATCCTGCCACCAGCACCTTTTGAAATCACATTTTGAAATTCCACTCTATATTCTGTATATTTGCTATTCCCTCCAGCTATAGTAGGTATTCTAAACAACCTGTGTGGCTACTGTAATAGTCATGTCACTAAAAGTTTCCTGATTAGAAGTTTACCATATGATTTCAAATGGCATAATTCTAGTTAGAAAGTCTATGCAAAGCAGGGGTTTTTTTTCTGCAATCTATTTACTAATGATAAGGTTGATACTTTTGGGCTTTGTTTTTTTGTTTTGGTGGGTTTTTTTGTTTGTTTGTTTTGGTTTTTTTTTTTGTTTTGGTTTTTTTTTTGTTTTGGTTTGTTTTTGTTGTTTTTTTTTTATTGTTTTGTTTTGTTTGGCATATTTTAGGTACCCCAGCTCAAAAGACAAGCTGATAACAGTTGTACTTCTGCACATGCTTCTGTTACATGCTGGAGTTTGTTTGAAGTTAAGAAGAGCCAGTGATTTCCACTGACTGTGGACATAGTATTTAATTTCAATGAAATAATTGGTTGTACATTTGGTTTCAAAAGGCCTCCTTTGAAAGTGCATGCTTACTAGTATTTTGTACTTCAATGACTGATGCAGGGCGAGTCTTCTGTTCTAGACCTCAGTAAACCATAGGCACCTTATTTGTAGCAAATGGCTTATTCAGGGAATTTGTCCTGTACTGCAGGTGAATGATCCACAAGCCCAACCTGATGACAAGAAGTCTAGTTACTTATTGAATAGGGTGAAAACAGAATGTATTCACAAACTGTTTGTTTTGATCTTGAATGATAAAACATATATATATATATACACTATGACTCACCTAGATCAAAAATCACGATATTAAAGATAGCATACTTTATGCTTCTTTTAAGTATGAAGAAAAATACTGACAAAAATACTGACAAAAGTTTCTTTACTATAAAGACTCTTGAAAAAAACCTAATAAACACCTTATACCAAAATTTGTGGATAGAGCTTGGAATATTATCTAAAAAAATTCAGAGTTGTAGTCAACTGAAGGGTCATATGTGTCATTTGAAGAATGTTTCTCCCAATTTAATTGTTCCTTAGCTCTAAAACAGGTAATATATTTCAACTTACTACAGAATTTGGGACTTCCCAAAGTGCCAGTCACATAAACATCTGAGATTTCATTTCAGTTCCCACCTAGATAAGCACTTATGAGCAAATTTCACTAGGTAAAGTATGTAGAAAAAGAGTTAAAAATGGACGATGATCTTTTGGCATTATAAATTTTAAGATTAGTAGCCTTTTCCTTGGGCTTTGTAAAAGTTGGGCAATCTTCACTTAGGACAAATACTTGACCACAAATAATAACAAAAGGCTATAGAGCAGAAGTGCCAAATATGAATATGTACAACTCACGCAAAATGTCCACTTTTAAGTCCTGATTTGATCAAGTTCATTGGATCTGGGGGCAAATTATTTTTTTCAGACAAAATTTCACCCATCTTCCATTGTATACTGCTATTAGTAGACATATATGCGCAGAAAGATTGGTGAGTAGAATAAAAAAAGCATTTAAGTGAAGTTATGTTAAAGATGTATCACACTGCTGTTCCCAGTACTTGGGCTTCTTCTGAAGACATATTTATTTACAAACTGGTTCTTATTTTCATGGATTCTGTGACTTTAACAAGTGTTCCTAGCATATGGCTTGCTGTCAGAAACAAACACCTGATTAATGCATGGACTTTGTGTTAACAGGTTCTTATTGGAACATTATTACTGAATTTCTTCATAAGAATATTTAGGGAATAAGCTACTTTGAACTGAAAAGATATTAGCAGTTTTCCCTATATGCCAATAAAGGACTACAGTGAATATCATATAAAACAGAAAAACGAATTAGCATATGATATTTGTTATTAGAGTAATTCAACTATATTTTTCTCTGAAGTTTTCTTTTTTTCATGAGAGCAAGTTTCTCACTCTAAAAAAACTATTAATTTAAAATTTGCAAACAAAATAACTTTTTGCATATTGTTATTGTTTTAAGGGTCTATTTAAGGCACTTTATTAATGGCATTGAAGTGAAAGTTCAGTCTCAGCTTTTGACAGTAAAGTGGTTAATTCCCATTGAAGTCTACATTTATAGTACTTCTTCACCTTAAATTTAACATGGAGATATTAATTTTTTTTTTCTTTAGAACATGAGAACAATGGTTTTACACGACTTATCTTTACAGCTCAGTGGAAAAACAAAACAGAAGTGAGTGCCAAAACCAAAAGTTACTGGCTCTGAACCTCATCAAATCCTGCCTGATGCTCTCTTCTAAACACAGAGATAATCCTAGGAAGCTGATGATCACTCCTTCCCTGAACTCAAACAGGGCACTTGGTATCTCAGATGATATTGCAGGCAATATTGAAGCATTTGGCATTAAACTTTTGTACAGCAGAGAATGTTTTGCTCTTTAAAAGGAGTTGGGCTAGTAGTCCATATGGAAAACTAGCACAGAAGAGATTTGGCAACATTTTATTGCACTGGGGCTCTGTGAAAATGTGCCTCATGAGAGCTGAATTCTGATCCTCTCAGAAACAGATAAGCTACTAAACAAATTGTTATCATGAGTACATCCCAAATATCTGAAGATGATCTTTCATAAAATTGATTTTAACTGAGATATGCACACTTGATTCTGTTCTGTGTTTGCTATACTTTCTATCTTTAACATGGAAAAATAGATGGTTTGAAGTCTGCATTATCTGTTTTCTGCAATCTGCCATGTTGCACGCATTGTTAACTTCAAAACCTCACTATACACTATATATTATCTTGTTGACATATTCAGTAAAGAGTTATTTAAAAAAAATACAACAATCTTGCTGTATTTATATGAGCAAGTTAATTAAAATAAGGATATGGGTATCTGAAAGGGACAAAAATACCAACCTTTTGTTCTTTCATTCATGAAGATATTTTCAGATGTTCTACTGAAACTTCTGTCTGTTCAATTCTCTCTTCAGCTCCTAAAAGACAAATATCATCTGTCTCTCAAAGACTTAAATAATTTTTTATCTCAGTTTCTCAGATTTAATCTTATCTTTAAAGTTATCTTTTTCTAATATGCATATAGAAAAGCATTGTAAAATGAGAACAGATGTACTCCAGTGTTTGCAATTAATGGGTACACTTAAGGAGCTACACATGTGTATAACAAATATATATTTGTGGAAACTGTGACTCATTATATGCAAAGCCATCTGATAAATGCGTTGGACATTCATCCACGACAATCATGAATCTGTTTTTTAATTATTATTATTAATTTAATCTGTTTCCTTGACATGAAATATGATTGTTTTTCCAATTCTCCCTTCAAAATTGTTCTTGAATTTTCAGAATGCACAACATTCATACATAAGCCTTAATAAATTTTTGTATAAAGCAAATCTTATACATAACATATATGGTAATATATTCTACATGTAAAGAGATGGTTTAGCTACTTAGAAATGGAAATTACCCCTCTTCTACTTCCATATAGAAGAACTAATTTTTTGCTTTACCAGAATGTGAGATACTGAATGTTGCAAGCTATGTTATTTCAAAGCTTAGAAATTTAATATTGCTGAGTGTCACAGTTCCTCACCAAATTATCTTACTCTCTTCCTCAACCCCAAGTATCATGTAAAACTACTGAGGGCTGGTGTGCAATACATCCACACCTAGTCCTGCCTCTTTTCCCTTGTAATATGCCTCCTCTCTTTTGATGTTTCTACTGAAGCACATTAGACCCTGGTAACCAAACCTACTTGCCTTCCCACAGGAGGGTGCACAATAGACTTAATGAAAACGACCAACACCTGCTATCAGTTATGTGTTTCTGACAATGGGGGCATCATCATTTTCAATTGACAATATTTTCTGTCAAAAAAAAGCAGTTGATAACCACTGCCGTCATCAGGTAATCTTTTAAGAGCACAAAATTATTTATTGTAGCAAAGACAAAATTTTATTTTTAATACTTCTAAGCTCAGTTATCTGGAGTTGTTTATACATGTGCAATTGTGTATAAATTTCTTGTGTATGAAGGATTTAGCTACAAACATCTCTCAAAGAAGGTACACGGAGGAGCATTTTTTATTATTGTTCAGTCAAAAATTTTAATATTCTACTTAAAAAGAGTTCTTCCATTGAAGAAGAGTTTCTGTACCACATGGAGAAAATGCATTCCAACATTAAACTATGTAATATTTTAATTCTACTTGAAATGCCACAGTCAACAAAGGCTGAAACTAAAAATTACTAAAATACTTCAGTTACACAGAGAGAGACTTGGTGAATTTTTAGCAATAATTTTCATTCCTAAAACAAATTAGCAGATTTTTATGGTGAAATCTTGACCCCACTGATTTCAACTATAAATCAAAATAATATATAATAGAAGGATTATTAAAAACATGCAATATGACAAATTATATAGCATGTCACACCGTGTATCCCCAAATGAAATACATGAACTGAATAATGCAGTAGGCCTACATCTCTCTTATGAAAAGCTGGGAAAGCTGTGATAAAGACTGTGCAGAAAATGAGGGGGGAGATAAGTGTGTACTGGGGAACACTAGCCAATGTAAAGCCGTAGAAGATAAGAACATTTAAAGCCACAAATGGGCCAGTGAGCATAGCAGGAACATTCTTTTTTCACATAAACAGATACTTTTTTGCTTATAACCTCATATTATGGCTAAATTGTGACTGAAAAAATGCATGTATGAATATTGAGAAAGAAAAAAGAAGAAAGAAAGGAAGAGAGTGTTGGTTTGACTAGAAAGTCAAACAATTTAAACGACAGTCTTATAATCCTGACCTCGTATGTTTTCACAAACTGCTTTGGGCATTCACAGCGCAGGAACCTACACATAATTCATTGCTCTCTGACTTACAATGCAAATGTTAGGAATTTCTCCCCATTTAGGAAACACATTAAGAAAATTTGAGAGTTGATGTGAAGTTCTGCAGTATATGAACACTGACATTTATTCAAGCAGGCCATTAGCATGCATTTGTAAGTGAGGACTGCTGAAGCAAGGCATGCACATTATTTCATTTTCATGAAAACACTACACCTGACAAAAAGTACGTATGGGTTATCCAGAATAGATGACTTAGAAAAATAAACAAGTAGAAACCTGAGTAAGGGGAGATATTCCATATTATTATAGCTATTTTAATAGGATAAAGTTAAATACTTTAGGCAATTAAAAGAAGAGTTCATAAAAGTATTGAAGCTTTTCATATTTCCCATCCCTAGGAGCATATGTTCCATTTCCAGTTCACAAGAAATTAGTTTAGACATCTTTTTACTTACATATTCGTTGGAGGTTAATTTTGAAGACAGTGTTTCCTCCTTTTTTTAATTGGTCATTGGTTTATTTGAAGTCTTTGCATGCACTGATTTATTTTATCAGCTATGAAGAGTTGAGGAATAGACTATTTTATGTGCAATACTTGCTTTCATGAGAAACACGTAGCAAGCATATATCTAGAGCTTTCTGATTTTGTTTTGGCTTTCCTTTTTGTGATTCAACTTTACAAAAATGGAGCAAATTTGAAGTAGAGCAAATATTAACTATTTTCTGCTGTAATTACAGCAGTAAGACCATGTATTCTTTCTGATTGAAGACAAAATTTAAGAATACTGAGTTAAGAAAAGTTATCTTAAAGAATTTTGGTATCAATTTTCAGTTAAATTAATTATTTGTCAACATTTAGTTGCAATAGTCATGCTGAGAATTTCAGCTAGAAACACAGAGTAAACTCAGGTTTGTGGTTAGAGGAACTTTGGGTTCATAGGTTTAGTTTTACAGATTATTATTATTAACAGCTGCACAAAGAGAAGGGAACAAATGTTTCTTCTTTCTTACTCAAGTATCAGATTCCTTTCTGTAGTGATGGAGGAGGAAATGCAGCTACTTCACAGAGATCTCCCTCAATGAACAAGGTAGCCAGAACAGAAGGAGAATACATGCACTCATGGCATTTGTCTTTGATGACTTCAGAAGCTGGCTGAAGTAGAGCTGAACCATATTGTGAGGAATGCAGTGAATTACAGGTGTTCTGCATCATTATATAGGACATTTGGTTTGTCCAGGACCCTACTAAGGTGCCTTCACTGAGGTCCATGCTCTTGGAGGACTTGTATCAAAAGGCAAAACTCATTCCCATGAAATCAAGGGTTTTACTTTGTTTTGTGGGTCTTTAATTACTCTTTCCTGTAAGTTCTGGAGTGCCAGCACACCACAATGTTCAAGGAGTGTTCAATAAGACAGATTTGAAAGGTCACAATTTTGATGACTCTCCTTTTTTCAATGCAAATATTAGTAAGGTCCTTGCAGGCAAGATTCCGACCCACAGCAGATGTGAACATTGTGTTAGCCATCAGATCAGACACTACTTTTAGTTTAGATATGTATAACTTTTCTCCCTTATTTCTTGTCAAATTATTTTTTTCTTAATACCTGAAACTAAGCAGTTTGTACTATTGCTTATTTGTCACAACACAAGGAAAATTTTTCCACAAAACCATTATACCTGCAAACTGTGATGATTACCCAGAAAAGCTAAGCTACAGAAATGCTGCCAATACAGTGCACCATTTGTCGTGAAGTAATGATATTCTACTGTGATATCAATTCCATTTATATCCAGAGTATGAAAAATCCAGTGGCACCAATCTCACAATTTCTGTCACTTTTGCCTCATTTCTTCTATGTCACATCAACCTTCTCTAGCATGATTGGCATAGGGATTGCTGCTTGATGCCTCATATGGTTATCTGATTTATTAGTGTTTACATTTAAGATTAAAATAAGAAGAACAAAGCTCTTTTCTGATTGCCTGCATCTTTGGGCTGCTCTAGTAATTTTCACTGTACCTGTCCACTGCCTTATTGGTTTCTCACCATTTTAGACACATATAGGACACACACACACGTAAACATATGCACAATAACACTGTATTTATACATTTTTTTTATGTTTATGTATTTTCAAATAATCAAATATACAAATATATAGACATATGGTATGCATATCTGTAGGATAAATATGTATTGATCTATGTTGTTGAGTCCATTATGGATCTTTTGTTCTTGATTTATGCATCAATTCAGTTTCACCTTAGCTTATGCGAGAGTAAAGAGGTAGAATGGAATGAATTTTTTTTTAATAATTGTAATGTCAGCTTTCAATAATTTATGTGCTTTGACAGCTCTGCACTAAAACAGAGAAGATTATCACAGCTCCTGGAAGCAGATAGTGTGCATCTTTTGGAATACACTTTGGAATGCACAAAGCATATCTGAGGAATCAGTTCATAGCAGGACTGTTCTGTGTGGTCACTAAATGAAGTGTAGACAGAGGAGAATGTGAGAGAAGGCAGTATGAAACTGAAACCCAGTATGAACAAGATGGGAAAAATTCAGATATTTCTCCATTAGTATTACTGTTGACTTTCTATGCATTTTTTTTCTCTGTGATGTATATTTCTTTCCCTGTATTTGACAGATTTTCCTTGTCAAAGGAACTGTCTTTTAACTCACTCTTCACCTTCTGCTTCATGAAGAACCCGATATTTTTATGCAGGATTTTTGTGGAATGCCCCAAATGAGCACTTCTTTTATATGTAAGCAAATGCATTGGTGTGTAGCAGCCCAAATGGAGAGTGTTCATTGTCATCCTCCTCAAGTGATTAATCTAACTGTTTGAAAAAGATCTTTCTGAGATGAGCCACACAGCCTTCTGCTATTACAGGAAAACTTAGAAATATGGTGGATAACACTCTTCCAGTGTTCTACTTTTGAGTAATAGTAAAAGAACTGATATAAGTAGTGAAGCTCCTTCTAGTTTATGAAGTTCCACTAACAGACTACTCTGAACATCAAAGCTGTTTTAGTATTTGAAGCAGGGGTAGAGACAGAGAGATAGATTTGAAAGACAGAAAGCCTACCAATAAAACTGTCTTTTAAATAAATATGGGCCAAAATATAAGTGTTCTGTTCAGACTTAGGGTACCAAAAATTGTGGTAAATATAAAGATGCAAAAATTTCTTCTCTTTTTTCTCTATTTGTGGGATTCAATTAGGGTTTCTGCTTCTTTTAAGTGACTAAATTAGTATACCATTAGGAAATATTTGCCCGGGTTGAGAAAAACTCTTTGTTTCATACGTTTTCCATTAAAATTTTGAATTTTTTTTCCCATTTTCTTCCCCAAAGAAACTAGTGTTTTCTGTGTTGCAGTGAATTTGGAAAGCTGCATTCTTGTCACTTAAAACAAAATATCACAGTAGACATTCCTCCACCTTACTATAGAAGATAAATTGCTTAGAGAAACATTTCCTTGAACCCTAATAATCCAGCAAACAGCTGGATCAGGAGAAAAAAATTAACAGTATTTGTAAAACTGATGTTAATTTGAAGTAGTAAAGAAATTTACTGTCAGATGAATGCTTTCTGTGATTAATTCTAAAAGATGACATATACACATTTGAATTTAGATTAGACAGCTAATGGAGGATAAGTGAAATAACCATAGCAAATAACAGTTATAAGTACAACTCTAACAGCATTAGTTTAGTGCAGAGTATGATATGCCTGAAACAACATGAATTTCCTCAAGTTAGAATATACTGCTTGCTGTAAAATGTGGCTGTATTTTCTAATGAACACTATGACCTTCAAAACTTTTTGATCAGGATATTTCTCATAATTATTAAAAAATTGGGTTTCAGAAACCATCCTTCAGAAAGATCTTTTAACCATGCTAAATACTCTGGTGTTTTAACTGCTTCCAACCCTGACAGGTCTTTGGTAATGCTCTGTTGGATTTGCTTGCAGGTTTTTTCCTTTTATTTTTCCTGCTTGACTACCCTGGCTGGAGCAAATCATGTGAAGTATTTGCCATGTGCAGGTTTTTTATCAGGGCAGCTGGACAAGAGGGAAGAGGCAAATTAGGGCAGATCCTTTCAGTCCTCTGATGGTAACTCAAGAAGTTTGCCACCCCTGCACAGCTGCCACAGAGCCCTCAGCAGGTGCTGCAGAGGGGGAGGATGGCAGCAGTGTGATGGACAATCACCACGCCTGTCCCCTCTCCTCAGCACCATACTGCCTGCCACGTGTTTCTGGAACATTCCACCCAGCACACCTGCATCAGCAAATGGACCCCTGCTGAATGACCTCTAGTGTGTTTATGAGCCTGGTGAACAACATGAATGGCACAGAGGGGACTGGGATCCGCTCTGTGGGTGTTCAATCCACATTTTCCAGTTTCTTTTCACCAACTACGTTCACTGCATTCCTGACAAAGTGTTCGAACCATAAGTTAAACTGACAAAAGCGAAAGGTTTTGTAACTTATAGCAAATTCAAAGTTTATGCTAAAGGCTCTAGTTTTCCATATTATATAAGAAGTTATATTAATATTTTTAATAGGCTATCCATGTCCTGAACGAGTACTTGGCTGCGTCTCTTTATAAAAGATTAACAAAATGTGAATTGCATGGGAATATGAAAGGACTGGAATAATCTGTGGGTCCTGTTGCAGTCTTCTTCAAAGGGAATTATTCTAAGAGGTTCACATTTTGGAATGAATCCTGAAGTATATCCTTTTTAGCCAAAAACCTTATAAAACCACTGTCAGATTAGAATAATTTATGTAGAAGGCCACCTAGGTCAGTTCTGATTTCTTCTGTAGATCCACATAGAAATTTCTAACCTTCAGTGTCACCTCATGCATTGAAAAGACTAATTCTGACACCAAAATGCTAATGATCCTGAGCCTGCATACTTGTTGATTCTTGCTTATTATGGGAAAAATGATCCTTTACTAACCTGGAGATAAGTACTGGGTAAAAGCTAGGCCTTTTTCTTATCTCACAATATGCAGCTATGCTGAAAAACAATAAATTTACCTGGAGGCATTTTAGGAGAACATAAGAAACTGCTTTGCCATTTTAAGAGTTTTCCTTAGTATGTTGACTCCTCAGGAACTCATTAACAATAAAATATAATGGGATTATATGTTACATCCACACTTCTGCTTAAAAAAATGATAGGTAAGAAAGTAAACAATGATTGTACGTAAAGCTAGGACTTTATTGGTATAAATAAAAAGTTTAATCAGAAAGCCAGTCAATATTTAATTATAACAGAAAATTACGACAATAAAGAGCATAAAGAAAGGATACCACCATTACTAAAAAAGCACCAAATCAAAGTAAAAAAAAAGCAAAACAACCCTCAATAGTAATACAGTTACGAATGTATCACACATTTCCTAGCTGCTAACCGTTTTGTTGAGCCTTTCATTCTCCTTTGGGATCCTTCCACCTGTTATGGTACCAGGTAGAAAGCACTAGCACCCAAACTATTTCACAGGGAAGACTATGATGAAATTGTGGTTTTCTTCTTCACTTTAGGATCTGCTGGGGTAATATTTGTTTCTTTTTTTAATGGTCTTTCACACATTATTTCTTCTTCATTGCTATGCAAGTCCACAGTACATTCAAATTTACTACATATGATACTTGTCATATCCCCCCAAACTCCAAATTTTTTCAGGTTCTGCATTTCTTTAAGTAGCTGTTGACAAGTTGTTCATAGCCATGGGATCTCTGGTGCCAGGTTGTTACTCAGCTCTTATCCCACACCACTATTCCTCTATACTGCTTGCTTTGCTTCTTCTTCTCAAGGACTCCAGCATACCAGCCCTGTAATTCTCTACATTGCTTCATTACTTTAGGCTCACACATATCTCATTTTATATAGAACAACTACTTTTTACAACTATATATGAAAGTGGTTATACCTTAGGAAGACAAGCCATATTAAAAATAATTAAACATGGTTATCCAGTTATGAGAGAAAAAATACTGTTACAGCTTAACTAGGTCAAAGCAAAGTTCCAGGCAGATCAAGAAAAAGTCATACAAAGTAATCTTGACAAGCCATAGTCCTGAAAAACTCAGCACAAATCCTGTGGTCCATTTCTAGCAATGAAAATACTGTAATACTGAGCTGGGACACATAGTGCACACGTCAAAAATGCTGTAATGAAGGCACTGTACATGCTCTGTACCCTAGTTTAGAGACTAGAGCCTGCATGATTGTAAGAAAATCTACTAAAGATTAGAAAGCTTTATCTTAGCTGTATGAGTGCCTGCAAAGTTGCTTAAAGAGTTTAAAAACACAAAAGTGTGGCTAAAAAACGTTGAGTTTTTTTGTTTTCTACTACAACTGCTCTACAATTTAAGGTTTATAGTCTACTCTAAACAAACCCTTCTGAAAGAGAATGTATTGTGGGAATCCATTACAAAGTAAGTAATAGTTTCTGCAGTGATTCTGCAACCTTAACTTAGCAAAAATCTATTTCTGAGAAGTCTTTACAAGCTGTCAATTCCACTTTAGAAGACACTATCCTTGTAATAGTTGGCTTCTCTAATGAGATTATATTTCTTATAAGACTTTTCTAAAGTCTTATTCTCATTCTCTGTCTTATTTTTCTTTTCTGAACAGATTCTGAATCTTTAATCTTACCAACATTTAAATTAACTGATTAAGTTTCATATTGAGATATTGCTAAGTTAAAAATGTAAGGAATTGTTGCTTAATCTAAAGTGGATATATATTCCAGATCACTCATTACTTCTCTAAGAAGCATACATTTATATGGTTGCATGTTACGTGCTGATTGCTTGCTCATCTAAAGAGGTAAGGATCAGAAATCTGGCTTAAAGTTAAATGCATTACTAGACAGATATTATAGGAATATCATATTCAAATAAGTTGTTTTAATCTATTCTGTAGGAAAACTTTCATATTTTTTCTTACTTAAACAGAATCCTTAGTGGGATTCCCAAAATGTCCTGATTTCTTATTTTCTTGTTTTTTGAAAGGCAGTCTTTCTGTTACCTCTTTTTTGTTTGGTGAACATCTAATTATATCTTGTCTGACTCGGAATGTTGTGTCTATTTGATGCATTTGTAAATTTATAATAGGATGATAGGCTTTGTTTTGATTTAATTAAAGGTTATCAGATGTTTAAATCAACTTGCCTTTACAAAATAAAATCTTCCTCTCTCAAAGGAGGAAAATCCAACCTGAGAAGAAAACATTATGATTTCATTACTGCTATGCATTCTCAGACTTTCTGCTGTTAAATAAAACATCACTGACTAGATAGTGTTGAAATTAATAAATAACTCTATAATAACTGTTTTGTTAGAGCTAATATAACTGAAGGCGTATCTGTACTTCAGCTGTAAATATCCATATATTGAATTTTGAAAAAAAATTATAAAGAGTAAAAAAGCCAATATAAATTGATTGAAAAACCTACTGGTGTTGCTTAAATTCCTCAAATGATCAAATGAAACAATTTGAAGTTGTTTTCAAAACAGGCTTTTAATATAGCAAAAACAAACTCCTGAATATGCCCCTTTGCCTTTGATCATTGCTCAGCTGGATGTCCTATGTATGCCTTTTCTCTTTTATTCTTGAATGTCACTTCTTTTTACATCCCATATCAGATGCAAAAATAGTTTATTCAAGCTGGCAGAAATCTGGTTTTAGCTAGTGGAAGAATGTATTCCAGACACACTTCTGTGCTCTTCTCATCCATCCAAATATGGCTGCAAATAGCATTAGATAACTTTGTCAATTTATCTAGCAAAGATTTTTTATGGTTTATTTTCTAAAGATTTGCTTACTCTTAAGTATTCCTTAACCATTTTTCTGAGCCTAAATGTTAGCTATTTTAGCTGTTTTGTTTTTCCTAATGAAAAAGTCTGCTTATTAGCAAAGTTTTCCTCTTGTTACTTCCTTAATTTCCCTTATGCTTAGTGTTTGCACTGTTTATAGGTAGAAGACATAGTATTCCAAATACAGAGAAGCATTAGAAGTCTGTATCTCTTCTTAATCCTGTTTATTCCTTTTACCCTTTGTAACTACTTTTAATTGATTCTAAATCTGTAGAATCTTTAAATGAACATATCACAGAATTCTTTCCCCAAATGTATTGGAACTTGCTGAAAAGCACAAGCCCCCAGACAGCTTTCTCCCTCCACAATAAAATCCTTATATGAATAAGTGATCAAATTGACATGCTATGAATTTACTTACTATGTCACACACATATTCTTCACGCTCTTCTCTCCTTTTTCATGTCCACTTCCACTTTGTTCCTACATTTAGTTCAGTGCCACCACCAATGTAATATCTCTGTTGTGCCTAAACAGTTCTTCTAGCTCTTTCCGTGTTATCTACCACCATTTAAATAGGAGTCTAGCTGGTTAATAGGCAAAAGCTGCCATTGGTGACTGAGAGAAGGTGGTAATGAAGTGATGTAGTGATAAGCCAGTGCATGGCCATGGACTGACCAACTGGTTGAGTTCTCCGCCTGAGAATGGACATTTACAGAGCCTTTGTAATCTACCTCGCCATCAATTTTCACACATTTTATCTGGCTGTTTGTGATACCTGTTATTTTATTACTTCTCGGAAACAACCAAAAACATTAAAACCAGGCAAAAAAACCAAACCAAAACAAAACAAGCAGGTGTGACTGGCAATCTGACAGGCAATCAAGGGACATAAAATGTTTGTTTTCTACATAAAGCAATCAAGAATGGTTAAGTGATGCTGCCAGAAAATCATCTAAGGAACCACATTAGACCACCTGAGTGGGGAATAACAGGGTATTGCTATGATAAAACAGCAAGAAAATCAAACAAATTACATCTGGAGTTGTGTTTACAGCAGTGCCACATATTAGAAGAATCAGGATGATTGCATAAGCCTCACTTAGAGACAGATTCTGAAAATCTGAAAACCAGAAAGGATAAGAAGAATAAGAGAAGAATAAGAGGATATAATTCTCCCAGTGCAACACTTTGTTCTTCTTTTAAAACATTAACAAATGGATGGCATTTGTGAAAGCTCCTTTGCATTTAAAAAGATGTCTTCGCAAAGAAATTTTATAGCCTATAATTTGGCATATGTTAAGCTAAACAGATGTGTACAAAACGGTAAGATTTAAATGTAGATTTTAATTAACCTGTGTGTTGAGTGGCCTCTCAACAGAGGTTTGATTCAAGGCTTTACGCCTGTTATACTATATTGTGTAATTAAACATTGAATGTTAGCCCATTTTCTGCACTTCAGAATATGGTTACTTTTGTGTTTTCTAATTTAGTTAAACTTCAAACTAATAGCAGCACTTCTAAAGAAGTACAAACAACTATGTTAAATTCTTAGAATTTCTTAGGAACTTAATTGCAGTTTATGTTTGCTGCAGCACATTAGGAGGCTTGGAGCACCTTGATCTGGAGTGAAATGGCCTTATTTAGTGAAACATTACCAAGTCTATAAATTAAAAAGCTATTACTCAAGACATCAAATATCAGACTTCAGTATTAAAATAATAAAAATTTTAAAAGTATATATTTTGTCTGATTTTTTTTAATTTTGCTGTGGACTATTTGGTAATCAGACAGATTTTTCTTCTTATACAATTTTAAATTTGAAAAAAATAATTGTACTTTGGCTTGGTTCTAATTTTAAGACAGCAAGACACCAGTATAGTCAGTTATGCCACTGGTGATAAAATCAAAATAATTAAAAACCCAAACAATTTTCAGAAGAGAATACAATACTGATTTACTTTTAAATCAGAACTCATTCCACTGAATGAAAGCCTAGAAATGTGGAGAAAAAGTAAATTCTGGTCTCAAAGGACATATATGAATTTCAGAACTTTGATGCATCTTAAATGAAATGGAATGCTGAAACTTTTAATTTACATCAGTCTTCAGAAATATCTAAGAAATATAAAAAAAAAAAATCAATCCCACAACATCATCTTTTGATTCTGACCTTACTTCAGTGTCCTACTTTGTCAGCTTCATTTCTTCCTACAGTTAAGTAAGGTGAATATTGTATTTACTTTGACTAAAAGCCTTTGCAATAAAGTTCTAAAAAGATAATCAGTAAGAGAGTAGGTTCCTATGTCATGCCTCCAATATTCACACTCCTCATCATGGTTTCACAGTCCAAAGAATTTTCTTAATCATTGATGTTCACCTTTCATATTTTTTCCCAGTCCCCTATGCCTTTTGCCTGGGGAATAGAAAGGCATTTGGTCTGGTGGCCCAAACTATTAACTCTGAATGCATCAGATGTTCTTCAATCCACCAGGTCCTAGTTTTTCAAAGACTCCATCCAGCTCTATGTATTCTTTGTAACTGCTTCTGTAAATGACTGCTATCAAGATAAGCATGGCATCAGTCTAGTTGGATTCTGAACATAAATTTGCTATTGGACATCCAAGGGGACAATATCCTGATCTCCTAAAATGTCTATGGTGAATGTGGATTTGAACATTTTGAACAGAGTCTGACAATATAACTTATCAAACCAAATGAAAGTTTAGTTGATATGGGTGAATCAGTTCAAGGGTACCAGCAGATAACTTCCTTTGTCTTGAAAAAAGAAAATAGATGAAAAGCTGCCATGCTGCTCAGCCATTGCCAAGTCATATAGAAAATGCATTTCCAAAATATTCTTAGTATGTCTCAAGGACTACTTAATTTTGCCTTAGTCCTTATTTATAATGTTTAAAATCCCTGTTTAAAATCCCTTCATATTACTGGCTGCAACCTTTTTCTGATAGGATCTTCATCAGAGCCCGCAATTTTATTAGAAACATTTTTCTATTGATTATGCCCTTGTTGAAAGAGTCACCTTCCAAAGCAGAATTATGTTCTTGAAAGAGGCTTCCTTTCACTGTTGGTCAGTATCTGGCAGAAGAGGGTTTAGGGTTGCCTCCTCTTTCCTACAAACCATGTTTATAACCTCTTTACATCTATTAGACTTTCAAATTATTATTGTGCATTGCTTGTAGTACAGCCTGATTGTGTCACTTCCTGTCATTGTAAGTAGATTCAACCTCTTCATTTCCTCAAAGGCTACTCTCCCAAGAAGTTTGCATCTTAAAGTAGTTTTCAAGGATTGAAGGTACCACCAAGACCTCCACTTCAAAAGAATTCTTGAAACAGTTCTGGCTTTACCACATTTTCCTGGCCCTTTGGCCTTTGGTCATATATTATGTCAAATGTAATGTACATTTTAAATCACCACATAACACCCTGAGTATATGAAGTTCCTTATTTAATCTAGTGCTGCTTCACAAAAAGTATCCATTGAGATCTGAAGATTTATGTTTTATCTCTCTGTGTGGATGTATAGACTCGTGAACCACAGAGATTCTTTAAGTACCTTGTAGTAGCCAGGAGCAAATTAGGTAATACTATGCTGCCATTGTAATCTTTTTGGTTGCATATATTTCAATTTAGCCTTAAGCACTTTTAGCAAAAATGTCTATTAATTTATTTCTGGATAAAATAGGAGACAAATGTCATCATTTTATTATTCTTTAATAGACCGTAAAAAATGTTTTTTCTGTTGTTATCTCTGAAAGGGCAAAGAACTTGCTTTAAGACATTAGACAGCAAAATTTCTTGCCAGGTTTAGAGACAGGTTTTTTTCTCTATCTAGCCTGATCCATAAGGGCATTCATAAATGATGATGGAGACCATCAAAATGCCTGCTGGACCATCTGAGAGAGTAGCTTGGGATTTTCCTGGAAGCAAATATTCTTTTCAGATTTTGAGTCTGGCTACATAAGCTGCAGCAGTGCTTATTTCCCCATGCCTGCCAACATAAAAAAAAGAATAACTTTTTAAATGAGTATCATAATGTCATAACTGTAAAAGTACAGTGTGTCTAAGAATTTACAGGTCTGTCTCTAATGAAGCCCCTCATCTTTGTAGTACCTCTCTGTACACCTCTCTGATCATTTTCCATGAGCCATTTCTATTTTATGCTTGCAATGGCACATTAATACAAGGTCTTACCTTCTGACACATAACATTTTGTGGTGTGTGCTGGTGTATCACCTCCCTCCTTAAGGCTGGGTGGTCTTTGACCTCCACACCACAACTACTCTGACCTTCCAGCATTTGTGTCAGTGGGTGAATCGTAGTCTCTAGCTATTCTTGGCCTACTGGCAATAGCAGGTCTATCTGTGTTGTGATCCACAGCTTCTCTGGTTTTAGCCATTCAACATGTATTATGGAAGAGAGGTCATAATTTTAGTCTGTGTGCTTGCAAATAAGTAGTAACTCCCACTAGTGAGAGTCCCACCACAGCTCTTACTCAAGGATAATTTTTTGCTTTTCCCCAGCCAATTCCTTCAATTGTATTATCTTAAAAACACTCCCCATTCCTCATGATGTATTCCTGGACTATAAAAGCTTTTGTCTATTCTAGTGTTTTATTCTCCCCCATAGTCCTAAATTCTATGTCTGTGTTCTCAACAGACATACTATGGCCTGTTTAACCGTCGTCAAAAGCAACCAGCTTATTCTCTCTGTGCAGCTACAGCCCTAGCTGTGACCATTCTCTTGGGTAAAGCATTCCTTAAGTCAAGCAGAGGATTTTTTTATTTTGCAAATTCCCTGTTCTATCTTATCCTGCAGAAACATACTGGGTGAACCTTCCCCTTTTTCTCTTGCCTGTTCAGTAAAGTGAGCATCTCTTCTTGGCAGTACCTTCAAAACTCTTATTCATGCTTGTTTAACAGACTAAGATTCAAGTAATTGGGCAGTAGGAACAGAAAATTCCTTGGCTGCAGCACTTTTGAACAATTCCTTTGGGATCGTCAGGTTTTAGTTGTCCTGTTTACTATAGTGACACACTGTTACTACTGAAAAACACTTCTTTCTTTCTTAATCTCCTTACATAGCCTCTTATCCACGCAGCTTAAATAATAGGTTTATTACCTTTTGAATTCCTTGCATCAATATTTAGGGAAGCTATGAACTTGATAAAAATTCAATTTCAAGGATCATCTCATCTGCTGATTAAAAATAGCCTTCTGTTAATTCTATGTATTTTAATGTCCACAATCTGAACTACATTATGGTGAAATGCAAACAAAAACTATTTATGCCTTTAAATATACATCGTTATGGACTCTTGTAAAGGATGGGTAACAAATGAGCACTACTTTATTGAATTATGCTTACATCAGATCTTTCTATTGCTAGTATTTAGCTGAGGAATCTCTCGTTATAAGACAGGTCTCTATTTTAGAGCATAATTACTTTTTGAGGGCTTCTTCCTGGACAATGTTCTTTCTAAGACACACAGAGCTTTGCTTGTTTCTTTTGATTTTGTTAGTGTGAATCTTCTCCTAAGAACTCTTCAAGCCCACAATATTTTGGGATTCTACAAGTCTTTCCTTCCAAAATAGTTTTCTTCCCCCAAAGCTTGCTCATCTGTAAGTACACAGAGATGTATTTGACATTTTTCCTATTAAATTACAGTTGTGCTCAGGTTTTTTTAGATTCTTTGGAAATGAAAAGGCACCTGTTCTACAATTGCCTATTTACGTATCTTGAATTCTTTTAGTAGTAAAGCTCTTTTCCGTGTTTGCTTCCTAAAGGTGTGCATTCCAATGTAAAACATCTCCACGTATAAAGCCTTAAATCTGAAACCAACCTGCAATTTGAAAAACATACCTAATTCAAGGTTACAGTTGGAAAAAATGCCTGTCATTCATTACCAGCTCTTGACTGAGACCAGACATGATATTAATCAACACTTTGAAATGATAATAGCTTGAGATAAAGGTATCCCAACTAATCTTTGAAGAATACTGTAGCAACTCTCAACAAACATTGGACCTGTGTTTTTCAGTGAGAAAACAGAGACATTTTGTTGGAAATATAAGATTTAAAGTCACAACCATTGTAATTATTGAGGTTACATGCTTAGATTAAAATTCCTGAAACAGAACTTGAAATGTGTCTATATAATTACTGAATCATAGAAAATTAATCTGGGAAGTAATTTAGAGTTAGTTACCTTGTCTAGCTCTTTTTGAAACTTAAACACATTATTACTTATCCTACTAGTCCTGGACATGGACAATGAAATAACATTTATTGTTTGTTTCTACATGATGTCTTTGATTGTAAGAACTACTAGTTTTTCTAACCTCTGTCATGTCTTGACTAAGCAAGGTCTGATTTTTTCATTGTTGTTCATGCCTCTAAGATCTTTTCTTTCCTGATGAATCTGTCCAAGCAGCTTGTTTGATTTTTTTCCTTTGGAGTGCATTACAACAAAACTACATATAATATTGAGATACAGCCAGTACTAAGGAAATCAGAGTTATGTTGCTCTTACAGCTGTTGCTCATGTTTGACATTATCTTTTTCACAACACAGCAATGAAAAATTGATTCCTGTTCAGCTTGTGATAGCATTCTCTCCTGATGTTTTATCCATATGTTAAGGGGTCTCTGAAAGGCTTTTGGTGATTCTGTGAGACACAAAATTTTATTTATTTATACTAACCTTCCCATGTATGTTATATTCTTGTTTAATTCTATTTATTTTTATACTTTGTTTTCTGATATGAAAGTCAGACATGTAGGTCCTTAGCTTTGTATGTCCCTAGAACCACTTTTAAAATAATTCGCATTTATTTCTGTGAAGTGTCTTTCAAAATTATCAAATTTTCTACTACCTTTCAGAAATTTAATTTCTGATTCTCTATAGGACTCAAAAGTTAATATAGAATGGCTTGGTTATTTATTAATGGTAATTTTATCTGTTTATTTTAAAAACTCAGATTGATGCTTAGGTCAAAAAAGTTCTGTGATATTTAAGAAGTTTCTGAGCACACATGTTCTTAATCTTCTAATCTACATTCTTGTCAATGTGCCCTGAATATGAATATGGACATATCCCATTCCACCACTTCACTCTTTTATGTGCTTTATAAGTTCACAGAATCACAGAATCATGAAACAGTTTGGGTTGGAGGGGGCCTTAAAGATGATCCAGTTCCAAATCCCCTGCTGTTGGCAGGGACACCTTCCACTAGACCAGAGTCCTCAGAGCCCCATCCAGCCTGTCCTTGAGCACCTCTAGGGATGGGGCATCCACCACTTTTCTTGACAACTTGTTCCAGCGCTTCACCACCCTCCCACTAAAACATATTTTCCTAAAATGTAATCTAGACATATTCTCCTTGAATTTGAACCAATATCCCCTTGTCTTATCAATACATGCTCTTGCAAATAGCCTTGCCCCATCTTTCCTGCAAGTTTCCTTCAGGTACTGGAAGGCCACAGTTAGGTTGCTCTTTTCCAGGCTGAACAATCCCAATTCCCTCAGCCTTCCCTCACAGGACAAGTGCTCCATCCTCTGATCAAGCTGATGACCTTTCTCTGTATTTGCTTCAACAGGTTGATATCCTTCTTGTGTTGAGGATGCAGTATCAGAGGTGGAGTCTCCTGAGGGCAGAGCAGAGGGTCAGAATCTCCCCCATTGCCCTGCTGGCCACATTGCTTTGGATGCAGCCCAGGATACAATTGGCTTTCTGGGCTGCAAGCACACATTGATGGATCAAATCCAGCTTTTCATTCACCAGCACACCCAAATCCTTCTTGACAAGGCTGCTCCTAATCTCATCATCCCCCATCTTGTGTTAGTACTGAGGGTTGCCCCAATCCAGGTGCAGCATCCTGCATTTGGTCTGGTTAAACCACATAAGATTCCTAGGCATCCACTTCTTAAGCCTGTCTAGGTCTCTATGAATGGCATCCTGTCCTTCAGTTGCTGATAACTCTGAGCATGGAACTAGTTTTGTGTCTCATGTAGAATGGTTCTATTGTATGTCTCTAACTCATTCAAGAAAATTCCATGTGAGACATGAGCTTCTCAGAAAACAAACTATACTGCTTCCTATCATAGAAACAAGACTGCCTTGTTACTGTTTGTCCTTGATGGTCAAAGTTGGTCAATATTCATCATCAGGTTTTCCTTATGTGCTTATAAATCTGATTTGCTTGATGAACTATTTAAATTAATTGAAATGAAACTGACTGTTCTACTACCCTCACATTCTTTACCAATTTGTAGTTTTTAGATATTTGGATGGAATCCATGTATGAATGACTGAGATTAGCTGAGTTGGTTAGAGCATGGTGCTAAAAACACCAAGGCTGTGAGTTTAATCTCTATATGGGCTATTTACTTAAGAGTTGGACTTGATGAACCTTGTGAGTCTCTTCCAACTTCCTGTCTTATTTTAATATGACTTATAGCTCCTACAGCATGCATGTGGTGACAAGAGGAATTTCCATTAATCTTTTTTCTACATTAATGTCCTTTCATAGATACCTGAGGGTCATGGCTTTTAAAATTACTGTAAATATATCAGATTATTTTGAGGTCCTATCTGAATATTGAGAAATTAGCCTGAACCCTGCCTCTTAACATCTGAGGGGACTGGAAACTCATAGAATCAGATAATATTTACAACTACACCTTTAGTGAAACTTCATAGCCCTTTTCTCTGAGCTACCTGCAAGACGTGTACTAGAGTGGCAGAACTGTCTCTGGAGACAAAGACCAGATGGGATGTGAACACCCTGTGCAACTTCAGCTGTCTCTTTTTAAATCTTCTAATGAGTTAATGGAATATAGCTTCTTTAGAGCACTCACTAGAAATGGGCATGGAAAATGACATTCTGTTTTTCACTCACTGCTTTGTGGAAGTAGATACAATGACAATTTTCCAGATTCTGAGAAAATATTTTTCCTTCAGAACCCAGCTCTGGATTTCATTTCATTGAGTCACCTGGGACCTAAAAACAAAAGGGCAAAATTTCCCCCAGGTGGAGTATAAAAATAGATCTTCTATCTATAAGAGGTAAGGCATTTCTAATATTTCTGTAGTCATGGTAGATGATGTTGCCATTCAAGTTCTCCTGATCAGAAGGCGGAAAAAGCATAGTTTTGGTGGTGGTGTCTTATTCGTGGCATGAACAATAAATCACAGTCTGCATTCTGGCTTTAGTTTCTGGAGCAGTTCCAAATAAGAAGTGTGCAAGCAGAAGTTTAATTTGTCTGGTAAATTCTGACACTGTAAAATGTTGGGGTGAAATCCTCTCTGCTTGGAAGTTAATGAGGATTTCTTACGAAGAAATTTTATGTTAAGTACTAATGGACTTTAGTAAAACTAAGATTTCATAAAGAAAACAAAATTCTGAAACTGAACTCTCTGCTAGATGCTAGGAATTTGTTTCGTCCATTTCAAAGGCAAAGCTACTTTAATAAAGAATAATCTTGAAAGTAGTTTAATCCAACTCATTCTCTTTCAATCTGAGAGAAGATTCAAGTGGATGCATCATTTGTAACCTTCCATTAGAGACACAATATCAGACAGCCACGTGGACCATGATTGCAGCATCTAAAACTGTTGTTGTAGATGCAGTAGCTAACAGTAAAAAACAGTAAGAAAAGATTTGTTACTGAGTTTTTGTTGGTCATGTTAGGGTTTAAATTAAACCCCACAGAGAATCCATTTGAAAATTTTGATCCATATGCCAAAGTTCTTTCAAATAGAATCTAATTCTGTTTTTTAAGGTATAGCAGTCTCACAGGGATTTGTATTCTAACTTCCAAAACCACAGACTCCTTTCTGAGAGAGTTTTAGTTTTTCCAGAGCTAGAAACACCTTGGTGAAGGTTTTGGAATCAAAGATTTGAATGTTGGCAAGTCTCACAGACATTAGTCAGGAAGTAGACCCACTAAGCTATATCATAATTTTCTTTGAACTATACAAATTGAAACTTTATTCTTTTGTCTTAAAAAATACAATTTAAAACACCCAGCATGATTCAAAATTCATGCTTAATGCTTACAAAGTAACAGAATTTTGCTGTAGATAAGTGATTAAATTTCAGAAGCTGCTTTCAAACTGTGTATTTTTATAAATAATGTATGTCCATTAAATGCAGATGCTAAACTCCAACAATGTAGAATTAACACAATAATTGGCTAGAACTGTGTTAGGTTTTTCTTTCATATGGTTATGTTGGGGGACAGTTTAGCAGATGTCAGAATTACAGTTTGTTAATAAAAAAGGCAATGCACATTTCAAAGAGATGTTTTTAGGTTTCATTTTTGGATGAAATCCTATACAAACAGAACATAGGCCTTAGGCAAATCCAAGAAATAAAATAGGAAATAAATTGGATACAAAGGCCCATATGCTGTGTACAAATCAGGTCTATTATTTGCTTACCTTATGGCAGAGATAGCATTTATGAACCATCTTTATAGCTGAGGAGAAATAAAAACTCAATGTTAACAGTACATTGCATTCTATCTCTCAAAAATAGGTAAGGAGTCAGCTTTTTCTTTAGGAAGAAAAAAGTCACTAAAACATACAAAACTAGGTGTGTATATTTGCCATGTTTATTTAATTGCAACACAGTGTAAACTTAAATAGGAAGAATCAGCTTCTTCTTAGAACAGTGGAATCTGCTCAGCCTGAGCAATACCAGCTCAACACCTACTATTTCTCTGGATATACCTGAGTATTAGAATTCAGTTGTACTGTAAATTATTAAATCAAGAGGCCAAAAAAGTCATAACAGATATGCCTTGAGTTTGAAAATGTCCAAGCTAGATCAAAGTCTGGTGATTTGAAATATATTTTGATGATTAGGATGAATGTTGGGTAGGTTTTTTGGTTTTTGTTTGTTTGGTTTTGGGATTTTGTTTGGGTTGGGTTTTTGTGGAGGTTTTTTTGTTTGTTGTTTTTTCTTTGATTGAGTTAATATAACTTTTCTCTTATTGTAAAAGCCATCCTACTTTCAGATATGCTGTTGGAATCAGAAAATTCCCCTGCTCATAAATATGAGAAAATCAAATTCACCTCTGTTTTTTTGATGGCATTTTAATGTGATTCTATTCTCACTGTCATCTTCATTATTTAAAGTTAATTAAGGTTGGTGACATGGTGATACATTGGGAGATTACATATCTAATTCTTTTCCTTAGAAGAGGGAGACATTGTGGCTAAAAAAACATATAAGAACAATAAATTTAAAATGCTGGAACATCATCCTTTTCTCTTGCATATTCCTGTGTTGGTTTAGCCAAGTGATTAAAATTATTACTATAGCATGTTATCTAGCATTATTGCATAATGTATTGATGTGTTAATGTTCAATGATCTTTATTATTGTCTTTGACTCAATTCCTTCTCTGTAAAATAGGGACAAGACAGTGATATGCAGTGGAAAAACATCTACAAAGATAAATCTATTAACATCTAAATTATAACATAAAATGATTCAAACAATTAATACCTTCATTACATCATCTCTCTGGGTGTATCTTACTATAAAAGTACTCCCACCATCCGTAGCTCAAAGCATAACGCAATGCTAACCCTGTAAAATAAACTGTTCTCATTTGCATTAATGCATCTTTTTCACTGGGAGTTTTGGGAAAATCTCCATCTTAATCTAAGCACACCAGTAAACTGGAAAACTAGCAGTAATGTTTGTCATCAGTAACAGTTAGCAAATCCAGCAATGATGGAAGGTATTTAGTTTATTTGTTCTTCTTCTACAGTACATTATTTATTTTTTTATCCATTAGTAAATATGACTGAAAAACGTAGAAGATCATCACCTGTTTGAATTCTCTTTGCAGCAAAATTCTATCTCCCTTTTGGAGATTAAGGGACAATTTATACATTTTATGAGCTGGAATGCCCACAGAAGTGAGGGATGCCACAGAGAACATGATGGGTCAGCAGGGATTGAACAAAAAAGCAATCTGGGAACATCCAGAAGGAGCAGAGGAGAAGAGGCTCCTGAGAGCAGTAGGGAGCAAATATGTAGCCAAGTCAAATAAAGCACAGAGCGAGAACAGTGTGTAGTGTGCTACAGCTCAGAGGCCCTGGAAATTTCTTGGGTAAGAAAAAGAAAGGAAGAAAAATCCACTTTGCAAAAATATGTATGTGTTGTGTGTAGTTTGTGCAGTTTTTAAATCTCTTATTTTAATCTGTCTCTCCTGTGAGTAACATATGTTCTTCACATTCTTTAACAAAAATAAGCATTAGTTCTTGTCAGCAGCATCCAGTAAAACAACAAGAAGCAACTGTCATAAACCGAAATACAAAAAATTCCCTTTAAACATTAAAAAAAGAGAGAGGTTTCAGTTTTGTTTTTTTCCTATGAACGTGGCTGAACAGTGGAAGAGATTGTCCAGAGAGGCTGTGGAGTCTTATTCTTTGAGATAATTCAAAATCTAAACCTGTCCTAGGTGATGCTGTTTTGAGCAGGAGCTTGGAGTAAGCCAACTTCTACCATTTTATGATTCTATCTTGGGAGAGGTTTCCCGGGGAGTAAAGGGAAGTTGACATGTTTATTTAAATTAAAAATATTTTCCCCTTCGTTTATTTAAGTAAAAAGTGTAAATACATCTATGCGTAACCTCCGTCTGACTTGTGCTTCCACAACAGAAATCTTGAAGTATCTAACATCCATGTCAATATGCTGCTGCATCAGTAGGTCCAGGTCTCTTCCACAAATTGAAGTCATGGGGACACAGCAGGCAGCAAAGGCCACTAGAGGTCACACAAACTATTTAAAACAACACGAACAAGGTAATTTATACTCCCACTGGGAACCTTTTCCTCTTCCACCTGTTCCCCTTGCTTGTCAGTCTCAGGTCACCTTCCTTCCTGATTAAAAGGCGGTGGTCAGGTATGTTTAGCTTCTTTTCTTCCTAATCTTGATTTTCAACTCTAGTTTAGTCATGTGGAAATGCTATCACTTTATGGAAAAAATTCCACTGTAATCACAGGCCATGAAAGTGTCAAACAGTGGTAAAAAATAAAATGTCATGCTAGCTAAGAAATGTTTTTCTTGTATTCCAAAAGAAACCTCAGTGAATAAGCAAGACAATATGGGAGAATGAGAGTAGCAATACCCACAGTATTCGTCTTCCCAAAACCAATTAAACTTTACCAATCGGCTTTACAATTACCAAAATCCATTTCAGTGGATTTTATAGCAAGAGCTGAGATGCAAGAGAAGTGAGAGTCTTTAATGGTAAGACTGCCCCACCCAAAGCTTTATCATTATTTTCATTCTAGTCTAATATCCAGTCTCCTGACTTACACATTTGCTATATATTTTCTCACTGCTGTCCCCTCTTTATATTTGCTTTTTGTTTGTCAGATGTACATGCAGACAGAGAAATAAGGTTTCAAATACTCTCAGATTTAGGCTGTTTTTCTATTTATTATTGTCTCCCCTCCTCCCTTCTCTTGTCTTTTTTGCCTAGAAAGGCTATGTATGAATTTTTATTTGGTTTAGCATGTCAAAGTGATTCCTTCCAACAGGGCAGAGAAGAACATGAGAGGAAGAAAGAAGACTGAGCACTTCAGACTTGCCAAGAGCTGCAGTATCCATTCCCTGCACTCAGTGTACAAAATAACTAAAAATTCTGTTTAGAAACAAATGAAAAAACAAATGGGATTCTTTTAATCTCCTACTTTATTTTAGCTAGAGTTAACATTTTTCAAGAATATCCCTGATAATTAGTTCTCTGGACATTGATTCAGCTTGTTTTTGATTCCCGTTGCTTCCTAAAGACTTTTAGTCAAGTTACACCAGCTAGCCCCATGCTTGGTATGCTAAACATGATGTTTCTCTACCTTCCTCTACCTCAGTTCAGTGGTGAGAGTGATCCAGTGTGCTGGTACTTATGATGAGGTTCATATAGGTAGTAGTGGATGAGACAAGGCTTTACTGTCATATGAAAATAACTGTTTTGGAATATTGCAAGTTAGTCACTAGGGCAACTTTTATTTGCTCACTTTTTAAAGAACTGGGAGTAAGAGGGCAAGCATCAAGAAAAATAACCAGAACAGCTACTGCAGAACACCTGGTAATCAGAAAGGATTCAAAGTCACTTTTATGGCCTGAATTAAGACTGGAACTTGAGTTTCCTGCTGTCCTTGACAAAAGCAAAAGCTCTAAATATCAGGCCCCTTATAGCCCTTATTAGTCCCTTTCAAGCTTCTTTAAGCTTCTCTGCAGTGGACTTTGTTGAAGCACAGAATAATTTGGATATAAAAGTATGTCATATCCATTAATATCTTTTGTGTTTACCAGTGACCACAGCAAACTATTTCTTTGGCTGAAGCCTCCAGTAAGAGAGCTAATGATCAATTAAAACATCTCTTCTTTAATGCTTTAATGCTTTGTACTGAACCACAGGAATTCCCCAAAGGAAGGAGGAAGAAGCATAGGATTTAGTTTTATGCAGCAAGAAACAATGGGACATGGATTAATTTCCTTTCCCACTATAGCAAGGGTCTTTTGGATATCATAACAAATAATTTGGAATGAAAATCTGAAGAATGAGCTGAATGCATATGGAAGATTACCCGATGGTTTTTAGTTAAATAGTCAATTATGGAAAAAGGAGCAATATCAGTTACCAGTTGCAGAGTTGTAGTTTCCTTTGTAACCAAAATAAACAGTATATGAAAATATAGAGTGGGATAAAGCTCTTTCTTTAACATAAATATCACTTAATACATGAGTCCACTAGGCATGTAGTATTTAGTTTCCTGCACTTTAGAGAATGAATTTTGTGTGCAGATTCAAGTTAGACAGCTCCTATTCCTTCTCTTTTTTTCTATCAGTTTCCCTTCCTTCCTCCCTCCCCTTTTTGTCTCTATTTATTTCGTAAAACCTCCTTTTATTTCCAATATAGAAATTAAATTGAGTATAATTTTTCAGAAAAAAATTAAGGAAATAATTATGAAAACCTAGTTTGCTTATAATAATTATTTTGTTGATTTGTTGTGGCTGTACTGAAAGATATGTTTTAATAGCTTACCAGACATCTCAGTTTGGGCAGGCACATGAGTTTTATAATAGAGAGGTTTGGGGAAGTGACCCTGCCCAACCTGTGATATCAGAGTATTTTGTGAAGCAGGTCTGTCATTTCTGCAGAGGCAGAGTGATAAGGGGATGAATGCGATTTGTGTGAGGGATAGCTGTAGATGAACTCATTAATCTTTCATTTTATGGGCATTGGTTTCAAAGGCAGAAAAAAGTGACTCAGAACATGCAAATGGCATAAAGGCTAGTCTTTGGCCATTCAGGACACAAGTAAGCATGGTACAGAGTTTGCTTAAATGTCACACTGAGCCATTATCCCTGGCTCTGAAGAGCTTTGCAACTCTACTGGAGCCTGGAAATAAGGCTCACACAAACACAAAGCAAGATGCTCTCTTCTAAGTCCAGGTGAGAAATATTATTAGTGTTCTCCATTAGTACATAGTACTAGTATTTCTATGTTACAGGAGGATGTGGACAGATGCATAGCAACATGATACACACCATAGGCAGATCAGGAACAGAATGACATGGACCTTTATGTGTTAGTGAAAGCATTTTGCTGCTGAGTCTCAATTATTTCTGCATACTGCACACAGAATAAGTCCAGGAATTTTCATATTATTGCTTTGTAATCCTTCTCATATGCAAGTGATGAGAGCTTAAATTTTACTTTTATTCTGACCCTCTGCTTGTTTAGGCCTTTACTACTTCGATACTATCTCTCCCAATATTGCTCTGGACACAATGACCAGCACACAGCTAGGTAACTATATTGTACAGTGCGTGAGTGCTGCAAGTATGTCAAGACAGACTGGACTGACACCATCATCAGTCCTTTATTAAAAACTTTTTGTGCCTTCTTTCAGGCAGCTCTAACTCCTTTCCTCACAGGCAGCTCCAGGCAGCACTGACTCCTTCTGTCCTCTCTGCAAGTTTCCTTCTTCCTTCTGCATGACTGGCTAACCCCAACCTATCGCTTACCCAGCTGCCTAACCCTGTCTGTCCCTCACACAGCATCTTCTCACCTTATCTGTCCCTGCATGACTGCATGTCCCTTACCCCCTCACAGCACAGCCAGCAGACTCTCAGCCTCTAACTCCCACTTACTCTCAACTAGCTAACCCACTCTTTTATAACCCCCATCCTCATAGGGCAGGCAAGGCTGTCTCCACTTCTCAGCAATCAGTACAGCTGTAATTCACTCGGAAAATTGCCTTCTGCAATATCCTTACAAACCATCCTCACAAACCATCCTCCTACAGGTGAGCAACTGGCTCATAGGTTGGGCACAAAGAACAAGTACATGGGGTGACATCAGGCTGGCATCCAGTCACAAGTAATATTGGGCAGGGCTCCATCCTCAGTACAGTTCTCTTCACCATCATAAACAGCAGAGATGCAGGACACAAAGGGCTACTAAGTAAGTTAGCCCAGGACACTAAACTAGGAGGATTTGTTGACTTCCTTGAGGGCAGAGAGGTCCTGCACAGAGACCCTGATAAATCTGAGAGATGGGCAATCACCAAAAATATGGAGTTCAACATGGACAAGTAATGGATTATGCACCTGAGACCGGGAAACTCTTGTTGTGTGCCTAGACTGGGGAATGGGAGGCTGGAGAGCAGCTGGAAAAGGTACCTGGGGTCCTGGTCAATGGCAAGTTGAGCATGAGCCATCAGTGCATCTTGGCAGGCAGTCAGGAGGGCCAGGTGGGTCCCGGGGGGCATCACACACAGCATCAGCAGCCAGGCAGGGCAGGCGATTGTCCTGCTCTGCTCTGCTTTGGTGTGGCCTCACCTTGAACAAGGCATGCAGTTTTAGGCACCACATCACAAAAACGACATTAAACTATTAGGTAGTACCCAAAGGAAGCATGTAGTGTCTTGGGGTTTCGTGCTCAGAGCCAGGACATAGATCCTGGTGGACCCCGTTCAACTCAGAATGTTCTCTGGTTCTATGAAACCTGAAAATTAACTTGTGCTTAAGCCTAATATTCCCCCATCCTCCCCTCAGTCATGTACTATTAAGGTGTTACTGTATCAAGACACCTTTAGAGTTGGAATAATCACTTTGAGGAGTCTGTTTTACTGCAGATGAAAGCTCATTTCATGGTAATGCTGACTTTTATGAAAAGCAGTGAAAGTTTCACAAAGAATCCCATGCTCAGTAAAAAACTCTTAATGATCTACTTTAAAACATCATCAAGGTTTCTAGTAGGATTTTTCCTGATCTTCACCTAAACAACATCTCTGCAAAGATACACATTTTCTGCTTCTCCGGGGTAGGACTTCAGACAAATTTCAGTGTCTATTTTGCTGTGTAAACAGCCCAACTCAGCATAGCTACATAAACAGAGGGTAGCTCCTCTTCATATCTATTCATATTAGTCTTCACAAAGGAGAGAATGAGATTTGTTACAGCATGTCAGATGTTTCTGTGCTATCCTGTTCTGGACATTTTTGGAGGTTGCTCTGAGCTTGTCAAGACATAGTCACTCTGTCCATTCTTCTGTAAAGATGCATATGTCCAGAAAGAAGGATGTTTTCTCTGTGGTTTTCAGCGTGTCTCAAAATATCTTCTGATTTTTTACCTGGCACTTGAAAAATAAAAATAATCTCTAAGATTTACTCTCAAAAATGTCTTAATCCCATTTTAACCTTTAAGAGTCTTTTACTGAATAATGATGTTTGTTATACATTTCCCAGTTGTTACACAGGATAAAATTTGTAAAGATTTGAAGTTGCCAGAGGAGTTCCAGCATATTAAAGACTTTGGTGAGAATTACATTTTCACTGTGTCACTATCACCTGAACATTAAAAAACTAAGCTAAATAATTATTTCCTTTGTAACCTAATTTGACTTCCATGGAAGATGTTTAGTGTCTTTTGCTTTCTTTACAGTACCACTCCAAACCCCATAAATTATTTGGGAATTTTTCCCCCACACTAGAAGATCGTCTTTCCGATGACCGATCCCTTTATACCCACATGTATAATGTGCCTATTTATGCACAACACTACTAATGAAGAGTCTCCTATTTGTATTGTCAGGGGACCAGCCCTGCAATGTTTTTTTGATAGATGAACAGAACAGAAAACCCTTTTAAACACTTTTTATATTTTCCTTGTTCTTCCAAACACAGTACTTACCTGCAGCCAGATAGTAGCAGCTCTTTATGTGTGTTTGTAGCTTTGGAGGAGCACACAAAGAATCTTTTTACTCTGTTAAAGCTTGTGTGAGTCTGTATGGAATGGTTATTCTCTGTAAGGAAGGAAAGCTTCCCTTTCTAAGATCTTTGAAACTCAAAGCAATCAGAATAGAAAAATCTTTGGACTGTGACCTGCCAGCAATCAGCCAGAAATATGTGATTTACCTAGAAATAATCCCCCTGCAAATTCTAGGAAGCAGACAATGCTTTTTAAATTGTCTGTAGAAGTACTTTTAGCTAATATTTAGTAATTGATTAGATATCAGGTTGACCGTGTCCCTTTGATTTCATTCAATACAACCCCATTCTATGTACCTTTAAGGAGCTGCATCATTTCTATATACAGATAATAGACTGCAGATTTATGAATTGCTTTATTAATCATTGGTTGCATCTCTAATACAATAGCCACCATACCCAGTAGGACTGTTGAAAGATTTCTTCAAAGTTAGCTTGGCATGTCTTATTTACAGCACGGTTTGAGAGAGCAGACTCTTCTCTAAAACATAATTCTGTCCATCTTTATGATTGATAGGCAATACTTTATTAAAAAATCCAGTGAGGCTGTGAGCTTTAATTATAATTTGTAAAATATTGAGAAAATACTGCCTTATAGGAAGTGTGTAAAATCACCCTGGCTGCTATTATGAATTGTATCTCCCTGCTGATACATATACCAAATCTTGCTAGCAAAAAATCTAGCATACAGTGAAGCAAGCAGGGCTTCTCACAAAGGATTATTGTTTATTTCATTAATTACTCAAGAAAAAACAATATACAGTGTATTTAATATTAATGTGTTTAGCATTTTTTTTATTTCAAATTTAAAAGTTTATTTTGAAAAGCCCATTGACTGATTATTTCCTTAGACATAACTAAATATCCTAAGTTACCAAGGCTTTGCTTATCAATGAAATTTGCATCAACACAACTTTATCAATGTGAGTATTTTGTTTCAAGACCTTTCTGTAAATGTGCTATCAAAACAGAGATGGCACTTTTATGAGAACACATGGTTGAAAATGTAGTAAACAAGTATCATCAACATACTTTGTCCCTCTGAAGACTATCAAACAGTAGAAGATTGTGGTGAGTAGTAAAATTATGGTAGTGTAAAATTGTTGAGCAAAACTAGGGTTTTTGTAACTATATTTAACAGTCTTTTAAACATAAATAGAGGATATAGCCTTGTCTTCTGTATACATCCATTGTCTTGAGTAACATTGTATGTGCAGGTATTGTGGATATTATCAGTACTTTTTTCATCAGATTCGCTGTCAGGTGGGACAATGAATATGTGAATAAACAAACTACTGAGTTGCTTACATTTATGCATACAGAAATCAGACCCATCCCTCCTGTTCCAGAGAACCACATGTAGCATTATTTCTAACCTTCCTTAAATAGACATACTTATGTACAACTAAAAAGGGTAAGTATTCTTATCCCTTAGTCACCCCAACTCTTAAGCAACATTACATTTTTTTTTTCTGAGAGGCACTGAAGATGGAACTTTATTTTAGTATAACTTCAGTCAGAATCTGAGTTTTTCCACTCTCACTGCAGAGTTGTTCACTCATGGGGTTGTCACAGAAGGTCCATTAATGTCAGCTGCTTTTGCAGCATGAAAGTTTTGCACTAAGACCACAATTGTTGGCATCTGTCTCTGCCATCAGTTACAATACTTGAGAATCATCAATACATGGAGCCCTTAGAGGCTGAATGGAGTAGCAGCAGCAGCTACATGGGTATATATGAATGCATATGGAATTATGTCTAGTGCTTGCTCAGGGCTTTATGATTTTCAGACACTGGTCATTGTTTTCCTGCAAAGCTGTAAAGTAAAAATGGCGTGAATGAAATGTAGAGGGAGTAAGGAATCTGCTTTAATTCCTTTCTGTTCCTATCTATTTGAGATTATCAAACAAATTCATAAGAACATAAGAACTCTTCTCTCTCCTTCCCCCATTTTTTTTCATATGAACACTGAGAGACATGCAGGTTACTTTTTTTTTTTAATTGCATTTACTGGATTATAAAATACATACATGCTCTGAAAGCAAACTATTTTTCTTTTTTTTCAACCGTGGTAATAGAACCTCTAACAAAATGAATTCAGCGCTTATATAAATATTTATAAAAAATTATTCATGGCACTAATAATGGCTTAGCATAATGCACTGTCAAAATTATGTCAGTGTGCTTTGTATGTTATATAGAGATATCATATTTTTACTGAGGTGATGTTTTTTTGCAGTGTCACTGGATTTTACAACCAAGCAGCTGACCTGCAGAGAAGATTGTGTGTCCAATTAACCCCTTTTAACTCAATGCAATTACTGTTCCCATCCATTACGCTTTTTATGAACAACAAGTATTAACAATCACACCACGATCCAGTGCAAAATTAAAACTTTAACAGCAGTAGTGTCACAGCTGCCAGGATATAAGAAAATCATGAGAATAAGGTATCATACCATCCAGCATAGGATTTTTACCAAATGAAAGAAGTTATGAACCACTGAGCTGATTGTTGGGCAAGCATAGAGGGAATGCAAGGAAAATGAGCTTCAGTCTGTAGCTCAGGCATAGGCTAAATTGCCTGCTCTCATAAAAGCAGCTATATTAAATCTAACTGCTAACTTAGATTCATGCACCGTTAGGTAAGTATTGCACTGACCCCATCAGAGCCCAGAACAGTAAATGCCCCAGGACATGGCTTCTCGGACGTTCTTTTTTGTGATGAGTTCAGCTGCTGAGAACAGAGTATATTAGAAAAGTGTCCTAACAAATGCATGCCTTATTTATTTTTCCATCACTGTTCTCAGTTTCTGAGGGTAATCTAACCAAAAGACAACATTTATCTAAATGAAAAAAGGACTTATTAAACCTCTTATGTAAGACGTTGTTAGAAATAAACTGCTTCCAGTGAAACCAGGGTGCGCCAAAAGAGTAGCATGGAAATAGAAATTTATCTGGTTTTTTTCCGACCTTGACAGTAAATAAAGATATATATGATCTAAGAATGGGAGTCTAAAAATTCTATGTGAACCCAGGATATTTGCAGAAATATTTGGCAATTTGAGCATCTTGGACTGAAATCTTGGGTGTTGTACACAGAGATAATAAAGAACAAGGCAGAAAAGGTGACCAGCTGTAGGACATCTCCACTGCAGCCAGTATTTTCAGTGTACATCATGCTGACAAGTCAGGACCAGCAGAACCACAGCTGACACCTTCCTTGTGCAGTCAGCAAATGATGCTGCAGGAAAATCTGATGGAAATCTACAGGAAATCTCTTTGACACAAAAGCCATGAAGACTTTTGTGAAAGTTTAGAAAGGCTTACAGGAACCAAGGCTATTGAGGGCATGTTGCTTCATAGAAGCACTAGAACATTTTGGTACTTCTTTCTCTATCAAATCAGCTTACCAAACCATTGTGCCTTGTAGCTGTATGATCAACAGACCTGGCAAAAAGGCAAACTGCAATAATATATGCTTAGGAGCATGAAGAGGGGAGGGAGGTGAATTTTTTTTTTCAGAAAGTGCTTATTAGGTATTGTATGAAACTGCATAAAGTTAAAATCTTAGAAATAAACAGAAAAACTTCACTATAGCAGTCAATAATAAACACTTTGCAAAGCAGAAATAGTTCAGCCATTGTACAACAAATAAAGCAAGCAAGGAAAGGCCTAAAAGCCATGAGATCTACTTGGCAGAAAAGTTCCACTTGAATCCAGAAAATTGGTATTGGATAAGTAGAATTATGTATAAAAATATATAATTATTTGCATTACATTTTCTGGTCATCAGAAAAAGAACTCCTAGGTTTATGGAAACTGTAGCTGCCACCAGTTGCACATTCCAGGGAACATTCTTGGTAAACCGCAGCTTCTGCTCAGCTAGAGCAATATTGGAGAAGCAGAAAGACTTTAAGAAAGCCACACATGGAAGTGTAATATGAGCCTGGAAAACAAAGTCCTACTTCACTCAATTCATACAGATTTACCGAAAACAGCAAGAGCAGAGAAAAAATTAAAGAGAAGGAAGCTTGGATGAAAAACTAGCAGAAATAAAAAATGTTGCATGTTAGGATTTTTTTAAAAATAATAAATACGTGGCTTGCTGGCTTGTTCAAAACCAGTTTCTGCTGACTTTGGAAGGTAGATTGCAAAGTGCTGACTGAGGCTAGCTTATTAAAAAAACCATACAGAGTCTCAGTGAGGTAACTGGTCACAGCACTAGACTGACAGTTTTCAAGATGCATTTGGGCAATGTTCTCAGCATCTGTTGTGACTTTTTGGGGATGGTGATGTGCAGGGCTAGGAGTTAGACTGGATGGTCCTTGTGGATCCCTTCTAATTCAACTTATACTGTGAGTCTGTGAAAGTGCATCAAGAGAAAAAGAAGCAAGCTCTCATATATTAAGCTTTTTAGGCATATTTGAAATCTCATCAGAATTATATTTTGTTGTAACTGTAGGATAGGTGCACCTCAAGTCTGTATGCAGACTTGAGTATTTGAAAGCAGTGTGTTTTTGAAATGTTATTGATAAAACCTAATTATTTCGTCTTATCCCATGTGGCCCACTCTTCTGTGAGGCAGCAAACTAAAGCAAAAGTTAAAATAAGGCTTTTTACCCCAAGAAAAAGGAAAAGGAAAAACAACCATGGATAACTAGCAGAAGATGAAGTGTTAATTATTAATTAAAATTGTTTAATATTTTTTCTTTCTAATTTCCTTAATTTTATTTTTAATGTACTGAAGATGCTTTCAGTCAAATAAAATAAACTTCATATCCTGCAGTTACAATACAAATAAATAAATTGGCCAAAATCTTAGTAGACAATGGATATAAGTAACCTATTAGTTCAAAACTAAAATAAAAATTTAAAACTTTCATATACTTTGCCAGGTAAACTTAAATTCATCATATCCTCCATAACTACCTTAATTAGATTGTATGAGCCTATGGTATCATACTAATTTTTCTATAAATTTATAGAACATGTCCTGCATCCTAAATAGACCTTCAGCGTAGTACTGTCACTTGTATTAGAAAGTGACACCAGTATTAATCACCATAAAAAATGGAAGCTTCTCTTGAATTATATTTTAGAACCTCACACACCGAAAAAACCCAGGCAAATCAAGGTAGAAGCAATGATGGGAATTTGGACATTTTTACTTCCACTGAAATCAGCCTCTGTCAGTGGGAGGCTATGTTCCTTAGCAATTACCAGGATGTCTAACAATGCCTAACAATTCTGCTTTTTGCTTAGACATCCTCTTTGAGTGTTTTCCCTTGACAAAAAAAATTATTCTGATAGATCAGTATCACCAGACTATTTTCAACTCACAGCTAATTTGGGAGTTCTGGGAGCTTGTGATGCACAAGGACAGCACAAAGTTACATGGATAGTCACAGGAAAGAGACTTACATAGGTAAAATGAAGAGACTCCCTCTTCCTCAGTGAACTGGACAGAAAATATGTTGTGCAAAGTACAAGTCTTGATATCTTCACTGTCTTGCAACTGCCCCAAGAACTGCAAAGATAATATGTACTCCAGGTTACAGTCTTGATTTCTTTGCAGCTGCAGTTCTATTTTCTTACATAATTTGTACTTTGGCACTAGGAAAAGATTATAAATGAAGTGTTGCTTTCAAAGTTTCAGACATCGAGATTTTATTTTTTTATATCATTATTATTCTGTTTGGCAAAGGTGGCTTTAATTTGACTTTCACAAGTGCAAAAACCTGTCCCCTCAGAAGTTGGTCAAACTATTAATTTTATGGTAAAGACAACAGAGTACAGTAAAACCTTTTCACAAAGCCAGACAGCTTAACCTAATTAAATGGCTGTTTTGACAGGTGGTTTAAAGTGGAATGAATGCTATTGAAAATGGCTGCAGAGTCATATATGATGAGTGTCTGTGTGTTTATGTGTGCAGGTGAAAATGGGACTGTGCAGGGGGTGACAATAGATCTGTGTTCATAAAGCATTTTTTTTTCTCCAAAAGCTGCAGCTGTTCAAGATTTATAGATTTATTTCAATTAATTGTGTTGGATATATTGACTCAGGTGAATGACTACACCTGGACTATAGTAAAAGAAAGATGTTTATGGAAGTCTGTGATGTCATACATCAAGGCATATGAGATGTACATTTTACAAGGGGAAACAAGCCTTGTAGAAAATATATAAACATTGTCATAAGGGATCTGATTTCTAGTTCTGCTCAACATCACAAAAGATCTCTGCTTCAGTAAAATGGTGCATTTGTTGTAGGAGCTAATGAGCATTTACATCTCCAAAAGCATGCTGAAAGGCTCTGAATCCATCAGAGTTTCAGCAGTTTGGACAGCAAGCCAGATTAGCAACCTTGATCCTACATGCAAAAGACCTCTCATCATCCAAGTCAAGCCTTGTATAATTTCATAAAGTAATTTCATCTAACCTTTATTGTCCTCTGATGGCAAGGAAGAGATTTTGCTAATACTTTCTCCTATGCATATTTTCAAGGAAGATTAACTGTTTCTTTAAAGTGATGGTGATTCAGGTTTAGTATCAGAACACACACACTACAGCAAGGTAACCTGACAAAACTATGATTTTGGCTGAGTTCACCTATTGTTTTAAGAATGTTGAAACTGTTATACCACTCGCCCCTGTGTCTTTGAAGATTTTGTGTGGATTTAGTATGTTTTATTTGTTTGCTTGCTTTATATAGTGCTTGCAGCCCTGAGGTTGTGCAGTGGATACAGTACAAGATATCTTTCTTTTAGTCTATATTTTAATATCGGCCTACAAAATGACTAATGATAAGTAATTATGAAGATAAGCAGGCTGCTTTAGGTTCATATTCAGTCTTCAGTACTCTGATTCTCACTCTGTTGATATATTCAGACTTCCCTATCTCATTCTGTATCAGCTGTGGCATCTATGATATCACTGAAACAGAAGAAATACTTAGTCATCTGAACATCCCTCTGGTAGGTCTGTTGGTTATTTCTGTTTTCTTGTGTGAGTGTTGGGGAACAGTTCTGTCAGATAATGGGAGAATTGAAGTGGTGGATATGGCTTGTGAACTTTCAACCAGCATCTGAGAACTATTCATTCATTGTGAATTATATGTTATACATCTTTTAAGTTATAATCAAATTAGTAATTAAAATGGAATAAAGTCCAACAAACTAGAGAAATATATAGCAGCCAAGCTGAGTAAAAACGTATGTCGCACAAGTAATCAAAGGGAGACAGGAAAAAAAGTAGCTTTGCTTATATGTATATATATATATATATATATATGCTTATATAAAGCATATATAATATGCTTTACTTATACTTAGCAAAGCATACTAAAATCTCATAGAGGAAGAGGATTCTGTATTTTAGATACTCTATTTACATGTACATATAAAGCTACCTAGTTTTTAAAACTATACCTTAATCTTTTGCTCTTTGTCTAGCTAATAATAATTTTGTTCCTCCTCACACTGCCATTTGGCTTTCCTCCAACATATTTCAGCATTTTTTCTCTGCGTGTCTGTGAGGATAAAAAAAATTCTATTAAGATGCAAAGTTTCCATGTTGTTTTCGTGATAATAGGCAGCACCTATTTTTCGCTCAGTGTTGTGAGACCTCTAATAATAACATCAGAAGAAAATCCAAGAAGGACAATATGCCCAAGAGTCTAAGTTTTACTGTATCTTGATTGATTAAGTAGATGAACACAAACAACCAATAGGTTAAAAAGCCCAGATACTCTCTTTTATTATACCTGAATCCAGGAAATTGTGTTGTCCACTCCAGGGACTGGAGAAAACTTGGATTTTTGTTCAAACTTGGCTAAGGCTCATGAGGAACTTGTTGTCCCAAAACAATTTTTACTAGAGCAGTCTGCCTGTTAGCTATGCACAGGTTCTTAGGGGTAACGAGGGATCAGGGGAAAGCAAAAGCTAAGACAGGAAGAGCAGATGAAAGAGAGAAAGGCAGAGTAAGGGTTTTGAATCCTTTCCAACAGGTATACAAATCAGGTTACCAACAGGATCCCCTGTTTTACTGCCAATGCTCATGGAGCTCACTGAAGTAATCCCTAAGTATGAGAATGCTGCCAAGGAGTACAGAAGATTTTCAGTTTCTATACACTTCAAACAATAACAGGGAAATTTCAGGTCAATATGGGCTTGGAACATAATGCATTTAGTGACAAATTAATGCAGAAAAAAAAAATTTAAATGTGTAAGCTGTCTTCTGTTTTCTATTCTTTTACATTCCACTGGGAGCAAAAATAAGAGGGTTTTACTGCACAGGTAAAGGCTGGAATCCATTGGAATCTTGGCATAAATGTAAGGAAAAACAAATTTTAAATGGAGCAAGGCCAAGGCCAGAGCTGCAGGTAAGAAAGGACATTCAAGGAGACAATATAAATGCTTGACCTTGGGCTGCATTCAACTTGTCCAGGAAATGGGCTGTAATCAAACAGAAATGTCATTTCTTGTCTGCAATTAACTCTTAAAGCCAGAGGTACTAGTCTTAAAATAATTCACTGGATGTGTCCCTTCAACATAATTTCAAGCATGTCTTTTCATGGTCGATCTAAAAGAGTTCTTAAAAATTTGCCTCCGTAACACATTTTCTTCAAGGTAAGCAAAGAACCATTTAACATGATTCCTTCTTGTTTTTACTCTATCATTGCAAAGCAGCTATGACTGCTCTATGGTTAAGAAGGGTCACAGGCTTGATTTTCTGCAAGCATCTTTCAGTCAATCTGTTTTGAAACCTAGTTCAAACCCAACGTTTCTGATATTTAGCATGCCCCATCTCAGCTTATCAGAATAATAAAAGAAAAATCAGGAAAGGAGTTTTCAATTGATTGCTTTTCATAAAATTAGCCTTTTTTTTATTATTTTAAAAACAGAATAATCCTAACTTTTTTTCCTTTTTTAACTCCACTAATTTAATGTTTAAATTAATTTCCTTTTTACCTCTAAATTCATGTTATTAGCATTGTAGAAGTTACAAAGAAATGCTTTTTCATATATACAGTGCAGCAGTTGAAAGAAAAAATCCCCTCAGATATAATGGACCTGATTTTCTTTTACACAGTTCTGGCAGCATAAAAAAACCTTAAGTGGGCATAAATTTTATTGAAATACACTTTAGGGTTCCTTTGTGCTGCCAGAATCTGTAAGGGGGTCTTTGTGTAAACAAGAATCAGGGCTAATGTGTTTGAGGATTATGTTTCTTTGGAAATATTTTCTATACCTAAAAATCTCATATTTTGATATCTAAAACTACTCACAGATTAAGTATATGAGACTCTTACTGCAGCTCAACAATAAGTGAAATCATTCATATACAGCTAACAGCTTATTTCCATTAAAAGGAATGTCAAAAATTCGGCAAGTAGACCTGAAATTTTCAAGGCAGTAGGAAAAGGAGATTGATTTTAATAAAGGTAGTAATCAGCAATTCTGAATTTTTTAATACACAGGCACTGAAAATGCTCCATTCCTGCCATTTCCCATACTACTGCCATATTAATGTCTTCTATCAACACTTTCATGATGACAAGTGGAAAAAAAGATCAATGGAAAGAACTGAAAAATTTCCCAAAACTCATAATTCTTTCTGGGAATAAGAGAAACTTGATAATAGCCCCAGAAAAAAACTATTAATTTCATGAAGCATTGAAGGACACATGGTGAGCAACTACAATGACTGAAATTTATGAAGGAACTTTTCTTTATCACCTCATAATTCAAATTGCAAGGTAGCCACATTATGTTCTGAAGGTCTTTCTTCTGTCGTGAGGGACAAGAATGGCCTTTCTGATAAAATGTGATATTTATCAGTTTTATTTGATTTGATTTTAACAACACCTGAAAGTACTACTAATTATTTTCTCTATGGTTTAATAATTCATATGTTGATTTTTATTAATGTTGACCTTTAAGGTATGCAATTAATTAAACTGTTATATTTTTTTTTTCCAGACACACCTCAGCAACAGAATGAGTGGATATATGTTTCTCATACAGTAGCAACACTGATCTACCCAGAGTTTTTATTTCAAAATTGTTAAATTAATCATATTTAAAGGACTGGTATAAAAACATTAACTTTTTAAAGGAATATCTTTTTCATAAATTTGGAATAATCATTATTAAAAAGAAAGGTGTTTTTATATTAAAAAAAAAAAGAAACGTAAACAAATCAAAAAGTAAGAAATGTAGTTCAAAATGATACATGACAGATATACGTTAAAAACTTGATAGTGATTGGGTACTTGGGAGTATATAATGAAACTGGGAATTTTTAATTTCTAAAGCCACACTTCTGAATCTTAGCCATGGTCTTCAGTGTGAGGAATACCAGCAGTGGTTACAAGAAGGTAATTCACATGGTTCATCTGATATTAATCATGTGGTTTCATCAGGGAGTGAATTCACAAGGGTCCTGTACATCTTCATTCCAATAACTGACTTATCGACCTCCAAACCAGTCAGTCAAACATCCAAGTGTTAGCACTTGCCGTAAGATCCCAAATGCTGGACCTTGACTTCCCTTGTGGGACATGGGGGAGACATCTGTCACCAAGTCACACTAAGACCTGTCATGCCCATTCACCTTCTCACTTTACACAAGGCTCAAAGTGGGAAAATTTCTATTTCAGGAGATGAAATTTTTTCATATTGGTCCAAAACAGGGACAAGAGACCATGAAGCCATCTAGTGTTACACTTGAATTGATTAAAGAAGGAAAGAAATTAACTTGTCAGAGAGCAGAGGATCCCAAGGTTATTTCCTTTTACTGATACAGGGGCAAACTAAAAGAGAGTGTTCTTTTGATCTTTTTAGTTCTTAAGTAAATACTCCATTCTGAGGAGCAAATGTTATCCATTTTATACTGAAAATAAAACCACTAGAGGATATCTGCTCAAAGTCGCTACAAACAACATCCTGGGATTTGAGCAATGCCAAAATCTTGCTTGCAGATGCGCTGTTAGGTGAGGGAGGAAAATAATAAAGTGTCACTGTCTTGACTGGTTATCCTTTTCATATATTCTTCTGCAGATTCTTGACTGTCTTGCCAAAATATAATTGTCCCTGCTAGAAGAAAAGTTAATGATTTCGCTATAAAAATGCATTATAATATATTGATATTTATTGATTCTATTCTGCTGTATTATTTAACGTCAGAATGAAAGATTGACACAATTTCCTACATTTCTAAGTTAACCCTTTATACATCCATAGCTATAACCTGTCAAGGCATATTACTGTTGCCTTGAAATTTAAGCTACTCTAATGGCCAGTTACTACCAAGGTGAAATAAATACATAGTAGATTTAATTTGTCAGATATCTTCTGCTTTGCATGTGCACTTTGATTCTGATTTTGAGACCTTGTTTGGATTCACATTCAGCAAACTAGGGAGAATCTCTGAATGATGGGGAAAATGTAACTTTCATGGTGCTTTTGAACCTATTCCCCATCCAATTATAGGAATGTAAGCACAATACATAAATTCTCTGCAATTTGAAGTCTTTGATTTTTTTGCATATATCTATAACCTGCTTATGATTTTCTCAGGTTCCTCAGCTAAAAAAAATCACAATAATGTTATTTAACTAGTTTACAGGATTTAACTAGTTTACAGGATAGTATTATATTACCATATAATACCAAAGAATGTAATATTTTCAGTCCCTTGAAGATACTGTCTACAAGAACATATATGTTAAATGCTCATCTGTGTTTAGAAAGCCATATAGCATCCTAGGTTCTTTTACAAAAAGTAGCCAAGGGAGTGACATGACTTTCTTCATTTTCTTACCATCTTTGATGTCTCAGCTGAAATAATATGACATCTATTTGTAAATAAGCAAACTGGACATAGTTTATAGTACAGGCATAGATCAAGGCTTAGACTCAAGTGAAAGAATTTTTCAGCATCCAGATTGTAAACTGCGAATCTAAGGCACATGGGCTGCACTACACTTTGATAAATACTGTGTCACAGTGTTATACAAGAGGCTAGGATAATTTTTTTTTCTCATTTTGAAACTGAAAATAATTAAGCAATGAATTATGACAAATTACATTGAATTTCTGCCCCCTCCCCTATCCCCCTCCTTCCCCCTCCCTCAGATTATTGTTACTTGGAGAATCTCTCCTGGCCAAATACAGTTGTGAAAAATTTAGATGTGTAAACACAGTTTCCATGTTTTGGTGGGCATGTTCCCTAGCAAACCCCTCTCTTGACCTCTGCAGAGGGGATTTGGTAGACAAATTCCAATTTTTTTTGCCTGTGAGACCCTTAAGCACTTTGATTTCAATGTTATTTTTTGTAACTACTTAGTGACATTTAAGTCATGAAGTTGCTGTACTTTGTTTCAGTGCAGTTACATCGCAGTAAACTGATGCTGAACTATCTGAAATCAAGCCCTTTCACTACCCAAACTTGATCAGGGTTGTTTAATCTTTTGCTGCTTTATTACCTAAAATTACTTGGCTTAAACAAAAGCCTGTAGAATAAAAAATTGACAGATCAGCACAAAGTTCACAGTGAGCAGACACTGAAGTTTATCAGCCAAGTGCTTTATTTCTTTAAATCTAAAAGCCATTGCCTCTATTTCCTAAATTATAATTAGCCACAATTGATTTTTAAAAAGAAGTATTGTGCACATAATCATGTAAGACAAATGAACCATGCCAAGACCTGGATCCAGCCTTATCAAATTCCTTTATTTGATATAAAATAACATAATTAGGATCAGTGCATCCTGAGATGGACTTTTGTCTTTGCCAGCTCTTGATGCTTCCTTTGGGTGACTGTTACTAATTTAATACATGCTGAGCGTTATAGAAAGAAGAATATATAGGAAACTGCAATAGTAGTTGGTATTAGGTGCATTGAAGTTAAATAGAGCTTACAGTCAACATGACAGAGCTGTTTTAGCCTTGGATGGAATACAAGTTATGACACTCTAACCAAAATTAAAGACAAAGTAATAATGCATAAAGTTAAGAAGAAAGACTAATGACTCAATTAAGAGTTAGATTTTGTTTAGTATAGTAATATCATATTTGAAAAAGGGAATAAAACTCTTGTTTCAAGCCTAATTTTTGTGTTGTTGCATATATATCATGACAAAACAGAATATGAAGCAGAAAATACTCGAAATCATCAGTGGGACAGCAGAGTAACAGCATGATTTTTAAAATTGTCGTTAAGATATGGTTATTAAAAGCTTCAAGTTTCACTGAAGATTGTTGCAAACTATGTCTCATTGAGTATTTTGAAAAATCTAGAGAATTCATGTTGATGCCTATGAGACCTGAATTTTTTTGAAAATATGACCGTTGACTTCAAAGGCACTACTTAACTGAATTAAGTAACAAATTAAGCAATTTTTAAGTTAGAAAATCATGATAGTTTACCTAAGATGCTTTAGCTGCAAGTAGCCTTATTAAACAATGATTGGAGAATACAAAAAAGATGGATATCTTCTCATTCCTCATATTCTAATATCTTCAAAGCTGTCTTCTGTAAATATATGTCAAGGTCTAGTAATCAGTAACATCCAAATGAAGAACAATTAAATAGAAGTATATTTGCCCTTCAGATTGCTGTCATTGACTCAACAAAACTTAACCCTTCCTTTTAATATTGCCTAATTTCACTGTTTGTTTAGTGTTTCATAAAGATTAACACCTCTTTTCAAAACAGTTGCACAGGTCTGTGGTGCATTGGTTATGTCTCTTTCTTTATTAATTTTTCATCCTTACTAAGAAGGGTTCCTGTCTTACCTTTGTCTTTTGGTAATAAAGAAGAAAAAGATAATTAAGTGTTTATTATTTTACAAAAGGACATTAACAACCTTGGTTAGTTCCAAGAACAAGAGAGAGGATAGGGAGGTGAAATTGAGTGAAGGAAAATTTAGTTTGAGTATCAGGATACAATTACTATAATTGAAATTTATGTCTGGGGAAAAATTTCCCAGAGGGCCCTGTACAAATAATGCAAAACTCATTTGAGTTATTTGTGGCTGAATTAAATCAGATGACCTAATAGTTATTCACCACAAATACATGTGACTTTAGGAAGCTGCATTACATGGCCTTTAAAACGAAGTATATCAATAGTATCTTTATTCAACACCCTTTCTCTCAAAACACCAAATTGATAAACAGGAAGAACCTCATCTATCAGTGAAACACAATAACCATACAGTGGTAAACAACTCTATGTAATTTTTGAACAAGACTTCAAAAGTAATCTCATATATAAAAAAAATGTGATTGTGATTCAATCTGAAATTGTGGGGAAGATACAACCAGAGCTACTACTATGAATACCAGATTTTATTTTTACTATTTTTTTTTTAAAATGTTGCCTAATTGTGTAAAAATAATACATGAAGTAAATGTCTTCTTGTCTTATCAACACAGCAGAGTAACAAGAGAGTAAATTACTAAATTACTTTGTTCATTATTGATATAAAAGTTGGATATTAAATATCAAATAATTTGATGTGGTTTCAGTTGAACATAGATGCTTTCAGTCTTCTGATATTCAATATTTTATAGAAACAAATTTTTCTTTGAATAAAGAAATCTGTGAAAATAGTACAGTAAGATCATATAATTACATTGCAAATTTTATATGGATGCGATTAAGGTCAATTAAGCCTACAACGACTGAGTTGATACCTGTTTTGTTTTGGTCTTTTTAAAATTTATTTGGGTCATATTTAATAGTAAAATAAAATCTATGTTTTTTTAATAGTTCTAGGGGATTTATAAGAGTGTATACCTTTTTTAGTGTGCCACCATCTTTAGAAAAAATCCTTTATGGGAAAGTACAGATGTCTTAAAATTATTTCTTTAATGGACCTTATTATTTAGTACAAAAATATGACTGAGACAAAAAGTAAAGGCTGATTACTTTGTCAGGTGTTGACCAAACTGAATGACTAGCTTGTCCTAATGCTTTGTCTAGGCATCTTTTCATTAATTTATAAAGGCCTCATTTTCTGTGTAGTGTTGGCCTTCTGCACACCAAAATTAGATCTGAGAAAAGCAAAGGATTGGCCTATGCATTCTTTAGGGACAGGATAGTGGTATAGGTACAGTGTCAGTCTAGACCAATGCAATAATTTTGTTCTATTTTGATTTCTGTCAGTCTTTTCTTCTTTTTATTAAATTTCTCCTGTTTTCTTTCTAACTTCCAGTTTCAGAAGGCAATTATAGTTGATACTTTGTGTTTAATATTTGTTCCACTGTAGTTAATCAGATTAATATTCCTATTAAAACCATATAATTAGATCCTGTCTAATTTTTACTGCAGCTTTCTGTTAAAATTTCACCTTGTTTTTTGTTCAAACTCAATTAGTTTATTGACATTCTCTGAGAGTTCTGTATTTCCTGACTGAAGGGCATTGAATGGATTATTATTTATGATTATAATTTTCTCTGCCCAGGATGTGATTGGTTTTGTGATCCATATTCTACAGTTATAAGCTGAAACTACAACGGTTTGCAGTCCTGCTAATTTATTTCTGTATTTCATATGATAAATTATTCTCACATATGATTAATTAACTTGGTATAATGCAAATTTATGACACAGGCATCTTGGATGGAATGTGCAATATATTTTTACATCATCTCTGTTGGATGGATGCAGAAGATATCCCCTATCATAATTCATTTTTTTTCCTGAAAAGCATCCTCATTCTTCTGGTGGTACTTCCCAGTCACATCATATCCAGACTACATAGTCTCCTATTTTACTCTGTTAAATCTCAGATTGCCATTCAATATAATGAAAACTAAATTCTCAAGGGCTCTATCTAGACTCATGTCCATATCATGTAATTAACTAACACATTTTGAACTATTACATTGTGGAAGGTATTACTGTTATTAAAGCTGACCTGCAGCTAGTCAATAAGCATTCTGTAGACAGTTTTCCATGCTGCAGGCGATGCAGCTGAAAATGTACAGATCTGCACAGACTCATCTGTAGTGTTTGATTATGTATTTTCTGGCAGTTCTTTTATAATTGCTACTTTAAATGGGTTTTTTGCACTTGAAAAGTCATTACATTTTTTGTCAGGAAGGGATATGTAAGCATTTCTGCCTGCCTCTCTGCACTAGAAAATCACTGTGTAATTCAACAATATTTAGTCCTAAAAGATTTTGAGAGGTTTTAAAGCAAGAAACATTTTATTAAAAATGCATTTTTCAAGCCAAAGAGAAATCTATTAAAAAGTACCTCAGATATTTGAACAGGTTCAATTATCAATTTGCCCACCAATTCAATTGCAGACTGGTGCTATCAACCTCCGGGAAAATAGGTTGTATGCAGCACACAGTTTGTAGCCATATACTTACATACTTTTCAAATGAAAGCTAACAATATTCTGGAGTAACTGAATATTTATTACCAGAGCATATTTCTCAGATATATAAAAGTTACTTATGAGTAAGAGTTAAAAATGTCAACAGCATTGTACTTGATCTGATCCTGTAGAAGTCACTGAATGTTTCACTGAATGTTTTACTGATTTCAGGGCAGTCAGAGACCTACACTTCAGGCTTTTGAAAATCCCATCTTACCCATGTGATTTTTTTCTCTATGTTCAAATATTATTTTTTTTAAAGCATGTTATATCCCATTTTACATGGAATGCTGATTCTATATCCTCCCACTTGATGTAGGCCTGTCTCAAAGTGTTTCTTTTTTGAGCTGGGTATTGAAAATGTAGCAAGGAAAGTTATCTCAAACTTATATACCTGTTACGAGATTTTAAATAATTAATTTTCTCAAAATATCCATAGACTTTCTTGTATACTAGGACTGGGAATCTAAATCATTCATCTATTTAAATTTCTGATGGCTTAAAGAAGTGTATTTGCAAGAGCCTGATCATAGATGAAACTTTCTAAACAACCACTTAGCAATTTTTCTAGCTTATATGCAGAAAGTAGATTTGGAGCCAGACAGAATATCTGCATTTTAAAATGCGCCAATTATGATTCAGGACCCCTGAGGCAGGCTGCCCCAACCTCCCTGTTGGTGTTGTGGTGGTGGTGTCTGCAGATGATGCCTTGTTGGGTGACTCTGGCTCTCCAAAGGTGATCCTAGAGACATAACTCAATTTTATTCATGATTTTAGACATAAGAGCAGTGTTATTCAGGGAGTAAATATTCCCCATGTAAATTAAACAAATTCAAAACAATCTACTGATGTTCACCATGAATATGGTGAGATGTTCAAGATGAAAATTTTGTCCATGTTTTAGAGTTCACAAAGTCGTTAAGCAGGAAGGCCTACATGGCCCCACCTGTGAACTGGCTGCACCTGCAAGGCTGAATGGCATCATGGTGAGAATAATTTCAGTAGGGATCCCTTCCAAAAAGATCTCCTCAGGTTCAATGTCTGTAGGCACTGATAGGAGCATCCCACAATAACTGCAGCGTAACCCGTGAGGCTCTGGGAGTCCAGTTCTCTGTCACACTATAACAATTGCTTTATTTTCTGCTGGGCAGAAAACTCAGATAATGCCCTAAAGAACCACAGACATGAGACAGACTGGTGAAACTGGGTGACAGGGTCAGAAGCAACTGTGAAAGTACCATGCTTTGAGCTAGGACAGAGGAGGGAGGCTCTTCTGCTCCTGAGGAAAGGATATTCAGCAGGTACCTCCTCTGATAGCTTCAAAGTGGTAACTCAGCTAGCAGGTAAGACCTTATGAGGATCTTTGTGTTCTTATTTCCCCAAAGGCACAAGAAGGACAGCAGAGAAAGTAAGCAGCACAAATGTAGTCTTCAAAGCATGCCTTTAGAGGAGGGAAAACAAAAATATGCTGAAATTAAATAGATTATAAGGAGCTTTTATGGTTGGGGGTAGATGGATAGGTTACACTAAAGAGTAGACTAATTGTCCAACCTCTTAATCCACAAGCAGCAAATCTCATTAGAGAGAGCTGGAAAAAATCCAAATTAAATAACACTTTATAAAATTATTTAATGGACATCTGATTTTACTTCATTTGTTTATTGTAGGAAGAATTTTCTGTAATTTCAGTTAAGGTGGTAGAACTAATAGTAACTCTCTTTGCTTATGTGATAAAATTTTCTGACATTTAAGGGAGGCAAATAACATACCTTGTCTTTTTTCTGAGGGAAGTAACTGAGTTTTTATTATTGTATATAGTAGTGCTACTAATTATTCTGGCAGAGAAAAATATTGCCAGCACAGAGAAATGAAATACAAGGATTATTCCTTAGGAGGTCATGAACATAATAACAAAGTCTCCACAATTTTAGCTAATGGTAACCTTTGCCTTTTTTTTTGTTTCTGGTATTTTGAACCTTCACAAATCCTAGTTTTTAGCTTTTATTTCTTTCCCAAAGAATGCAAAAAGAAATATGAAATGAATTGTGTTACAGGATCCAAAAGAGAATATTTAAGAAAAAATATCAGACTCATGTCAAGCTCAAAATAATAGGTAGCACTACAAGAATCTCCTGGTTAGGAATTTGTGCACCTCATTTTTATTGTGAAGAAGGCATTTTCAGGTTTTTTAATTATGCCACAAACATAGTAGTATGCGGAACTGTCATACTTCAGTTTTTATTTTCCTAACCCTCATTCCTCAGTCACCTAAAAACCATGAAAGGCATTTTTATTGCTTGTTAAAAAGGAGAACCTTTCCCTCAGATGGACCCTTATCATAAATCTATTCAACCAAGAAAAACTAGTGGAAAATTTGTCTAAAATAAGCCTTATGAATATTCTTTTTGTAAAAATAATTTCATAAAACTCATACAGACATAAGAAATTGTACTATCCACTATATACAAGGTACCTCTATTTGCCCATGTAAAAATTCAGTCGTTATCATTACTTTTAGAAATAAAATTAACTTGCTCTTCAGTTAATTCAGCTCATACTTTCTCATTAAATTAGATTTGCTTTGTCTAAAAGTACCAAGGGTGTGAACTGGCCTCATTTAGGTAGCAGCCAGAGTTGCTGTTGGTCACAGTTTTCCCCCGCCACTGGTATTCTGCTTCAGTCTCACAGCAGGTTCAGCCCCTAGAGCAGCCTGACAGAAAGGTTTTACTTGTACTGCTAGAAGTGTTACCCTTATGAAAAGATATGCAGAATATGGTTCATAGCTTTTCAATGTACAGGAGGTAAAGACTTGTTCTAAAAACAGAAAAGACAAAGTTTGTCTAGCCAACACTCTCTGCATAATAGAAGAAAAGGTTCTTCATATTGAAAGCTGTAGGACTAATGTCTCAGAAGAAACAGCAGTAGGTAATCCATTTTTCATCTGCAGACAGTAAATATGAAATTTAATAATTTAGGTTGCTAACATACTTTTTGTTTTGTCTGCCACTATTTCTTCTTTGCTAAATCCAGAGTAATACTAGATACAGTGAAAAACTTACTACCTATATTTCCTGTTTCTGCACTGGATGTTACATTTATATATTTGGTGCAACATTTTTTAACACACTTGGCATGGTGGGTTGACCCTGGCTGGACATCAGGTGCCCACCAAATCACTCTATCAAATCTCTTGACTGCTGAACAGGGGAAAGAAAATATAAGGAAAGGTTAAAGGGTCAAGATAGGTACAGATTGAGATAGAAATGGAGATAACTAGCCACTTACCATCACTGGGAAAACGGACTCAACTTCGGGAAAACAATCTGATTTATTATCAATCATATCAAAGTGGAATAATGAGAAATAAACTCAAATCATAAAAACACCTTCACACTATCTCTTTCTCCTTCCCAGGCTCAACTTCACTCCTGATTATCTATCTTCTCACCCTCAATTGGTAGATTAGGGTGGGGAGTGGGGGTTAAATTCAGTTCAACACACACTGTATTTTTCACTCCTTCATCCTCAGGGGGTGGACTCCTCACATTCTTCCCTGCTCCAGCAGGAGGTCCATCCCACAAGAGAGAGTCCTCCATGAAATTCTCAATGTGAGCCCTTCCAATATGCTGCAGTTCTTCCCATGGGCTGCAGCTCTTTCCACACGGCTCCATAATGAGTTCATTCCCCAGGGTTATTCAGGAGCAGCCGGGTCCAGAGTGGGTCCTCCATGGGATCTGTTCCAGCTCTTTCCCTGGTGCAACCAGGAGCCTGCTCCAGCACAGGCGTCCCACGGGGGCTCAGTCTCCTCCAGGCACATCCAGCAGTGTGGCATTCTCCATGTGCTGCAGGTGGCCTCTGCTCCCCTGGTCCTCCATGGCTGCAGGGGCACAGCTGCCTCACCGCGGTGCTCACCAGAGGCTGCAGAGGAGCCTTTGCCCCGGCACAAGGAGCACCTGCTGCTCCTCTTCACTGACCTGGGTGACTGCAGAGCTGTTTCTCTCCCTTACACTCACTCCCCTCTCTCACTGGAGATGTGCAGGGCGTTTGTCCCCTTTTCAAATGCAGAGGTGCTACCATTGTCACCAGCTGGCTTGGCTGTGCCCAGCAGCAGGTCTGTCTTGGATCCAGCTGGCATTGGCTCTTTTGGACATAAGGCAAGCTTCTAGCAGCTTCTCACAGAAGCCTACCAAACTAGGTCGTGAAAGCCCAGTACACCTGCATATCTCTATAAATTTGAGGACTGCAAGATCTCCAGCATGCAACAAGTTAAAAAATATATCAGCTACAAAATATAAATTTCCACAGGTGATTATTGGTTTGGTTGATTTTGTGTTTTTTTTGGTTGTAGTTGTGTTTTGTGGGGGTTTTTTTGTGTTATGCATCTTCAAAATTATTTTTTCATGTGAATTGTTTTGCCATGTGAAGTCAAGAAGTCTCAGTGCTGGAAAAGACTGGGGTAAAACCCTCTGCATCACTAGCATTTTTATTTAATCCTGTTAAATGTTATATAAGCTAAACCAGTACTTGCATTTTTCCCCTCCTGATTTTCTCTCTGGCAAAAGTATTGTGATGTCTCTTGAGCTCTTTTAAGGCAAAACAGTAATAATAATTTTTTTAAAAGTCTTCTGAAAACAACAGAAACTATCAGTTTCCATTAAAATTGTTGAAATGAAATATTTTTTCAACTTCGGGTCAGTGCACACATAGTGGTGCAATTCCACGCAAACCTCAGTCCAAAAGAGCTTATTTCCACAATCTGATAGAACCAAGTATTTTTCTGCCAGGAAAATTCATCATTACCAATCTGAAATCAGTGCCAAATGTATAGAAGCACACATTAGAGCACATTGAACATTTAAAGTGATCCCTGTAAAAAAAGAACAAAGACACAAAAACCTTGCTAATGCTACACACTGACTACAACAGGCAATTTCCTCTTAAGATTCATGCATGGTTTTAATTTTAGATTTGGTTTGTAGTGGGGTAGAAAGAAGTTTGACAATCCTTTTTACTATGGTAATTAAATGCACATTTTTGCTAATGGGGTTTCAGTTGGCTGTGCCAGCTTATACATTGCAGAAATCTAACATTCCTTATTATTAAATATATGTGTGTCTGTATGTTCCAGTTTCTGCATTACAAATTTAGAATGTACACAGCTTGAATTCTGAAAAAGGCAGGTGAAAAAATGTGTCATTAAGTCTTTTAATCACTTATTCATTTTTGAATAGTGAGGCTAGTATTTTATTAAACCTCTCACCCACATCTCCAAATTCAGATTATGTGCTGTTAGAGATCTATAGTCTTCACTTACACACTTTAGACACATATTTGAAAATATTGCCATTAACTCTAAAAGTGCCTTTGTCCTCACCTTTAGTTGCTCACAGCCCTGATTACTCCATGGATTAAATGCATGGTCAGGAAGAGTACCCAAGAGCCAGAATGTAAAATAACCACACTGGGGGCTTTAGTTCTCCCCACCTGTAGTACAGATTCAGAATTTAGATTGAATCCTCTCCTACCAACTTATCCTCCATGTTTTCATACCTCCTGCATAATCATTATTTTTATAATCTTTTCACCTTTTAATAAATTTTGCTTTATTCTTCATAGTGCACTCTCTTTTTCTCGGTAGGCAATAGACTTTTACCTATTAGTTTCTTGCATGTTCTTGTGTTTCTTTCCAAGGTCTTACAAAAGCAAATAGTAGTCATTCTTTATGAATATCTCTGATAAAGAACAATATAAAATCCATGTGCAATTGTAGTTTTTCTGGTGTTAGAAGTGAACACTTTTTTTTCCTTATCTCTTAGCTTAATCACCATTTTCTTTTCTTTGTTTTCTGTAAGAGATGACAAATTATGAATGTGGGACAAGGAAGTGTCATTCCAAATCAAGTGTCAGTAAGAAGTAAGCCAGGGAATGAGATGGATATCAAAAACAAAATTTCATATGCTGTCCTTGTCATTTCCTAGCTCAAAAGAGAAATAAATTTTGTGAGATTATTTGCCTTCACACAGGTTCCACAGTCCAAATCCTGGGCATTCTCCTAAATTAAATAAGTTTCAGACACTTCTGATCTTTAATCCTTTGTATTGGAGAAGACATGAGAAAAAACTCCAAAGCAGTCAAGAGTTATTACAACTTTAGATTTTTTTGTCAAAAATTTTTAGAAGTTTAAAAGGTGTTTAGTTTGAGTCTGAAGTTTTACTTTTTTAAAAATTCAGAACAACAAAACAACACAAACAGAACAAAAAAAAAGCCAAATTCCTAACGCATCTATATCTCTATCCATATACCACTGAATATATTTCAACTTCAGGTTTTCTAGAAAGATACCCCAACCTATTAATCTCCCTACCTTTACCACCAGCCATGTAATGCTGTAATTTTGGAAAACCATAAAAATGTTGTTCTGTTTTTCTTTGAGGAAGTGATCTGCATGTACAAAAGTCAGCTTTTCCATCACTTATAAGGTGGTCTAACAAAAGGTATTACCATTTCTGTAATATTTGTCTCTCTATATAAAACAATGGAACAACTACTATCTCATTTTTCCTTCCAGTTAATGAATCAAATTTACAAGGACTAAATAATCATGTTACTATTTCTTTTATAATAATTTAGAAAGCTGCTCAAACAAAATTACTCTCTTCTTTCTATATTCTGGACATATTCTGTTGAAATTAAACAGCATGAAGGGTGTTGAAGGCATGGCAAGGGAAACTTAAAACGATGGGGGGGAGATAAGAAGTTCTTAGACAAACTCCAAGCTCTCCAAGCAGCCGTGCTGAGTGACCCACTCTGTGCCAAATGCACACAGCAGCATGTGCAGCTTATCTTCATCGTGTGCAGAGCACTCCGTGAGCCAACTGGTAGATACAGAGCAAGATGGAAGGGGACCCTTGGGAAAGGCTCAGGATCAAAATTACAGTTAAACAGCAATGCTTTTTTTGCTGCTGACTGCATTCCTTCCGTCTGTTGTTTTTTTTTCTGGCTTTTAATTTTAAATATAGTTGCATTAACTTCTGATGAGATAATAGTTGGTCCATCTCCAGATAGTTATTCTAGGATGATGTCTTCTGTTTCTGTTGACTCACAACTTTATTTTTTACAGGAGAATGTGAGGATGGCAGATTACCAACTTGGTAACATATATTTCAGTACAAGCTCTGATTTTTGTCCTTATTGCTATAATTATCAAAGGAAACAAGGATTTAAATTACACACAACTTATTATGGAGACTTAAAGCACCAGTTGGTCTACACTACTCATCTTTCTCCTTTTGCTTCAGGCTGTGATGTGAAGAAGATAGAGGTTTTACATTAGATTACTTAGACAGGTTCATGTATACAACTCCCACTAGAAGAAGACTGACATTGTTCAGCTCAATCTTGGTGGTGGTTTTTTATGACCATATATATAATTTCTCTTCTTTTTGTTAACTTTCATGAACTACAGTTTCTTTGCAAACCAAATTTTATTTCCACAACAATAAAAGGAAAACAAAGGAGATTACAGAGGGAGAGGAAATTGAAATTAAGTTTCAGTCAAAAGATATAAGTTTAACAGCCTTGTACTACTATTTCTCCGTCTTCACTTTTCTATGCACAAATTTGTTTCCTTTTCTAGTCTGGGAGCCTAGGTGTCCTAATTAGAGAATGGAACAGAAAATATGTCATCAAAGAGCTGCTCATCTGACTTAATGGTCACTTGTTCATAAAATTAAATTAATTTCCCTTCAGATGCATAACTTTCAACAGTATTTAATACAGGAAAGGAAGATTTATTTTCTTAGACTAGACAGAAATTTAAGATAGCTCAAGTTATAAAGAAAGGTTTTCATTCAGGAAGACTGAACACCTTTCACCCATGAATAACATGAAAAAATGACAGAGTAAATTTTCTATACTTTTTCTTCCAGATTTTAAAAATACTTTTCTCTAAAATTGAAATAGAAATTCAACATCTGTACTCATAACATATTTTAGAACTCTGTATGTATGATAAATGTCATATTTTCTACCTCTGCATGAATGCTACTGCTTGAAACTCTGGATATAGACAGCTGTTGATTTTGGATAGAGACTGGCAGCTCATTTTCTAAAAAACAACATCAGACAACATCAGCATTCTATTTTCTAACAACTTGGATTTGATTCAAAGGATTCTGAAATGTGAAGTTCTTAGGCCTTCCCGTCCCTCAGACACACATAATTTATTTATTTATCCATTGTTGGTTAAAAATTAGATGGTTTATTTTCCTAGAAAGTTGTAAAATATGCAAGCAATTTTTTAAAGTAATTCCTTAACTGAAAACCAAACTAGACATTAATTGAATTCCTGTGAGACAGATACTAACATCCCACATCTGCTGCTAGCAGGAATCTCTGCACCCCATGTGCTGCCGTGGCAGTTCTGTGGACTTTCTGTGGACAACAAAGCAACTTTTCTTCTCCTGGGGAAAGGTAATGAATAGGACACATCAACAAAATCCATGGGCTCTACCTATGAAAATATGTGCTAAAATCTGGCCTGTAATTTACCACGGAGAGTTTTGCATTCCAACTCTAAATTCCATAGTGCCAGTCATTGGTTGCAGAACATTTCCAAATTACCTATCTGGTTCAAGACCAGACTTTACCTTTTTTCCTCCTTATGGGTGGTGAACTTAGGAGATAGAAACTCCATCTCCAAAAGGGCAGGGCTACAGGTTCAAATATTGTTTTTAAAACTTCCAATTTTATTCTTTTTGGGCTTTTTATGATTTAGATTTTGTATGATACTTGAAGCAAAAAGCCAGATTAGTCTGAGTTTGACAGAAGGCAAGCAATGATACACAAGTACAAATTAAAAATAAAGAGAACAGACAACTGTAACTTCTATCTAACTTTATAAGTATATATGTGGTAACTTATTAAAAATTTTCCTTCAATAAAAAAGGGTATCACCCAATTCAATGGCATAAATGTCAATGTATTTTTACTCTGACTCCTGTGGCATTTGACTTATCTAGAAGCAGAGAAAAAGTCAATTTAAACAAGTGGTCTAAATTTTTCCAAAGGGTTAGGGAAGAGAACAACTCTTTCCAAAGGGTTCATTACCTGTCTGTAAAGCATGAATATGCAGATAGTGCTCCCATTTCATTTCTAACCTCATTTTTTCCTGCTTAGGCATATGGAAAGATACTTGTCTGCTGAAAGACTTTGCCCACAGAGATACTGATATATAATTTTTTTTCTCTCATAATTTTCCTGCTACTTCAAATTTTGCACATCTCACAAGAAATTCTCAAGTCTAATTAAAATAAACGTCTGGTATAACATGAAAGATATTTCAGTCCTTATATTTCATTGCAAAGGAAAGACAACCCCAACAAAAATAAAATTTAAAAAATTTGAATTAAATTACAGGAGATTTGTCAAAAACTGTACAAAATGCTATCATCCAACAGCAGCTAAAGTCTAGATTTTAGCAAGTATTGAAAAATTTCCACAAGTGATACCTTGAATAAAGCTTTCATCTACTTGAAAACATTTATTCACTTTCATGTGGAAAATATTTACAGAAATGTTAATTTCAGAAATATTTGCTACATAAAATAGATATTTTTTTGCTTGGAGTTCATGCAGTCATAGAGCAAAAGCATATCACTGGGGTGATATATTTCTCTGTTCAAACAGTGAGTTACCTTGAGGAATATTTAAATCATTCATGAACCAAGCAAAAGTTGATAGCTATTTTCATAAAGTTTTGACATAGATTTATAAACAATGAAGTAACTTGCTCTGACCAAAGCTAGATAAAGACCATCCCACTGCTGTAAAATTATGCCTGTGATTAGGGAAAGGAAAAACCAACAGTGACTATGGGTGTAAAATATAACACTAGATAACAATTTAAGTTCCTATGGCCAATCTTCTACTCAAAGAATACAGCTAAGATCACATATAGGACAGCAAATTCAGGACACTTGCAAGTTCTTACATTAATCAAAATTGATCTAGAAAATAGTTTACTTTTTTATCAAGTAGAAAACTGTTCAAAACCTCACAATAGAGGCACTTAAAAATTTACTGGGTTTCACCCTGACTGTATTAAGAGACAGTGTTATTCAATTTTTCACTTTCTAACACTTGCTGCTGAGTTCTTTCCCATGGGACCGATAAGATGCACTCTTCCCTCCATTTTACTAGGGGAAAAAAAATTCTAAGTGCCTTGAAACGTTTTTGTGGAAAGAAATCTGTCTTGTATCTACAATCTATTTCAGGAGAAAACATTGCAACAAACATTTATTAGCCTCCCTTAGGTGAATAACTTGACAGAGGCCATGGATGGGATGATTATACCAATACAGTTGCTGTCACATGATTGAGACTGTACACACCATAACTAGACTGCAGCATCGGAGGATAATGCCCCTTTAACTGTCCTGATAAATCCAGGCCTTGTCACCTCCACCAGTGACAAAATAGTATAACAGTACAGTTTGTTAAACTCCTGACCTTTCCTAAGGATGCCAAAGTATGTTTGTGATGTCCAAGCCATTTAGAATGAATAGAAATGGGGTCATCAATCAGTTTAAATTGACCATGCAACAGCCTCAAGTTAGCAATGTTGCCCATCAAAGTTTGTCTTGACACAGAAATGATGTGTGAACAGTCTACTAAGCATCCCTTTGAGACCTTCTTTGCCACAGGTTACTCTCATGTTTTTGGGTTTTTTTATATCTAGGGAATAGTTCTGTTATTTTCACTGATACATAACAAGGTGAAGAGGTACAAGAAGTTAGAGCCCAGGAATAGCAATGAAAAGTATCACAGATAATTTCCCTGTCTGTTATAAGAATATAAAATAGTTGCAGTTCAAATACTGAATGCTCATGAAAGACTGCATTTTATAGACCTACTCTGACAGGACATATCTTGGACAAAACATGTGGGGTAACAGCGTATAAAAATTGATATAATGTTCAGATTTTCCCCCTTCATTTCAAACAATGAGTGGGTGATATATATATATTTTTTTTAAAAGCATATAATAAAAATTTAATACAAANAGAAACCAAAAACTTCCTTAAAATAGACAGAAGCTTTCCCCTCTTCCACCACTTCAGTTCCATTACTCAGGTTTGTTTTCCCTTTTGTTTTGTTGTTTCTCCAGGCTGCAAGTTAAAGCAGTCAGAGAATTTCAATCAGAATCCAAGGCAGGAGGGATTTGTGAATTCAGTTCACAAGGCAGCAGGTGCTGCCAGCTGAAGGTCTGGAACAGATGTGTTTCCTGATCAGGTGTTGGCTAAAAAAAAAATTTAAAAAAATTTTAACATACTAAATAAGCATTCATTCAGTGAAACGTTCAAATAGTAGTATGCTATTTTAGTGTCTTCCCCTCTAATTTATGAAAAGTTAACAATTTTTTCCTAGTTATTCTTTTTTCAATATTTTGTCAACTAAAAAGAATGCAGTTTTCTTATCAAAAATTTTGTAGACATTGTCAGTATTCAGTTTTAATAATCTCAGAATGGCCAGAGCAGTCATATGGTGTTGTTTCTGTTCATAAAAAAGCATTATTATTGTCACTACTTGGTTTCTGCAATTAGTCACAGACAGGAATCTGGAAGCTGCCTTCCAGAGGCATTACAGATAGCAAAATTCAAATTCAGTAGAAAATTAAAGTCCAGTGAGTGAAAATATCACTAAGAGAACATCATTAAAACCTCTTTTGAGTAGTACAAACTATATAAAAATAATGAATTGTGTAGGCCATGGAGGGGCTTGTTGCCTTCAGTGTTAATGGAGCAAAACAGGAGAGAGTAAAATTTTAACACTTCTCTCCTAACTGTGGAAGTCACATGGGAAATGTCTCAGAAAGCAGTGAATGATGACTTCTACTATATATTTCTGCAAGAAATCAGATTTCCACCGATTCTAGAAATTCTAGATTTTTGAAAGCAATCATCTAGAAAAGAAAAAGAAGGAAATACGGATGTTTTCCATCGTCATCAAGAAAAGAAAATCACTAATAATGTGATTTAGGTCCAATTTTCTCCCCTTCTTCACATACAGACAAATCTCAAGAGAAACAAAAAAAAGCAATCACTGATTTCTGACAGCAAAATATATTGTCCCAAATAACTTCAGTTATTAGCATTTTCCTTCATGATTACTTACTTTAATAATTTTACAATGGATTTTTGTTTGGTTGTTTTTGTTTGCTTTCTTTTTTTTTTTAATGCCATAATGCCTAATAATGTAGTAATCATTAAAACAGGACAATATACCTTTTAAGTTCAGATATCTTAATTAAAAAACTTTTGTGACATGCTAGCACCTTTTGTAGTGATAAAACCTTGAATTTGTGCACAAAAAGGACAATTTTTAATAAAAAGGCGAGGCTTGAAAGGCAGTCAACTTAGATTATGTTTTTCTAAGCAGATTTGCTATATGGAGCATTACAGTACTCACTTACCTGCTCTGAGAGGACTCCACAAAAAGAGAAAAACAACAAACGTGAACCAATATACATCTTGCATTCCAAAGAGCAATTCCCAGAATCAGGTCTCAATTAAGGCAAATGGAGATAGTCAAAAGACTGTGAAAGTGAGAATTAAATTTATGAACTAAGGAAAGGAGGTAAAAAAGTTCAAAGAAACAAGAAAGTAAATAGCAATTAAAACAAAACTGTGATGATAACTAAAAATTAGGAAAAAACAAGGTATTTTTCTGTAACTTGTACGGAAACAGCATTTATCTCAATCGTTCTGAAGTCAACTTTGCTCTGGGGAAGGTCTCACTGCATGCTATACCTTAGTCTCTTAATCCATCACTAAACACAGTTTTTCAAAGAAAAAGGAATAACAGATTTCCTCCTTGAGGGCCCTGAAATGAAGGAGATGAATCTACATGCATTTCTTTCTGTGTAGTGGTTTGTGTGCTGATTGAAGTAGACATGAGGAAATTGGACAAGGAAATTGGGCCAAATGATGGTGTTAAATCCATTAGCAAAACGACATGCTCGTATGAAAACAAAAAAGGCCTGAACTTTAACAGTTTGTGCAAGGAAAAAATGTACAACTAGGACAATTAACTCCCTCGTGAGTTATTATCCTACTAAGTATTTGTTTAAAGTTTCACCATATGTATAGACTTGGCACATATTAAAAGTTGTGTTCAGAAATTATTTAACAAGTGTTGTCCTAAACCATCTTATAATTGAGATTATACCTATTTGATAAATAGAGCTAATTTAACAGACATAGATTGGACATAGATTTGGACATAGATTTCTTTGCAAGCCACAGGATTTTAAATGTAGAGCACGTGATCATTTTGAACAGAAAAGATATTAAGGTGTACAACCTACTTCAACAGACCTCATTACTGAAAATATTTTAGAGAAAGACCTGAATCCCTTAGTGCATATATTTCCAGAATTGCATACATAATTCCAGAAATCTATTTCTAGAATTAAAAAATATAACTGTTGAGGTGGTAAGAGACTCATGAATACTGCAGATTGCCTCACAGTAGCTTATCTTCTCCAAACAGAAGATGTTCAGCCCTTGAATGTTTCAGCTGCTGGTCCCTTGGGAAGCCTCTACTGACATCAAGGGAGCCACTAACAAAGGCTCTGTGCAGTCAGGGCTGTGAGGGTAGTGAAGCTGTCACTGGTTTTGTGAAAACTCGTTATCAGGCTTACATCATGGGCATTGTCTAAGAGAACTGGAAAACAAATGGAAAACAAAATTCTTAGCATCTTGGCACAACAGAGAATAGAAAGATTTTTGGGTAGGGGAAGGGGGAGGTTAAAACCTAAGAACATAGCATAAGGATTCTATCATTCTTAAAAGAACTGCCTCATCCTATCAGGAGAGGTAAGAATACCACTTTGTGAGTGGCAGACTGACTCATGTTCCCAAGTGATTCTTGCTGTGGTTTTCCTCACTGTGACTGCATGAACTCACTCTCACTTCTGTTACAACAGAAAGAGGCCTTGGTGCTTGGCCACAGCATCGTCCACCCCCATGGTTGGTTTTGGTGACTGCACTGTCAGCTGTGGAGCCCTGTGTAACACACACCATGGCAAGGATCTGCACATGGCTGGTTTGATGAGGAGAAAGGCAGGTGCCACAGTCACTCTTGCAATGTAAGCAGCAGGGATGTGGGGCTGAAGAGCTCCTCAGGCCTGCTGAAAACCAGATCCAGCTTCGGTCAGAGGTAAGGACAGGAGATTTACTATTCTGCTACCTGATGGTCTAGCACCTGACAATGATTTTTGTTAAAACTATGTTTGGGTATTTTAGTTAGTATTTTTTGAAAGATTTTGAGTTATTTTTAGCAGTCTGGAAAATGAACTTTTCTTATTAATACTGTCTTTCTGCCTGTCTGTCCTTCACTATATCTTACTGACACGTGACAGATAATTCACAGGGAAATTAAGTCCTTATGAATTCAGTGAAAATAGACAAACATGTAAAATAGGAGACACTGCCTATCTCACTGATGGGACCATTCTGCTAATTCATGCCATTGTAAGATACGAGAGAATCCATATAGGAGGAAGATATTATAAATGAAAGCCACAGAAAAGGATAATCCTTAAGTTCAGCTACCTGTTATGTGAAATTTTAGACTGCCGTCAGGTCATGGTGATGTTGACAGAAGCAGAGGAATTCCATTTCGCAGAATTTCTTGAGAACCTGATACTTGACAGAGCTGCACTTTTTGGCAACTAGCTGTGTTAATGATCTCCTAACATGAGCTCACTCCATGCTGTCTCAGTCTTGTAGCTGGCAATTGCCATTAAAGGGAATTAGGTGATTGCTAAGGCTAAGTGCAATGTGGTGTAAAACATTCTTGTTATTATAATGTCGGTTTCGAGGTTACATCTAGAGTCTTTGGCAACCAGCCTGATGTGCTGCATAAACAAAATGTAGTGTTCATAGAAAACACACAATGTCTGCTGTCAGAATCAGCCTGTAGATGCATGAGCAAAAGTCAGGTAGGCATAATTCAAAAGCAACCTGATTTATTGTACAGTAGTGCTACTCTATCCCACTAAATCTGTGAAATATTATGGCTGCCAAAAAAGGGCCTTCACACAATGAAAGAGGCATATTTCATTGCATTTACTATTTTCTAGAAGAAGGATTTTTGTCATAGATATTTGTGCATAGGGGCTGTAGAGGAGGAGATCTACTGCCCCACACTAACTTGTTTGTGTATCCACATCTAAAACATAAAATAACTGATGTTATTCTAGCTGTAAAGAGGTACATTCTCAGAAAGTGTTACCACATTCATCAAAGACTCAGCAAGACTGAAACTTCAGTATCATTCTTGAAGTTCAAAAATATTCTTGAATGTTGAATAGCCCTTGTACCTGTGGCACCAAAGGGTGTAAGCACATTGCTTCTCTTTGCAGAGACACTACATGATGCTTTTGTTTCCTATACAAGCACAGTTAATTTTACTATAAGAATTTATTGTTGACTTGCCTATTATGTGAATTCTGTCTTGGAGGCTTGGCATGCTTCACAGATCATCTGTACTGAGAAGCTTTTGTTTACAGGAGATTAAGCTAGTGAGTCATGAATTGTGGTTCTTCATTTACCCTAGTGTGGCATGATTTCTAGTTGTACCAGAAAATACAGTTCTATTCAGAAAAAGAAACTGAAAAATATATTGGAAAGGTGGGAAAATACCCTCTATATATCAAGTTANTTTAAAAATATAATTTAAAAAACACCAACAAGAAAAGCTACATAGGTTTTCCTTAGCTATCATAAGCCCACCTGTCACAACCATATCGATGAAACTTATGGTAGTCATGGAATCNGGGAAAATACCCTCTATATATCAAGTTAGACTGTGATTTCAATTTCAGAAAAAAATAAAGAAATTACAATGGAAATATTCAAGCCCCTGTGGCAATATCAATGTATATAATGCCATGCAATTCTGAGCCAAGCCATTATTTATTACCAGCTGAGGCAGATTTGAAACACTTTGCAAGTATTTAGCCAATGCTGTTTCCATAAGTTAAGCATAAGAGGTTCATCAATAANAATGGCCTGGGCTGGAAGGGACCCAAAAGTTGATCTAGTTCCAACCTCCCTGCTGTGGTCAGGGACACCTTCCACATCAGGTAGCTCAATGCCCCATCCAACCTGGCCTTGAACACCTCAAGGGATGGGGCATTCATGGCTTCTCTGGGTAATTTGTTCCAGTGCCTCACCACCTTCACAGTAAAGAGTTTCTCCTTAACTTCTAATCTAAACCCAGTCTCTCAGTTTGAAGTCTTTCCCCCTTGTCCTGTCACTACATGCCCTTTTAAATAGTCCCTCTCTTTCTTTCTGGTAGGTCTCCAGCCTCATTGGCTCTCCAGCCCTCTGATCCTCTTCATGACCTCTTCTGGACTCACTCCAACAGGTCTAAGTACTTCTTATGTTGGAGGCCCCAGACTAGGATGCAGCACTCCAGCTGGAGTCTCACAAGAGTGGAGGAGAGGGAGAGAAGCACCTCCCTTGAGCTGTTGGTCACACTTCTTTTGATGCATTTTGATGGTTTTCTTGGCTGCAAGCGCACATTGCCAGGTCATGTTGAGTCATTGACCAAAAACCCCAAAGCTTTCTCCAGCTCAGTATTTAATGCAGATGAGGTAGATAGTACAGTACTCAGCCTTTATCAACGAGATTATTCATTGATATTTGACAGCATAGATGGCATGACAGTCAAGAGCATCAGTCTAAATTTTCCTCAAAACAAGTGAATCTCCAGTGGAACGGTGAAATTTATACCTTTGCTCAACACAAGTGCACCCTTCCCACAAGACAGGAAGTATGAAGATGGTTAGAATTTTCTTATAAGCTAAAATTTGAATATAATGTCAGCTATAATATAATAGGTTTCATTGTCTGGATATAATATATTAACCAAATTTCAAAGTCATCTTTGCACTTTTAATCATGATTTCTAATAAGTAGATAAATATGTCATAGTTTTAATATTAATATTTTCTCTTTAAATATAGAATAAAACTGCTTTGAATTAAGTTTCTGAAATTTGCATTAATTTATAAATTCTTGGTTTTTTAATCCACTCAAACGTTCAATAAAATTCCTTAAGTTTGTACCAACTTAATTTTCAGAGGGAACTGAGTGATGAAGAGGTCAGCTGAAACCAATTGATGGAATGTGCTGGATCACACCGTTATAGTCACCTTGTTGAGAAGGAGCATTCTTACCAGCCCAAAGAGATGTCAAAGGGTCCCAGGAAAAAGAAATCTCTCTGTAAGGTGATGCTTTTTAGTCTTTATTTTTTAATTTCTCATTGACTCAGTTCATAGCAACACTTGCAACAATCCTGTATCTTTCCAGTACCAGTTTGGCTTGAGAACAGCAAGATAATAAAAAAAATGAAGCTTGTTTTAGATTTGCTGTTTCCAAGGTTTTATCTGAAACCATAATATTTAGAAATATTACATAGAAATATTTAGAAATCTAATTCATTATTTCAGTAAGAAACTTAGGATCTTCCCATGAGCATTCCCAATGCTGATATCTTACATCTGGTTGTCTCCTATGTCTTGATACTTTTGAGGGTTGAAACCTCACTCTGAATTGTGTGTATATGCTTTTAAATAAAAAAAAAAAAAGATTTATTGTAGCTGAGGAAATGATGTATTCAAAAGGAAGAGGGCTAAGGAAATGAAAATGATTTTACAAGCTAAATGACAGGAATTGGAGTCTCCTTGAAATAAGTCACAAACAGGATATAAGTTTACCTTGCTTATAACATAAATTTGTCTTGCTTCTTATACATACATGCCTGTCTTTGGAAAGCTCAGCTTTGTGACTTTCTGCTTATAGCTAACTGTCATTAATGATTGACTGATTAATTTTCCCTCCAGACTATAGAAAAGTTATTTAAACTTTCAGGATATTTTATTCATTTGAGTATATTTATGTAAATAGATGTTGCCAAGGAAAAGAGAAGTTTTGTCTCAAAAACTCTGTGGATGCATAGTTAGGAAGTCAAATGTGTGTTATCAAGATTTTGTGATTTCATGGTACATGAATGGGATTGAATTAAGATCTCCAAAACTGTCCCACATTTACTGGATTAAAGTATGCTTAGTAGTAACAGACAATTGAAACAGTCTATGCATATATGTTCCAGATTGGTCCCATCCAGTTTTTAGTCTAACTCCAGAGCATTCATGATTTTTTAGGTGTCAATAATAGTGGTCTTATGAGTATCTCATGGCTTGGGGTCAGATGAGCCAAGCTAGTCAGCTGAAAGTCAGAGATGAAGCCCATACCCATCTACTCCTACTGGCAACTCTATAGTTGTTATCAATTCATTTTTGTTTAAAGTACAAATGGGAAAACTTATTGATGTTGCATGTAACTTTTTAATATGCTGTAGCACAGAGACTGCATAATTGTCATATCTAAAGGAATGAAGTTTTAGTACAATTTTTCAGTAAAAACCAACTACCCAAGAAATAAGTTCCAACAGAATTTTCATATAAAAAACAACATGAAAGGAAACAAATTCTGCAAATTCTAAAGAACAACTGTTACTTAACTTAGCTAAAATCTGTCTTTCTCTGGATATTTTTCAGGTGCAATGAGAAGCAACAAGATCTAGTGTAGAAATAAATAAAATAATTAACTGGTTTGTAATTACCTTTTGTGGACCATTGTGTGTGGCCAAGAATAGAGTGTTTCCAAAGCAGAAAAGATCCTCAAGCCCAAATAATTTGATTCTGATCACACATTTGGGAAGATTGATATGCTTATATATGAAGATTGTGTATATTTGTAAAAGGAAACAATATTAATAAAAATATTTGCAGCAGTTATGTGAGATATTATAGCTCCTAAAATACAATATTTCTATGTGAACAAAAACGAACTCATTTGAAAAACATTTTTCAGCCTTAACTTTCATAGGGAAATAAAAATGCACACAAAGATATCAAATGCACTCTTTGTCTTTCCATAAAATTTAGCAATTTAAATTATAACTACATCCTTTTCCCACACTTCATTATATCTTTGCTCACCAATGACTTCCATTTAGAACTGGAGAGAGTAATTTTAAACAATATTTAGATAAAGTCAATATAGCCTTCAACCTTAGAAAAAGACAGGTAATTTTACTGCCGTGTAAAATGTGATTTAAATGTGACTATAATTAGACCTCTGTTATTTTTAAGTTTCACTTTAAGTAGAAGAATATATTGAATATCAGTGAAAAACATTGGAAATGTTTGAGCCAATTATGGAATTGGTCAACACTGACTGTGTTTGCATTATAGTAAAAATTTACATATTTTGTCACAACACCACAGCACTGTGTGCTGAACTGCAACTTGCAGATCCTTATTAGTCCCTGCAATAAATTTTTGCCTTTCTTTGTTTGTTTATGTATGGGTGTTTTTTTAAGTTCTGGAAATTTCCTTTTCCTAGTGCTAGTAAAAATGATGGGCAGCAGTCTGCACCAAAATTAGATGCTACTGCCTAATAATTTCTGAGATTATTCTCCCTTCTCTGTTCTCCCTTAAGCAATGCTAATCAGGGCAAAAAAAACAAAACTAGCTAAATATGTCCAATCAGAATGGATGAAGAGAAATAACTGAATGCTTACCTTTTCTCTCACAAATAACAGCAGAACAGAAAGCTACTGATGCCAGATTTACATATTGGATAGTGACTACCTGCAATCTAAGTGCTTAGTTGGTGGCTAAATTCATAAACTTGTTCAACAATCTACAGGACCTACGCAAGACCCATATACTTAGACAGAATCCGTGTTGCCTTCTCCAAACCCTTTCTTTTTGTTATCATCCCCACCTGGCCTCCATGACACTGCTGATCCATTAGGAAGCAGGTTTTGATTCAGAGATATCCTACCCTGCAGAGTCCAACATGGAGCCAAAGCACCTTGAGCTGGCCATGAAGTTGATGCAGTGAATCCCACCTTGTGTGTGGGAGGCCTGGAGGGAACCTCCACTGAGGAATAAGTTACAGAGACACAGATGCTTTACACATAAATGTCACCGATAAAAACCATGCTCTTATTTTAATATGTTTTTCTATATGTCAGGGGACCTTTATTGCTAGCTGAATATATATTGTTGTCTCCCTTACCACACAAGTGCATATGACAGATTTAATCAGACCCATAGAATATAATAGTGCCAGCTGTTCAATTACTCTGGGTTTGGATTAAAGCAGCAAAGGTAGTTTTATTTTCAATAGGTCAAGCTGTCTTGCACTGAGAATGAAATAAATCAATTTGCTCAATGAAGAGATTCCATTCTGAAAAAGTGCCTAAGATGCTTTTGAAACTAAATGAAAATACACATATATACACTTATATGCTAACCCTTGATAATGTCCCATTAGAAGTACTATATTGTATGTTCTGTTAATATTTAAATCTGCTAATACAGAAGAGTAGGCTAACTGGTAACTGCAGTTCTGTGGGTTTTCAGCCGTTTTGCACCAAGCTGTCCTTGCATTCACTGTTCTATTTCTTAGTATGGAAAAATATCACATATGCATCCAGCCCAATAAACACTTTTGTTTGTCATATATCACTAACCTACTGATGTTGTAAAATGTAAAATTAACAAATGAATCATATCTAATAAGCTAACGCTCTTAAATTTTTTAATTATTTTCTGCTTTTGAGTTTTTTGGGAAAGAAATAGGTTCCTATCTGGAAATTATTGCTTACTATTGCTAATAGTTACTAATTTGAAAGCAGCTTCCTGTTGGAAACAAAAAGAAGAAGGCCATTTCAAAGAACTTGCTATGTCTATACAGTGTTTACATAATCCTAGTTACACTTTCTATGAAAAAACATGTAGACACAGATGGTACTGAAATCTGACATGGATTCTCTAGATCAAAGTTCCCAACCTTTTAAGCATTCATACAGATCATGCAACACTTCAGTGAGCTTTCTGTGGAGGTGACTTTACTTTTTCTAGTAATACTATGGAGTTGGGATGCAGTAGGTCCAGAGAAACACTGGTATTTTTTATAATCAGCATGTATTCTGTGTGGATCTAGCCTTTTATGTCTACTGAAGAGGTAATAATTCAACACTCTGTTGGCCACGCAAAGCATAGAGATAAGGATAGGGGATTTTACACTGACAACAAAGTAATTTATTTTTCTTTCATTTGACAGTGTCTGCTGTACCCATGTATGCATTTCTCTGTATGCATAACAGAACACGCAGATCTAAAGAGAATAATGAATTCTAATGTAGTGTATCGTTAAAACTGCATCTCTCAGACATGATGTCTATTTCATATGCTTCAAAGCAGAACATAGTATAAACTTCAGTATAACCTTTCATTCACTTCTACAGAATAAATTTGTATTAATTAACCAGAACATAAATGAAATTCATTTCACTGTGCTGTGGCCAAGGATAATAGATTTATAGCAATGATTCATTCAACTTTCAAAGCCCCTCCCCACCCAAAAAAAACGAAGCCTATAAAAGAGAGTTGGAACACTCCTTGAATTAAGAATTTTCAACCTCATTTAAAATAAGTAAAACCAGAGACCCGTTCTCAAGAAAGGAAGAAAAGCCTTTGTTTATTTCATGCCATAGCCTCAACAGGAAGGATTTCAGATTTTTTTTGCATCTGGAGTAGACATTGCTCCATGATCACTGAGCTAACCAGAATCACCAAAAACTATCTGGGAATCTAAAAGATCACAGTGGGTGCCTCCTCTTGATTTCCACTTATTATTATAATGCTTATGGGGGAAAAAAATCAAGCAATTTTACATGTAGTATTGAAGTGTCCAATGCACAGATTGAAAGCTCTTCTCCTGCTTTACTAAGGGTACTGCTAAGGTTCAGTTTTCATGCCTTGCTGTTTATTGTCAGGCTTTCTTAAAATAACAAGAAGGGATTTAGAGAGTGACACAGTGACAGCAGGCTGGCAATAGCACTTTCGGTTCCCATCTCCTACAACAATTTAGGATATTGATAAAGCAAATAGTCCTCTGGTCATCATATGTGCAAAATGAAGGTTATTAAACATAGCCTGATTTTCCCAGGAAGTGTCCATTAAAAAACTATTCTAGTTGCTTTTCATTTTCCTTTAGACAAAAATCCTCAAAGAATTATCAGCTGATGCTTTGCTTGGCTGAAGACATACAGAACTTCTCTTTGGTAAGGACTGATTTAATTTATTTTCTAGACATATTGGAATATTTTTGTATTGAATATTCAGTAGCTGCTGGTCTTTTGTACATTTTTACCAAAGTTTAAAACTCCTTAAATGAAACACAAAGTTATAACTGTATAACTGAAAGTGAGCTAGTAGACAAAAACCCACCAAAGAAACATAACCCAAAAAGCTGAGACCTGATGAGAATGTGAGATTTTTACTGGTTTTAAAGTTGTTTATGCCAACATAAATTAAGAATGATTCTACAGATTTCAGTGGACTTTACCCGATATAAAATAAGCATTACATTAAAAGAGTGTCAATATTTAAAATAATCAGCTTCTGAATTGGAGCTAAAAGTGTGTGACTGCTGAAAAAGTCATTAATTCAATATGTATCATGTTTCATTAAATAAAAGAATGCCTGGTTCCCACAGATATTTATGGTATGATTGGCCTTGAAATATTCTTTTTGTCTCTGTTCAGGAAAAGATTTAGTGGATTTTTTGGGTGTGTCCAGCTGAGTCCCCAGGTCAGTAAAGATGCCACCCACAAAATCCTTTCACCTTTGTGGACTACAGTCAGCCCAGCTCAGGTTTTCTCCTGACCTAAAATGCTGAAATTTTGGGTATTTCCTGACTCTTGCCAGCACAAAGATGAACGTTGTGTATTGCAATGGAAGTGTCTAGTAGTGGTCACAACTTCACAGGCATAATCTTATTTGCAGCCCTTGTCATAGGAAAAGAAAAAAACCTGGAAAGAAGTGGTAACAATTAATCATTCATTCCCTCAAAGTAAAGTTGGAGATCTGCTGTCCCCGAGATTAATTAAGCATATTCACATATTTCTGTATATTAAAAAGGACAGTTGTACTTTTATTAGGCATAGGTTTGAGTTCTTATTCCAAGTAAAAATGTGTAAACCTTTATATTTCATATTCATGCGCACATTTTTATTTTCATATTTTATATTGTATATTTTTGTAAGTATAATGACCTTCAGAGCTGGAGTGGGAATCTATTTAGCCTTATGCTTAATCCAGTCTTTCCTACAGGTAAGCAGAAGTTATTTCTGGAACTGCTTCTCCTGGCTTATTCATACACAATACTCTACTATATTCCCTATCATCTCAAATGATTTTCCAGATTTTCTGGCACTCCACAGTGTTGTTTTAATGCTCTGTTGGCAAATTCTTCTCAGATGGTTCCTTCTGTTTCTAACTTTCTAAAATAAATTCTTTTTCTTGTAAAAATTATCCTGTTTGTCCAGTGATATTCTATTAATAAATATACTTCTTTCTCTTCAATTTTGCCAGTGGCATTCGTTATACCAGATTACCATGACCTAAACTGATAGATGCTTTATGCCTATTGATTAATGCCTAGAAAAATTTTGATTATATATATAGTAGTTGAGGCCTAACTCTTATTAACTCATATAAGGTCAGGGATAAATATATATAGGAAGACTAAAACAGTACATACAATCCTAGTGCTCAATACTCATCTATGCAATGGAAACAATCTGGCATATCCTGGTGCATGTCTTTGGAGACATATGACCCCGGACATATTTTGGATGGATCAGCAAATTGAGGGTAGAATAACAGAAGTGGTAATATAGAGCTGCCAGCTTATCAATTGCTAGTTCAAATTTGGCTAAGTCATGTCTGATGGCTTCAATTTCATGACTATATGATCTGACCTGTTCAAAGTCCTTCATGTAATTTGTTGCTGATTGCAATCCAGGTCCCAGTGGAGCTGAGTCCAAGCCACAACAGAGATCACTCTAATTGACATTAAGTGTCAGCTTTCTTGGCAGGCGTGGATGGCAGGTCAAGGATTAACTACAGCGTGAAGACTGAGTTCCTTTCACAAGAAACAGTGCTGACAAAGGACACTTTGAGTGCTGCAGGGAAAGTCTCATCTTTTGGCTTTTATGAAAGATTCAGTCATTTATATCAACAACATGTTGATGTTTACCACATAGTTAATCCAACAGTACATTACATTTTAGGAGATAAAATCACCTGTTCTCATATACACAATGATATCTTATGAGTTTGAATCACTGTTTTGTTAACTGACGTGCTTCCCTCAGATCTATTTCCTCAGTTTTTTTTTACTTCAAATGTTTTCTCTGAAATATGTCTTAAGATATTTTCTCATTTACTAGAATCTTGGAAGCAACAATATGAGGATTATCACAGTATATTTTGGTGTAATGATTTTGTACTTTCATCTAAACATGTATTATATTGAAGAGGTGCTGACTTTGAAGATCCCATGTATATATTGTCACATTATTTATAAGTTCATATGTTTTGCAATTTAATTAATGATTATTCATGTTGGTACTATTTTCTCACAAAGTAACATAAGGTGTTATGAAATCAGAAACCCAAGAATCATTAAATATAATTAAAAGAGTGATATTTTGAAATAAAGTATATACATTTCTTTTATTATTAATAATTTTATTTTAATTTTTGTCTGTGCCTTTCTGAGATAGTGGGTCATCTTTCCAATTGCTTTCCTTTCTAGGGGGGTTAGACATTAATCCATTCCTTTCAAAGGATTGCTCTTTCTGTTTGTTCTTGTGCCTGAAGAATACAGGTGACTAAGATCATTAATGATCAATAAAAATATTACTAAAAATTTCCATCTATTGCTTAAAAAGTTATAGTAAGAATATTACAGAAGCATTTTTTAACTGTTGGCTTTTTCTAATTGGCTAGTTCTTCTTGTCTCTTTATTGCCACAGCTCACTTAAGATTCCAGAATCTGTTACTGCCTCCTGATAAGATGATACAAGCAAAATACATCCTTGAAGAAAATAACATAAATATTTTTACATGATAAGTTATTTATTTAAAAGCTATAATATTTTTTCAGTAGTCAGAGAATCATGCCAATGTATATTCATTTATCTGTATGTTTATTGGTTCTTTAATTTTTTCCCAGCCCTCAGCCCTTTCTTGTCTTCCCACTTGTGGCTTTCAGACTAGGGTAGCAGTATCACAGATTTTCCAGTTCATTATCTCTTGCTTGAAAGCCTGAAACTTCCTTACAGTATACAAGTTTTTATGGCATGTATGCCTCTGCAAAATGAACTGGAAGGTTTTTTTCAAATGGATAGTCACAATTAAATTGCCATGTGAAGGCTTCATTGAAAACTGAGACTTTTGCAGGTAAAATATAGACTAACTCCCCCTGATTTCTGTAATCATAGGATTTCATAAAGATGTGTTGGTAGTTTAAAGAGGAAGAGGGCACAAAAATGTGTTGGGATCAGGGAATCTGCAAGAAGAAAATTTGTTCCTGTCAAAGTTTGGAGCAGGAGAGTAAGCCATTTCCCAAACTTTCCCTTCACAGTTTGACAGATATTTTTACCTGTGCGCCCACTACAGCCAATTTTTTGTTTATCATATACTATTCCCTCCTATTCCATTTGCAACTCAATACTTTCTGATAATTTTTTAAATATTCTTAATAGAATACATAAATATCAGAAAAATGAAGCACATTTTTTGTTACTATCTTTCACAACCCTTATCTCAAACTTTCTTCATATTCACATTATGATCAAATTAAGTTTAAGAATTCCTCAGATAAAGAAAAGAAGACAGAATTAATTAAGTACGACAAAACTCCTGAACTGGAGTCTGCAAAAGTTTTTCAAAGATATAGAAGAACATCCATATAATGTAGATAACCAAACTAAAAAAAAAAGTTCCAGTAACAGTCTCACTGTGCAGCAAAAAAATATAGAGGAAGTTTGGTACTAGTGCAGAAAGGGAGAGAGTCTCCAGTACCTGAGCTTACATTTTTCATGTTTATCTATAGGCATCCTAGAAGCAGAATGTTAGTGAATCCCTCTTAAAAGCCAAATCTCAGTTTTTTTGCCTAGTTTCCTTAGAAATATTTTCTTTTCATAGAAATTTTTCCACTCATTAAAACAGAAAATTTATGGGAAACTATGAGTTTTATCAGATCTTTCAGATAAGCCTCTGGGTTTCACATCAGCCCTCCCCCCCATTGCCGCACCATGCTCTCCTCTTGTTAAGCAGGGCCCAGCCTCTTTGACAAAGAGTTCCCTTTTAATTTCAGCCCCAGCCTTTAGCACATTTAGTTTCCACAATAAGTAGAAAAAGACAGCTTCCTGGCCAACAGACATCTCAAAAAGTCTTATAGCTTTATATTTTCATTTTTCTTATACCAAGATTTGAAAGGCTAAGGATTAATTTCAATGCAGAGAACTTAAGGCTTGAAGATTTTCTGTGCTACAGGGTGCTAGGGATGAATATCCTTAAGCAATCCTCAGAGACTTTCAAACATTTAATTCCAAATGCTTATACTTTTGTAACATACTTCATTATAATCTTTTTTCATAGTACAGCTCAGAAGAAATGGCACTGGTTTGTTACTACATGCAATTTGAAATACAGCATCCTGTATTTTCAATAGATAAACTTTGCTGTAATATGAAATCTACTTTTCCAGGAATTTTTGTTTCTCTTCGCTATGGTATCTCACTGCATATGGTAAAGAGAAAATTCCTAAATAGACTGCTCTATTTTTAAAATTATTTTATGTTTCTTCACTTTCAACATGAGTGCCAGCATTCATTATTTTCCTTTTATGTGTAACTATTTCAATTTAAATTCTTGCAGTAAATACTTGGGCTCAGGGAAGGCACCTGGACACTTTCCTGAACAAAATTTGTTTTTCTTACTTGTTTTTTTTTTATTTATTTTTTTTTTATTTTCCTTGATACCAGTAAATCTGTTCAATTTCAAACACCCTGTGGTCCATTACTCTTGGGATGTACATGCATTCCACTCCATCCTTCTGGCTGCTTGAAATGAGACTCCATGTGAGGAAATTTTCTCTCTAATTCCCACACCCAGGCAGAATGTGAAATGGGAGTTGAGTTCTTCCTGGCCAACACTGCTCATTCTGTTCTTCATAATTTGTGTTGTTATTTCTAGACCAATTGTAATTATATTTTCATTGGCTTTCCTATATGTTTTGTTTCCACATAGTCCTCAATTGGTGTGTTGGCTTACCTTCTGATGTAAAAAGGGAATAATACATTGTTTCTTATCCTCAATCAAATCTTCGTGGACTTCTCTATCAATGGACAGACCCTAAGAATCTACTCTTGGGATACTTCATATTGTAACTAATGTATTATTTGAAGTAAACATTTCAGAGATCTAATTTTTCACTTCTAACCTAACAAGTCATTATTAGGTGATATGATGTATTGACTTGGAAAATAGCAGCATTGCTTTGTCAACCTTTAATAAATTTAAATATATCTGGATCCCAATGTTGTACTTATGAACTCTCATCTCTGTGCCAACTTTCAACACAATGCTGAAGCTGCTTTACATTACAGTGTGACAGCAGTATCCTATGGAAAGATAAGAAGGTTAGCTTTTGCAGAGTGTAGGTTTTCATGTCACAGTATATTGAGAAGCATTAATCCTTCTCACTTGAAAGAAACCATTCCTCTAATCTACATCATGTCATGTCAAGGTTTTTTATTATTTTTCTCAACTTTAGGCAAAAAAAAGAAAAATTGCAATTATTATATTATTATAGCATTTTAACTCTCTAATTATTTTTAGCAATGAGTCTAAACCACAAAGGTTGTTTCTTGTTTTCTTGTTTGTTGGATTTTCTTTTTTTTTTT